>CM055902.1:40707713-41255213 GCA_029582155.1 Panopea generosa | reverse complement strand
GGCCACCTCAACTGGGCTTTATTTTTTAGCATTATTACTCATCGAGCTGAAATATACCGCGCTTGCTAAATTGATAATAAAATGTATAAAAAGTACAAAAAAATCCGTTAAAAAGAGTCTCTGCCGCAACCAGTTCGATTTATAATATATGTCCAGACGTTTTAGTTTAGATATATCTACGTGAAACGGAATATATCTTAATGAAATGTACCAACTGATTGTAACTACCATAGCACGTTATGGCAATATATCCACAACTAACGAACACAATATCACACATAAAAACTTCATTTTTGGAACACGATTCTACATTTTCACATATCCACACTAGACATTTTATGACAACATGATATATCCACAATCGTACACTCTCAACCAATTCTCCGTCATCGAATATCCGGTCTACGGACCTCGCCGGGGTATATTTCCATATTGTTTATTGTTTATGTGCACACACACAATGTAATCATTTTGCTTTTTACATTGTCACAATTCATAAACACACTTTATATATCCAAGCCAGTTACACGTGAACATGACTTAATTAATTATAATGAACGAAATAATGATGACAATCACGTGACCCATGGATCGTTTTATTTGATCAACTAGCGGATGTTGAAATAGCACATTTAAGGTTTGATAACGTCCACATGTGACCATCGTGAATATCATCGAAATAATTAAATCCACAAGTTCACTTTTATTGAACCTTTCCTTTATTGAACATAGCACGACACCACCTTCTGCTTCTGTTTATGATGCAACTGAGCTTAGTTCCGATCACTAAAACATGCCCTATCCTTTAACTGGGATTTCGTATCAAATAAAATCATGTCAATTCGATCCTCAGTGATAAATACAAATAATCACAGGGATTCCACAGTTTATCGTATGTTTCAGACCACTTCTTAAAAAATACATGTTATTACTGAATGTTGATGTAGCATCAAAAACGCGGGTACTTCTGGTTGACCTTTTAGACCATCTGGCCAATCTGCTGCCGATGTATTCGTGTTCTGGTTTATGTTAGTCAGTTTATAAATAGTTTGAAAACATTACTTTTAATTTGAACTTTTAGTTATATAATAAAATTTTCCGCGTTCTTGATTTCACTAAATATATGCTCACTTTATTTATTTGTATCGTACATGCAAAATAATGCGTAATGTTTACGTTTACTGCACCTAGAATTTTCCATTCACTTTGTTCATGCAGCGTGATACAAATGTAATAGTGATATTTATCAGATGCAGACGATAAATTCGACATAAATCGCCTTTTTAACACCTGCCCAATATATATAAATATGCATTTCGGTTAATTAAAACGAGTTATCTAGCTGTGCGCCGTTGATTTTGTTTACGCTTCGTATGTCAATATAGGTCCATTTTTATAGGAACAGTTTGAAAAACGCTGCACATAACAACGACGTTGTTGCTATGGACGAAAGTCCAATACGGTGGCTGCTGGCAGAGTTACATAAATCACTGTAGCAGAAACAACGCTTCATGTAGCCGGAATCCGTTTCGTGGGCATGGCAACCAGATTCTTTGGCGTAATCTCTGGATTTCACGCACACCCGAGACTCGTATGATGTTACTGAAATAGTAAAATTTAACAATATATTTTACTATGGGCACGGTTTATACAGATGACTTGGAGAAGAGAGGGAGTACACAACAATTAGCCATACTTATATAAAAAGTGCTTAATGTACATGAAATAAAAAGTCACTTGGCACCTTGTTTGGCTGTAATAAGGCGGAATGCTAAACCCAGAGGGTAGCATGTTCAGGGATTTACGCTGCGTTATATCATACTTTTTCCTAACATATTTCTTTGACGTAAAATCCACTTTAGTTCACAAACTTATTTGTTTTACTTCGATAGCGAAACAGGCCAGTTATTAAACTTACACAAATCGTGCTCGAAATCTTCGTAGGTAGAACCAGTACTGAGAATATGCTGAAAAAAAGCTTATAGTCTTGGCTGAGTATCGAACCCGCGAACCTTCGATCCTGGGTTCGATGCCCTACCACTGTACCACGCGCCCCTTCACTTCAATATTTTATTTATTTTCTCTTTCCAGAGATAACTATGTTTACAATAATTTGACAATACAACAAGGACCATTTAACCATTTACAGTTGATAAGTGTTGATGATATCGGTATAATGAAGTCCATGGGAAAACACAATTATGCCCTTAACCTTTACTAGAGGATTATAAGGTGTTCCGTTAGGGCCATCGTGCAGTCGCTTTGTCAACAGGCACAGGACACTGTAGGATTAACATATATTCATGTAGTTATACGATTCACTAGAATCACTGATCGCAACCAACGAAAGAACATAGCAGACTCGGTTTTATCGGTGTTCACGCGAGGTAATGAACTCTGCAATGCTACTTATGACCTCCGGCACCGGGTCAGCGGCACAGGTCATTTTTTTTCACGCAACACTGAATATGGGGTCCATGATTTCTAGAAACCGGAAACTGTATTACGAAATTCTCTGTTATAAAAAAGGTTTAATATTTCACTAATATTATAGGGATGATCAACAAACAAAATTGTTTTTTTATTCGTTTTTCGACTTTCGATAGTCAGCATAAAACTCACTCTATCTTATGAAAAACAAGTTCAATTTACTATGTTAAGCAAACATTTTAGTATTATTAAAGTTTGTTTTAAGTATTTTCTCTTTGCTCTTATTCTCTTACAATTCTGTCTTTTCGTCCTTCATATTTCTTGTATTTGTTTACAACTGCCGTACTCTATATGTTATTTGTTAAACTATAGGGGATGGGTCAAATCTAAAGTTTGAAGAACTTGTGGCTCAACCTTGTTTATGTATACATGTATATAAATAAAAATTAAATGTGTTTAAACCAACTCGCTCTATCATAGCCTTATCACCCGCCAACTTCCTTGATGGGAAAACTTTTATCGAAAAAAAATGAAATCGTTTTTGGCGTGTATGACCTCTCAAGGTTATCAAACCCAACCTGTTATTTACTTTTCAACTAAAACACGTCAAACAACAAAATAAAAATCAAGTTTCGTTGCCCCATTCTCTGATGAGAAGGTCTTTTTACAGATGACATAATTTAGCACAGATCTTATAATGTTCACATTACTCAATTTATTCAACTTTGATAACAATTATTCGTATTATAAGCTTTGTTTTTTTCTCTCATAAATTAAGCGCAGGGAATGCCATCCATTTTCAAACAATTCATTTTTATTCCGCTGATGTTTTCTGTTCCATAATTTTCCGCTTTATCGGCATTAATAGTAAAGTTTATAACTGTAAAAACGTTGATACATTAGTTGTACGATTCTTTTAAACAATTTCGTGCACGTGTGCTGGTGTCTAGTTTTGTTCTGTAATTAATTAGTTTTGTTCGAAGTTAATTACATCATAAAGTGGAGGATCTTTTGTGGTCGAAGTATCTGAGGCAATGTTTCGAGATCGCTATTACCTCTTACCACTGAGGCCCTGGGTTCGAACCCAACTAGGATCATACACTTAATGTGAGATAGTTTGGAAGGATGGTATTTCTACTTAGATTTATGTATATTGGAAATAGAAAAAGAAGACATTTCGTTAGTTTAAACAGTTACCATTTTATCATACAAACGTACATACATGTTTTATGCATTTACGTGAAAATCAATGTAAACGTTTTAATATATACATTCCCCAATTTAAATATTCGCAAAATGTTTCTCGAGTAAGTAGGCAGTTTAAATATACCCTTTATTTATTTTCAAGTTGTCTTACTCCACCAACAGAATTAGGAGCCATGTAATCTGTAATACGATTATTGAAAATGGCGCTAAACCCATCCGAATGCATTGGAGTATCTCTTCAACGAAGTTTGAGTTAAGAATGTTTTGTAAAATGAAAAAGAAATTATTGATTTTATCTGAACATTTATCAGTAAATTTTCTGAAAAACAAATATCTTATTTCACTGGCATGATAACATTCAGACACGAATATGGTTAACTCTTTGTTTGGTTTAGTCTATACTAATTTATTCTAGCTCGATTTGCAACGAAAGGTCAGAGCTGATATGAACGGCTCTCTAGTCCGCTATCTGTGTAGGACCAGTACCGAGTTCTGTTTTTTACGGGCATCTAATCGAACTATGGTTTGAACTCGCAACCTTTGTTCTGAGCGGCAAAAGCTCTCTCTCCACGACACTATCGCCCGCTTTGATATCTTTGTTACGTATGGGAGACATAAGTAGCGATAAACTGGTTGCATTTGCACCAAGTCGATCACGTATAGACACTAATGAGTACACTAGGATATAATTATGTACGTGATGAATTGCTAACGAATTAATGTGTAATGTAACACAGTTTTTGTATGTGCGCATAATTATGTTATAGTATATATTACGAAAGTCGATGGTTTTATAAAATCAACGTACTGACGGATGATGGTGTATGACATGCAAATGCCGAGATTGACGGGTAAACACAAGTACTCAATTAACGACGTAAAGAGTGAGGTCGGGTGTATCAATTAAACCAGGTTTAAGCCCCCGGTGGCAGTTTTTGAAATTGGTCGTTCCAGGGTATTGACCCCTTTAACTTAATCACTTCATTAATGATATGCATGCAGATATATCATTAATCATGTATATGATTAATAATCACCATTCATGCAATATTTGACATTAATTTGCGTTGTCACTTCTCATATATATTTGTATTGTACGTAATAATGTTATGATTATAATGCATATTTGTTTTGTTTGTGCTTTTAAGGCTGATGTGTCCTTTGAATACTAGGTCGCCTGTTGGACATATATTCTCTTACTGTTTGGTAATCTGTCTATTATCTCCTTATTAAGGGCGATAGGCTCTGAACCCAGATTGAAGTTTTGAGAAACAGTAGTAGACTAGTCTATGTTACCTGATGGAAATGATTGGTATTTAAAACACTTGAAGGGCCATTATGCATATTAACAAAGTATTAAGTTATCTTTTTACTGAAAAAAAAATTAAGTGAAGTAGTACTTCAGTTACTTGAAAGCACTATCTCTTCATTTCTTATACAATAAATATGTGTTTTGTTTAAATTTGAAAAATCGAATCCGAACTTTTGAGCTTGTTCGTGTAAAAAATGACAAAGACGGAAATCTGTAACTTGCGGTCATTTCTCCGGTGTCAGTATTATTATAACGTCTTAAGTATTTTGGAAATATGCTATTCGTATTCTTAAGTTTATGTTATGTGCTTATTAAACTTATTTACTTTTTTAATATCCGCGTCAAAATCGATTATTTTCCTTTCGTAAAAAATCATCAAACCGTTCAATACGTTACTTCAAGTTATACTCATCGCCGAGCACAATGTACATGTACATTCGTATAAGATGTAACCACGTGCTTAACTGAAACCATTGAAGCGTGAAGCTGTGCGTTTATTTGAAGAAAAAAATATATCGAGCTATATTTTATTCATGAAATCACTCGATCGAAAATATATTTGTACATGTACTACCGATCGATTCAATCCGAGGGGCATTCAATAAAATATATTATTCGTCCCATAAATTATGAACCATTAACATGAAAATCGGTATAATTTACAGTCAGAAATGCATTCGGTGATACCAACAGACAAATCGTGTGAGTTCCAGAAGATTTGTTACGTAGTCTTGACCACACACAGTCGCGGAGTTGTATTAGTGCGCGTTGTCTGATGGGTATGCACAAAACAGACTATGAAGACATAATTTTATTTAGTTGTTAAAAATATTGAGAGAAAAAAATGCATTTCTGTTCAAGCAGATTGCTTTGAAGGTATTAACCAAATATTATCAAGATAGTATTTGGTGTTTATATTTTATTAGCAATACAACAATACTTATTGAACGCCCCTCGTTTGTTTTATTGGAGATACATAAACATGACTGACGAAGCGTCAATATTCGCGTGATTTATTCACCATCAGATAATCTTTTCTTGGGTGCACATGTACATATCATTACTCATATTTTAACACGGGTCATGTGACTTCTACTTTATTATTATTTATAGTTTGAAAAAGGTTTTACGCAATAAAATGTTTACTGAACGAGTTACAAGTGGTACATATATGTCAGATGTTAGACGTGGGCTTGTTCTATAGTTCGAGTGAGACCTTCCTCTTTGTAATTCAACAAACTTTGTAGAGCGCGTGGTCCAGTGGTAGAGCACCGGACCCATGATCGGAGGATCGTGGGTTCGATCCTCCGCCACGGCTATGTGTGGTGTCATTGAGAAGGCACTTTTCCACATATGCTTAGAACTGGTTCTAACCAGGAATATTTCGAGCGTGATTTGTCTAAGTTGTAAGACCTTGTTTCGCAATCGAAGTAAAATAAACAAGTTTAAACCAACAAACTTTCCATCATTAAATAAGTAAAACGTTTTAGGTGATGCATCTTAAACGCCACTGGTCATAGTTTTCTAGTAACATTTACCAGCATCTGTCCTACATACAAATGCATATCATTGTGGGAAAACATTCTTGTTTATACTGGAAATAGTGTATGAATGTTTGTTTGTAGTTGTGTTTTTTTTTGTAGTTTGTTGGTTGGTTGGTTCGTCCGTCCGTTTGCTTGTTTGTATGGGGATTTAGTCTGTCTCAGAACCTGATATATCCTAAATCGAGAGAGCTTGGTCCGTTCTGCAGACTAACATAGACCGAAATAAAAAAAAAGTAATGACTGAATTTCGTTATTGTTTGTAGTGTTTTAACGCACGTTAGTTACCCAGGAGTCCTGAATACTTGTGTTGCTCTAGCAACTTCCCCCACCGTACTCATACTACCCCTAATCTATCCCAGAAACTGATATCTCCCGAATCAGGTTTATTATTTTTACAAGAATGCTATAAGCTTGTCTTTCATTCCAATCCTTTTAAGAATATATAACAGAGATTCGAAATAAAATATGTTTAAATCGATGAGTTCTCGGTATTAACCACCAATGAAAAGGCATGGTATTCTATTCCTGTCCCACAGTTCATAGCAACTGCTAACTAAACTATGACGTCATTCAAAATTTCATTTGAAGCAACTGACCAATCAACGTGCTCAAATTGGACTTTCTCAACATTGCTATTTGACCGACCCAATCGGGAGAGCTGGGTTTGTTCTACTATGGTACTCCACACTCTGGGAAAAGGATTAAATCCAACTCATGTCCCGAGAGAGTAACACGTCCAAATAAATTATATAAATGTAATTCGTATGCCTTTTCATGATATTATCTAAATACCAGTAGACTGTATCAATTATTAATGAATATACTTACATAAACGGTCATGGAATGTATTATGTAAATATGTACGCGTGTATGTCTTCAGGCATGCTCGGCAGCCCTCTACTTTCCTCATACCTCGATCTGAGTCGCAGGGCCAGGGAGAACCTCGGACAAAAACGTTACACTGGTAGCAGGTTAGTGCATCTGAAATATTATAAAAGAAAGTTATTGTGCAATAGGTTTAAACTTAATTGATATTTCAATACACGTATATTGCATACAGCAAAACAAGTTTTTGATTTAAACTTATTTATTTTACATCGATTGTGAAACACGTTATTACAGGTTATTACAGTACATGTTATTACAGTACATATTATTACAGTACATGTTATTACATATTATTACAGTACAGATTATTACATGTTATTACAGGACATTACAGTACAGGTTATTACAATACAGGTTATTACAACTCAGACAAATCATGCTGGAAGTCTTCCTGGGTAGAACCAGTACTAAGCATGTGGATAGATTGTCTTGCGCAATGACACCACGCATAGCCATAGCAGAGGATCAAACCCACGACCCTGGGTCCGATGTTCTACCACTACAATAACTGAAAAAGGATTAAAACATTGCTTCTCTATTCCGGACCGGGTGGATTTCTGAAATATGAAGAAATTACAAACTGTCGCATGCAGCCAGTCAAGAAAAGGAACAAAAAAGTGCCTTTTAAGACAGGTATTTGCTTAATACATGTTTATTTTCTATGAAATCATAAAATGGGAAATAGTTTATGTTTCTGCTAAAGACTAGTGGCTGCTCAATAGAGGTGACCCATTGCACAGGTTTGACTGTGCCTATTTTAATGCAAATGGTAGAACTAATTTTGGACCCCCTCCTATTTTTTAAACATACACTTGACCTATTTTATTTCAACGTTGTTTGCAGAAAACTTTCTGATAACGTCATCTGTCACTGTTTTTGTTCAAAATTACTAGGATTTGTCACGTAAATCGTCCGATCTATATTTGTAGCAAGGACAGTTTCTTATCAATATGTACACTGTGCGATTTAGAGTAAACAGTTGATAAAGTTTTGGTTAACATAGAGAAAACAACAAAAGTTCAACAATTCGCCTAATGAAAACTGTACTTGTACGTGTTATGTTGGGTCATAAAATACAAAAAGCTCTCTCTTTCCCTCTCTCTCCACCTCTACCCTACCCCCACCCCCACCCCCTCTCCCGCTCTCTCTCTCTCTCTCTCTCTCTCTCTCTCTCTCTCTCTCTCTTCCTCTCTCTCTCTCTTTCTCTCCCACTCTCTCTCTCCCACTCTGTCTCTCTGTAACTCTCTCTCTCTCTCTCTCTCTCTCTCTCTCTCTCTCTCTCTCTCTCTCTCTCTCTCTCTCTATCTTTTAAAACTCAATAACATAATTACTCTTTTCTCTTTTCCGTTTTATTTGTAAATACTTTTGGTTTTATAATGTAACGATTGTGTAATCTGTGGAGGAAGGACGATTGCGTAATCTGTGGAGGAAGGACGATTGCGTAATTTCTTTTAATAACTGAGATCAAAGTCTTTGAGTTAATAGACATATATGTAATAACAACTATTGATTGAAATATACATAAGATATATTAGAGTATATGGGTGAATTGAATTAACGACAAGAAGATGTGTTTTTTTAGCAGTCAAGAATGCCCAAGAGCGATTTTTCATTTCGTGCCGTATAAATAAGATATATTGTGTAAAAATGTGTGTAAGCTTATGCTAGAGGGCCATTTTGCTACATTTTCTATAGATAAAATGTAAATATACTCAAATGTATCTTTTATGTAAAAAAAACAGCGATCGGGGGGAAACAGAATTGTAAAACAGAATTTACATAATGGTTTAAATGCAGGAATATTATTTCAAAGAGGCATTCGGCTATAAGTCAGATATTTTTCGGATGAAATGTTGGATACTGATTTTTACAATGCAATCTTGCAAATAAATATATTTTTAATTGAAATAAAATCTGCTCCTTTGATAAGGATAAGTGAATTGTGTACTTATCGCCCACGCTCTAAAGTCGTAATAACATTCCAATATCTCTAGTCATTGTTCACTAGTCGGATCATCGGTCGACTATTTCCGACTACGTTCTACATTTAGAACATTATAGCCAACCTGTTTCCAATATGTGCATATTAGTAAACACAACATAACAGTCAATATCAGTTGACGCTGTGGAAAGTTCTTGGATCATATAAAGGCAGAAATGGACGAGCGTTGTTAAGATTAACATAATTTGATATACTTTCGGAGATCCGGAATCAATGGAACTGATTTCCTCCTGAACTATGTTCACTTAAAACAATCACGAATACAAGCGTGCGCAGACGACATATTTAATCACAGATTTCTAGAAAGTAACACGGATGTTGGGCTGTATTTTTCTATACTGACTGAAAACAGTGAACAATGCAAAAATGGGGAAAACGGCCATCTGCTTAAGGCCAACACGGGGTGCTTGCAGACCATTTAGGAGTGCTCGGTCGCTTTCTCCATGGCATGCGGCATGGCCTATGGTACACTTTAAGAGAAGGCGCGAGCCCACGCGACACATATTTCGCCCACTTCAGGCGTTGAGCTGGGCTGTATTTTCCTGTACTATTTTCTTCCAGTTGCACGATTTCTCTACTTACTAAGTACAATTGGATCATATCGTGGGTACACAATTATAGATTAAACACATCTCCAAAGCCTTGAAAACATATCCGGAGTGCTTGCACTGCAATCGATATCGTGCCTGCTTAAGTGTATGACGTGTGGCTTTCAAGATCCATGAGAGGTTAAAGTTTAACCCATTTAGGCTGTCTGAGATAAGATAACTGTAAACACAGTTCAATATCGTTCTATACGCAGTCATTACTAAATAGTACACCATAGCATCACGTGCAAGATTTATGCATGCTTGTACTTTGTTTTGTCAATAAACGTTCCACAAATGAATACTTGGCCAAACCTTCCTCACATATCAAATTTTACTTTTGCCACATGATGATTATTCATATAGTGATTTATAGGTAATACGTTCGTACGTAACGATTTTATAAATACATGTCGCTATTGCAGTGGTTTTGCTGACGGTTTTCGGCAGCTTGCGCGTTCACACAAAGGTCAAACTGTGCAATCATTGCTTGTAAACGCAGAATGGTCACATGTTTACCTTTAAACTTTTAAAAGACAAAGCGTTTTGGTTTCTAACTTGGTATGTCATATACATTTACATGTATACCATCTGCATGTTTATTTTATACATCGGTATTAAACTGAGCACCTTGATATCTTTCGGTAATAGTTATCTGGTTATATCAAATGGCTTTTATTCGACAAGGGATACTTGTGGCGTCAAAACCCTTTTGCCTATAATCACATATGGTTTATATACACACGATATAATGTAGCATGTGCTTATATGACAATAAAGCTTATCTTAATTAAATATTTATGGATGGTATCAATAATAAATGTTTATAGATGGTTGTGACAACGTTAAATGTCGCAACCAACGTTATATGTCGCAATACTGGCGTTAAATGTCGCAACCAATGCTAAATGTCGCAAAATCACGCTAAATGTGGCAAAATGTGTACCACTGGTATATGTCGAAACTCCAACGTTAAATGTTGCACTGTTTTGTAAGTGCAAAAATATAGTAAATCGCATCGATTGTTACAGTAATATCATCTAACATTATGTTTAGAAGATATATTTGTTTTGATATTTTGAGCTTGCGATCTGTGTATGTTCGTCCGTCCGTTAGATGTATAACTTACTTTCCATTCATTATTTGGGAAACAATCGCTAGCAATGGCATTTTGAGCTTTACTTTAAGTTATCTGCTTATAACTGGCCTTGATTAAAAGGGGTAAACAAATACGAATACAGCTGCTGTTGAATACGACGTTGGGTTTGCACCTGATGTTGAACCAGTCCATATGAAATTTTAAAGCAACTCCTGATGCAAACAATGCAATATATGAGGGAAAAGGAAAATTACCGTTTTACGTAATAAGAAAAAATAAAATGATCAAGTATTGGTTTAATAATAAAATCGGGCGAATCTTTATTAAAGAAAGTATCCTAGTCTGAAATTGATGGTGTATGTAACGTAATTAATAACCATAAAGTATTGTTAGGCATTTCACATTATGCAGCCTCTGTTGGCTATATATGAAATAAAAATGATGTCACACATTTGCAGATATAACAAATATTGAAAGAATAATAGACAAATACCTTCTAACGAGGTTCTCTGACATAAATCACTCATCAAAGGTGGAAACGTATAAAATAATGGAAAGCGGATTTGAATTTGAGAAATATATCCCATCTGTACTTAATATCTTCATAATTTTAACATTTTAAGATTATGCAGTAAGTGTGGTATGAACGTAACTGAAAACGAATATCATTTCTTTTTAGTTAAAGTCGTCCACTCTATCGAAATTTGCCTAAATAATGCTTACCGAACTGTTTTTGTTCATGGCCTTCCGTACATAAATTTCACCATATTTTATTTAAATAGAGAAAGTCGGGTTTGTCACAAAAACTAGCTACGTTTATTTATCTTGCATTAGTGCAATAAGGCACAAGTACCAAGTGTATGTGAAATAAGGAGGCACTTTTTTGCACTAAAGGAGCGGTATGTCGTCCGTTTAGTTAAAGCACATTTTATTGTAGTTTTACTGTAATAACGACGGTATCAAGGGGTAGCCCTATCATTATTATTATATTACCCACTTGCTTATTTCCGTACATTCATATAATTTGAATATACCGTGACGTAGTTATGGTATTGCACATGGCATGTTAACGTTAATTGATGTCAAAGCGGCTGCCTTAGAATAATTTATGCGAGTTATATAGTATTTAGTATTATTATATAAAACAACACAAAATATATGGATTACCTTTGTAGTTGTCTCTATAAAGTGTTAGTTGATTTGTTAATAATTTTGTAAAAGGAATTAGACATGTAAATAAACCATTCTTAATACTGTCTCATGAATATGCATATCTACACCAGAACGAGGCTTCTTACAGCAACACTAGCAACATGGCTATCTTGGATAGTAATTGAGATATAAGTCTGATTACATCTATTTATTTCGAATTTGTTGACAGTTCAATTAATGTAAAGGTTAGAAAACAATACTTAATCAAGTACATGTAGTTCATGATTTGAAAATTACGTTATGAGATTATTCAGCATGTGTATTGCTATACCAGTAAAACCGTGTTTTATGATCTGATAACTGGAAGTATTTACAAATTCTCAGTCATTGAAGGGGTCGGCAAATAGCTTTACAGTTAGTGTTTTATATTTGTAAATCCGACACAAAGTAAAGTTTAGAAGAATAAATCTGCATATGTTCCATGACACCCATCGCTTCTTGACTCTTCTTGTCGCTAAATAAATAACTCACTGCGTTTTACCATATGTTATGCATAATAAAACACTGGATTTGAATTTTAGTGTTATAAATCATTTCTTTTTTATAGTGATTCACAATGGCAGTTACATATGAAATGTGTCATAGTTGCCGACCGAAAGCAAGTATTTCAGCGTGCGCACATTCAGTACCCCGAACAGGTCATAGAACTTACCAGTCTGGCGGAGTTTACCAGTGTGTTGAGGAAACCGTTGTGTTAATTTTACAAACGTTTGATAGAAACGAAGTCAATATTTTTTAGTTCGCAGTAAATACGATCAATTAATTGCACACTTCTAATTTTCTGTGATTTAATATTGAAAAGAAAATCATAATATCATCCGATCGACGACTCATTATAGTAGTACAATGGGAACAATCACATTTTGTTTTTTTTCGGAAATCGTCCGGATTTTTACTTGGTCTGCGATTAAAACATTTGGATAATATCGATAATTGGTGCTACTGTGACGGGTTCCACATTGTATATTAAAGATAAACGTACCGACAAATTGGATGAGTCATCAAAAAACAAATAATGGATTGTTCTAGTGATGTTTTCAAGAACATGCGTTTTATTTACGACTGTCACGGGCTCACTGGGCTTATGAGACACCTTTATGCACAGTTACTTCCCGAAAGCTATCACTGCCAGGCGTCAGTCTATCAGACATTCGGTACTCCTCAATGGGTGAGCAACCGGCTGCATCAGAAAAAAAATATTTATATATGAACGTAATCAGAGACATAATAAATGCGTCTATGTCTCTGACGTTATGAACTTTAGTGTTGACCAAAATTAATATACCAGTCACTTTCTACAGGCGAGACGTGAAAGTCAGCAAGTCAGCAAGTCAGAAAGTACGTGCGTTTTTGTGAGATAATAAAGCGGAACGCTAAGTGAGTATTACTTTTAACCGGCTTATAGCGTCGTTTGATCTGATTGGACGACGAGTGTATATTGCCAGAATTAAATGGAAATGTTTCGAAAGAATATATATTGTTAAATTCGAAAACTGAAGACGTGTGTGCTATTGGTGGACTTCTCATGGATTATGTGGCAAGTAAGAAGTAAGTGTTGTGTATGTTGGATATTGATAAAGAATAATATAATGAATGTCTATATTTCTTATTCAGATAAACTATAAATATATATAGTTGTAGGTTTGGCTCGAGAATGAAAATAATTCACAGTGTATTTATTCTGTGTATTGTATCTACTAAACGTGCCAAAGCTCTCCCGATCGCGTATATTATAGAAATAGAAAACTGCATTGTAAATAATAACGTGGTCTTTCACATATTTTGCTGTTTCTATCATAAGTGTTATTATTCTTATTATTCTTATTCTTTTTATTATTATTATTATTATTATTATTAGATCTATTATTATTATTATTAGATCTTTATTATTATTTTTATTATTATTATTATTATTATTATTGTTGTTGTTGTTATTATTATCATCATCATCATCATCATCATCATCATCATCATCATCATCATCATCATCATCATTTAACGGGAAAACATGTACTATTTTTGTTATAATATCAGAGAAAACGAGCTTGTATTATCAGTATATAGTATGTTATCAAACATTGAAGCATGCTGATAATTTTTCTTAATTTCTTTGTGATTTTTCACCATACATAAGTACGTGCTGTCCCATTTGCAAGATGATGTGACAAGGCCGGGAAGATCGCGGTCGGACGAGATAAAATACCTCACAGTGGTGATTGTGCTTCTGACCGTTCCAAGGCAGTGACCCCTGTGGTCACTTCGTCTGTATGTGTGTAATCTACATATTGTGATTAGTCTACATATTACCTGTAGTTATGCCGTGGTTGTGACTGTGTCATATAAAGAGGCTTCACCTATATTGCCGATATATTTTCGATCTTAGTAGTAAAATTGCGTATTTGTATCAAACATCATATATAATGGGCATTCTGTTCACTAACTTATATTGTATTTTGTCTTTGTAGCGTAAAAATCTGTAATGTTGTTAACTAAATATTAAATCGTGTCCAGCGATAAAGTCTTTCATTGGTCAGTATCAGGTTATACTAAAACACCGACGAATAAAACGGAAAATGCTGACCATTGTTATAACGAATTTCTCACCAATAAGATAAACTACAAGGACGGAATCAAGCGTTATCTTCGAATGGGACCTGCCTTTTTTGTGATTCAATCAATTTTCCATCATTTACTAAACAGAAAACTATAGGTGATGCATCTTTAAACGTTACGTTTCATGTAGGACTGTTTCATATTTTGTATGGGATATGAAGGCTGCACTCAATAGTGTGTTCTTCCAAGAAACCGTATCGATTTTTACATTTGATTGCTTGACATACATATCTATGCGAAGATATGTAGAATATACATACAATTTCAGAGGCGATATTTTTTAAAAAAAATACTGATCAATGTTTTTTTTTAAAATTAGACATTCTACGATAGCGCTTAATGCGGATGCCCCAGTCGGGTGTAATGCAAAACGCTATAAATATATTTATGATTTAAGCCAAGCTTATGTTGACGTGATCAAGTTTGCAGTGCTGTTCACCACCAAAATGATCATACGCGACAGGGACTACTTTTATACTTCGAATTTTAGTTTAGAATATCAATCAGTACTTTAAAGTACATGTAATTTGATTTTTTTTTTATTGAATTTCATGATTTTCTTTATCATCACGGAGACTGTTGTCGAATCCCCGCCCGGCAACAGTCTCCGTAATGATTGATATGCGACATTGTGTCTCGTTATAATTCGTCTCTCAGCGCTGGTTCAAGTGGGAAAGTTATCAATTACTTGCGGAGATGGGGTGTGCTCGAGTACTGGTTAATCCCAGGAAACAGTGGTTAGGTTAACTGATCGTCTGTTAGCCCTCGATGGCATAAAAATGACGCTAAATATTTAATCAATCAATCAATCTTTATTATATGGCAGTTATTTAGTTATTGTTTTTCGTCTCTCGATATTTAAGTGGGTAACTCTTCAAAATTGGAGGCTCGTAAATGTCATGATGATGATTAGTTTTATGTTGAATAGCCCACGTTATTTGTAGAAAAAAGAACGTAGTTACCTGGTAACCTGTCTGTATGCAGATACACGGAGAACTACTTAAGGTCAACTTTCCCGCCTCTCCATACCGGTGAGTTAATTAATTAGTTGACATGCTCAACCTGGACTAATTAGAACGTAATTGTACGTAAAATCATTAGTTGACATGGAGTTCCCGACATTTGCAGTAAAACATGAAACGTAAACGACCTACTTTGTCGAGAATACGTTGACCATATTTCAGTTTGACCCGTCAAAATGACCCTGACATTAAAAGGAACAACATTATTTTACATACATTTTGAGCTAACACTATTTTTTTAAAAAATAATATCCCCGTGATACATATACAAATTTAAAATACGCCTATTTAAATGCAGGCCCTTATTTTTTTTAAAAAGTTGTAACCCTAAAATGACGTAAGGACATCGATATTTTTGCCATCATGGCCGGACGAAATTGTATTCGGATCCGTCACCTTATTTTGGTTCGATTCGGTACGATAAAAAAGAAAACGCGCGGGGAAATATCAATTTGTGTACATAAGAATTATTATGACATCACTATTTATGACGTTTGAGATAGTTTACTTGGGGGGTAATTTATCTTCGTATGTTATATGTTCGCAGGTGTAAAGATTTGCTGGGTGGACAACGTAAATTGTTTTTAACATTGCCGTATGACCGTTTTAAAAACCACCAGAGCTCTTGTTTCACCAATAGATACTTAACTACTTAAAACTTTAAATCTAAGAAAAGCACCCAGGCGATCATGATCTTAGACTTGTACCAGAAAAACTGCAGTTGATCTCATTGTCTTTGATTGATGAATGTTTACTTAACCAGTCAAATTTAAGTTAAAATATTAAGTATTTAAGTAAAACTTATTGGTGAAATAGAAACCAGAACAGAGAACTGCAGTGTACTCTAATATGTTTACAACAGAAAACCGCAGTTTACTTTAATATGTTTACAACAGAAAACCGCAGTGTACTATGATATGTTAACAACAGAAAACCGCAGTTTACTTTAATATGTTTACAACAGAAAACCGCAGTGTACTATAATATGTTTACACTCTATTTCATTGAACTACATTGTACTACAGTACTTAATTAAGCTTTCACTTAGATTAGAACTATAGTTGTGTCTTTCCATTTTAAGTCAAATTATCCCTTCACATAATATTGATCGAATATACAGGTGTGAACAAGGACGTATACAGGTGTGAACAGTCTTATTGAATATTGAATATTGATTGATTGATTGATTGATTGATTGATTGATTGATTGATTTATTGATTGATTGAATATTTAGCGTCATTTTATGCCATCGAGGGCTAACAGACGATCAGTTAACCTAACCACTGTTTCCTGGGATCCTGAAAGGTTAAACAGTACTCGAGCATACCCATCTCCGCAAGTAACTGATAACTTTCCCACTTGAATCAGCGGTGAGAGACGAATGATAATGAGATACATTGTTGAATATCAATCATCACGGAGACTGTTATCGGGCGGGGATTCGAACTCACGACCCCCGGGTTGGTAGTCAGACGCGTTACCGACTGAGCTAATCGGGCCAATCTTAACGGGAGATAGTGGGCATATAATCGCTCCCAAACCATTAATTGATCCAATCATATTATTTATAGAAAGTTCAAGGAAATGTATTTAGAAATAGGCAAGAGAATTAGTTGATTATGCCTGTTATAAGAAATAAATTTACATCATCATGCATATTTCAAACTGCCCAGGATAAGGCTGTCATAAAAAATGTAAATTTCATTTGAATACAGATTGGAAACAATTCAGTGTCAGTAAAATCAGACCAACTTTGATTCTTCCGTACTCTACGCACAGTAGACATTAAGTATCACCTCAGATTGACCTTTCATGTAATTAATAGTCATAACAATTCATCCAATCCGATTAGTGCGTAGAGCATGGCAGCTTCAAAGTTGATCTGATTTAAATGAGACTTGATTCATTCTGAACGACTCGGCCAACCCATAATATTAAACCCCACTGCATGCTTACAATACTTTAATTTGACTATACATGTTTTTTCTTCACTGGCAGCTTCTGAAATTGGTTTTAACTTTTCATGATAGTAAATGTTATCATCTAAACATGTTTGAGTGACAAGTGACCACGTATTTCAATTTTAACCATACTTTCTATGTGTTTTGATGACAAACTTGTAATCCAGGTATGTGCGGAATACAGACCCGCCTAATCAAGATAACGAGTCTGACCGCGCATATTGGTGACATCCTCCGGAAACCAAACATTGCCATCACTTTATCTTAAGGATAGCACTTTTAGCCTTACGATAGGACGTTTTGCTTACAGCAGTTATTCTATGTAATCCTACATGATACCAAAGTAGAAGAAGACAGATCTGCGGAGTCGTTCCTTGTCTAATAAAGCTCCACAATCTCGTTTTAACACACATTTAAAAACAAATATAATCATAACGTCGGTGTGATATAGAAAATGTTAACATAAAGTGATCATGGAGAGCACGTAATACAAACACTGCATTTTACGTAAAACTATTTAATAGGCAATTCAAGGCATAAAAATAGTTTAGCGAGGCATAAAGAAAGTATAAATTATTAAAATTTCATTGTATTCACATCAGGTTAAGAAAATACACCCTATTAACTAGTTTATGGGTTAATACAATTGTAAAAGGAAGTTAAAACACGGATAACCCGTTTTATAGTTAACTATATGAGAGAGCGCAAAAGCAAATGAGGTAAATACAGCTAGAAGATTAATGTTTGGGAAACAACAGTTGACAGAGCTGGTGGAAAATATATTCTGTTGTTCTGTTGTAGACCTATATTTGAAAATAGACCACAACAAGGCCACAGTGTGGAAGCGATCTATCACCAAAATCCCAAAATCAGACGTTTAAATAGGGTTAAGAGATAAATTATTTACTCCAATATTCTGATTTGAAGCCAGGAAGCTACTAGTTCCATTTTTTCAAATCTTTGGTATGACCCGGCCGGGGTTCGAACCCACTGTGAGTTCAAGATTTCTTTAAAACATTTCTCATATATTTCACTTTTTTTTTACTACAAACAACATTTTTATATATTTAATTTCAACCTTTCTAATGTTTCTGTTCTACTGTCGACTGGTACCAGCAAATCAAAGCGGGAACCATAACTGGATGAATTATGTATTTTTATTGATTGCAATTGTTGGTCGTAACTTGGACATAAAAGTGTTTTATGATTTGGTAAGGAGGTTGTTAATGTCGCGTTAATACTGTGAAATGTGTGTGTGTGTGTGCGTGCGTGTGTGCGTGCGTGCGTGCGTGCGTGCGTGCGTGCGTGCGTGCGTGCGTGTGTGTGTGAAGGGGGGGGTCAAGTCAGTTTACAAACTGGTACCCTGCATGTCATACAGGGAGATACAAGCTGGTACCCTGCAGGTCATACAGGGATAGTCGTGTTGGATATTCAGACTGGTACCCTGCAGGTCATACAGGGATAGTAGTTTAGGGTTCGAAATTATCGCTGGTACACTCGCAAAATTCGACCGGATATTTTAGCCTGAAAATAAAGGTTAAAATTCAGAGCACCTAAAATTTGATTGTTGACTTCTAACTGAAAGATAACAAATTCAAAATATGTCCTAAAGAAATTACTAAGTTTTATCTTATAAACTAAGAACGGTATTTATTCTTTTTATCTGAATGCACTGTGTTCAGCACAGACTGTCCAGTCGCCCCATTGGTGCAAAAAGTTACCAAGTCCCTTCCTATTTCATATACACTTGGTACCTTATTGCACCAATGGGGCACAGGCATAAGTACGCTTAATATGTCTATCTATGATTATGTGAAAAAAATAAAAGCAATCGCCATGTACGTGTCACGACTAAGTGACCTCCCAATCAGTATGACATGACCTGTTAATTAGCACTAACATGTATCTTCCAAGGTGTCGTCTCTATGTGTGAACTATATGATATGTACATTCTTGTATACTGGTAAAAAGAAGTTTAGCAAGTATTTTCATGTTGAACAGCGTATTGTCAGATTAAATAGTTTATTTTTAAAATATTTCTTCCAAATTACTTGATTGCAGATAATTTTTGCAAGGTAATAAACATAAGGCCAAACATATTTTTACGCTGATGCATCACAGTTCAAGCATAAGGCATCCAAAGTTCGTGTACCGGTATATTACCTCCCTTTGCATTAAACTATGAACATAATAAGTCGCAATTTGATATCGGAATTAGATTAGCTTCTATTAATTGTTTAATAAATTCAATTTCACTTATATTCAGTTTTAAAAGTTATGACTTTCGTGATTTATATGGCCTCGGAAACGGGAGGTCGATGGATCGAATTCCGATGGAAGCACTTTTTTTCTAATGCGATCCAGCAGTTAGTTAAATTGGTGGGTATCCGAATGTCTAAAATCCTGGCGCCTGGCAAGGATAGCTTTCGGAAAATAACTGTGTACAGTATAAAGATTGTCTTAGCCCATTGTGGCTGTCCCTTGCAGTAGGGGTGGTCTATAATAAACACTTTACTTTACTTTTACATAGCTAGCTAGGTACTCGGACTTTGAATGACTCCTAATTTAGTAGTTGTTCTTGTTTGGTGTTTATCGTCGCTTTCAACAATATTTCAGTCATACGGCGACGGTGTCAGTAATCTGGACGCTGTCACACTGGAGTATTATGCCGCAGTCACATGGTATGCTACATTATACTGATACCGGGTCGGCCAGAGTTAGAACTAACCTCTAAATCATGCTTAGTACCAAACGAGGAAACCAGAAGTATTTGGTATCGAACCTTCCTCATGCGAGGCGGACACTTTATCACTAAGCATTGCCGCGATTGTCTCCTATGTAGCTTTATATTTATATTCCTTGCTAAATCAGTATGTGATAAAGCTCAATTATTATTTTATATTAATCAAGATAACGTGACACCGCCGCTGTGAATTATCTTAATTAACATCCGGCGATATTTGAAACCGCCGTCTGGAGTTTCGATATAAAACGGCAAAACAACGAGAGATAATAACGGCACGTATATAATTTATTATGTCGTTCTTGCTTACCTGTGCTGAACAAATATGTTCTTTTCTCTCTTCTTATCGTACAAATCACAAAAAAGTAAAATGTGTATTCTATAGCAATTAAGGTTTTGAAACTGAAACAAGTTGCTTGTAAGTCGTAGTGTTATACTTATACACTTAACTTCCCCTTGAGAATTCGCATAACAAAGTATAACACAAATAAAATAAGTATTGGAGTTATTTTGAGGAATCCTAAGCATTAGGAGAGGCGTACAGGACTCTCAACTTAACAAAGGTCTTAAATTAGTCCTAACTTGTAACTAAAATATATGAAAAAATATCTTAAAACTCAGTTTGATATGTTTTAATGCTATGATTTGACAAAATAAATGACCCTATTTGTATATATTTATAGTATTTTATGTAGCTTCTGTAACAAGAATACTTGATAAATACCTCAACA
This sequence comes from Panopea generosa, assembly GCA_029582155.1. NCBI lineage: Eukaryota > Metazoa > Mollusca > Bivalvia > Adapedonta > Hiatellidae > Panopea > Panopea generosa. The sequence goes on along the minus strand of CM055902.1, from coordinate 41,233,862 downwards.
TTAAACAATTTTTGACTGGTTACTTAAATATGATTTAATCAATGTCAATGAAACAATATGTATTTTACTGAAGCCTGTCTTTTTTCCTTATTTTTCCTTAGATTATGATTTTAAATGTGTAAAAGTATAATAATTTATTACAACTAATTTTAGTTTATCATCAGTACTAAGTTAGTTAAGATTGATTGCAAAGAAAACCGAGAGCTTAAATGAACCACCCTCGAGTCTACTTCCTGGGTAGAACCAGCACTGAGGTGTATTTTTAGAGGCATTGGTCGAGCTGAGGATCGAACCCGCAACTTCTAGCATGAGCGACCAATACACTACCCACTACACTACCGCCCCGCGACAACTTTTTTTACAACATTCGAATCCGCAACTTCTGGTGTAATCTAAAAAAAAGGCGGCGTTAACTCATTGTAATTATCGATAAGGCTTGGCAATATAAATCAGTATGGCTGAATGTTGATTGTGGTAAATACCCGGATCTTAATCCGAGTTCATGCGCATATTGTACACGCATGCAGAAGGAATGTTTATCGTTAGATAAACCCCTCACCATACTGAAAACGTTCTTGATAAAATGATAAAGATAGATTTATTTCAGGGAATTATAACATTTTTCGTTATAACAAATATATGACAAATAATCAAAATAATATTCTATAAAAACTCCCGTTAACTGTTTTAAAAACATTTGTTTCGATGTTGTTTTATAAAAGTTTAATTGTTGAAACTTGGAGTCTAAATCTACACGCCTCATATAAACATATCAATATACACTTCGTTCATTCGTTCGTTCTTCGTTCTTCGTTCTTCGTTCGTTCGTCCGTTTGTTCGTCTGCTTTATAAAGCCTTTATCAGATAATAAATTGTTATATATTGCAAGGCAATTGTGTTATCTGAGCTATGTAAAAAGGTTTTCCTAGGCATTTTGATTTTGCATTTCCATATACGTTAGAACCATCTTTTAAGTCTATTATGTAAACATATACTTTTCATAAATATGTTGGACATCCCTGTGATTGTTAGTTACTCACCCCATACCCCCGAGCACCGGTTGAATACTTGGTATAGATATATGATACATGCGGTAAAACGTGTGTGGAGAGCGTGGCCCAGTGGTAGAACACCCCGCCACGGCTATGTACTTGGATACAAAATAATTACTATTATCTTGGGGACATATCGCCCAAATTCAACGAATGTGTTTTACTGCACGTCGACACATAAATAGGTAATTTTGCGCAAATATCGCTCATATTCAAAAATATATTTAAACAATTCAATTTTCTTAAAACTAGTGGTACCACGCTATTTTCAAAAACACAAGTAACCAAATAAAAATAAAAATACAATGGAGTCATTTTGGATTTTTATTGGATACCTATAAAATTGTTTTTTTTGGGTTTTTTTTACAAAAATAGCACGAAAAGTTTGTTAACTTTCACGTGTTATAATGGATTTGTATATATTTATATGTTACGACCAGATACTCAACGTATAAGTCAAATAAAATACATGTTCTGTTCTGTTTTCATAATGTATGATGAGTTTACAAGATACTAGGGTTAAACCTAGAAACGACATCTAGGTTTTTTATACATACTGAGGTACTTTAATTTCCCATGTCGAGAACGTTAGTCTATCTACCTTCTTGTACTTTGTTCAGCTGGACGAGTTTTGCACAAATGAACACATATAACACTCATATGATATGATGTGCATATATATATTCAATATACCGATTTGATTATAAAACCCTGGGATAGATGCAATTAAAAGAAAATTTGGGACAACCTGGCATGTATAAATAGAAATGATTAGTTATTAATGTTCATTTATGTGCAGCTTGATCACGTCGTGTGCGGCGTGCAGGTACAAAAATCAATATGCCGCAGTTTTAACACGGAAGAAAGACGCTCGCGAAATCAATAACAAGAAACGTAGAATAGTTTGCTTTTGTAGAAAATGAGTGAGAGAGAGATGGTTTTTTTTTATCGAGGTGATTCATTAATTACTTTATTTTAATTAAATACGCAATACACAACAATACCACAATCGATCCCATAACTGAAAGTGAATAATACTAAGCACAGAAATGAGAGAACGGAGGGGTGTGTGACACATTGCATACGGAAATCAATATGTTATTTGCGTTGCACCACACTAACGGAGGAATGGCAGAGAGTTGTTACCGGTTTTTACTGGTCTTTTATTCAAATAAATATAAATGTATCTTAAAACAACATATAACCTACCTGCTACGGGAGGTAAAAAGTCCAACACTGCACATAAAAGGAGGATTTTGAAAACGTTATACAACTCCATGTTTTTGTTGATGTTTGTTGATTTTGTGGTTTTATTTATTTATTTCTAACACTTTTTTTACACATCAAACGGGTGTCTTATGCCCAGACTCTCTCATTTTCAGTTGTCACATAGTATCCGCCTATATACCTGGTGAAATCACTAGCGTTCAAAGCAAGCGTACCTAAACCGCGTCATTCACTTAGTTTACCTGTGTGGCTTAAAGCGGTGATTCACGGGAAGGGAAATTTGAAAACATGGCGACAGGTGGCGCGCGAGCTGAGGCCCGAGGCGTGGTTGATGACTTTACATATAAACATTTCATATATTCCAGAAATTATCTAAATCATACATTTAGTAAATATATCAAAATCTATTTAAAAACTAATTTGATCCTCATTCTGAAGTCTCGAAGATAGTGTGAAAAAAAGATAAAAAGAAATACAACCAGAGACGGATCTAGGTCCAACACACAAAGGGGAACATGTGATTTATGTTTCTCGTAATGTACAGTTTCGCCAATTTTGCGTTTAAAACCGATAATTCATTAACGATAAATAGAAATAAGACTTTTTTTCTGAACGTACCTGTATTTGACTATGAATCATTGGTAGAATGAAGTCATCAGCCGATTTTTAAAGAAAAATTAAATGCAGACATTGTCATCTATATCTATACGTCAATTAAAAAAACTGACTTATTGGGATAGATACTAGTATGATGTCTGTCTGTGCGTACAGAAGATCTCCTTGTTCCGATAATCCGGTCGTTATGCCCGATTATTAGAATAGGTTTATATGTCGATCTTTATAGCAAGAGATATGTTTTTATTTGCTCATTAACAAATTAAAATGGTTACGCTTTTAAATATAACCGACTTTTCGAAACTAATTAATGAAATATGGCAAATCGCAAAACATTTTTGTAAGAAATTCTGTTTTACATGTTTCGAGGGCAACTTTCGCAGATGGTTGAAAGTCGATATTCGATATTCAAGTGTATTGTATGTATCTGTACGTGTATTGAATAAAACGGAAATATACGTGAAGCCATGTGTATTGTATATACATGTTTATGTGTATATCAAAATGAAATATGTGTGAAGTAATGTGGACTGTTTGTACATGTATATGTGCTGTATCATAATGAAATATATGTGAATGCATGTGTATTGCATGTGCATGTATATGTGTGGAATCGTAATGAAATGTATGAAAATACATGTGTATTGCATGTGCATGTATATGTGTTGTATCATAATGAAATGTATGCGATTACATGTGTATTGCATGTGCATCTATATGTGTTATAACATAATGAAATGTATGCGAATGCATGTGAATTTCATTTGCATGTATATGTGCTGTATCATAATGAAATGTATGCGAATGTATGTGTATTGCATGTGCATGTATATGTGTTGCGTCATAATGAAATATATGCGAATGCATGTGTATTGCATTTGCGTGCATATGTGTTGTATCATAATGAAATATATGTGAAGCCATGTGTATTGTATGTACATGTGTTGAAGCATAATGAAATATATGTGAATGCATGTGTATTGTATGTACATGTATATATGCTTAGTATCATAATGAAACAAGATGCGAATCCATATGTATTGTATGTACATGTACATGTGTTGTATCATAATGAAAGAAGATGCGAATCCATATGTATTGTATGTTCATGTACATGCGTTGTATCATAATGAAACAAGATGTGAATTCATATGTATTGTATGTGTGCTTGTACATGTATTGTAGCATAATGAAACAAGATGCGATTCCATATGTATTGTATGTGCTTGTACATGTGTTGTAGAATAATGAAAAAAGATATGAATCCATGTCTATTGTACCTGCATGTACGTGTGTTGTATCATAATGAAAAAAGTGAATCCATATGTATTGTATGCGCCTGTACATGTGTTGTATTATGTATTACAAACGTCTGAAATTACGTTGTATCATAATGAAACAAGATGTGAATCCCTGTTCATGTATGTTGATTCTACTTTAAGGCAAAAATAGATTTTGTTTTATGTGTGTACGTTTATGATTTCTCTCAATTTGTGGTTTCCTTTGATTGTTTAATGTTCCGATACATTTAAGATTGAGAGGGTTTTGTTTGTTTGTAAGATTGTTAAGTCTTTTTTACAACACTAATTAACTTATTTGATGTCGAGTCACCGTTCTTGGATCTGCTAGAAGTTTAGAATAAAAACTTATTTTATTTCAGTTTGAATAAGGGCTAGACTGCAAGTAATTACCACCATTAGGTTACATTATTTACATTAGATTACATTATTTGTCATAGTTAACCATGAAATGAAAGTGAGAAAATGCTTTTTTTTTCAATGCAAGATAAACCAACACTAGACAAACCTTATCTCAGCAAGTCACTGATAACTTCTCCACATATTTAGAGGTGGAAAACTCATGACTGTAGAACAAAGTTCATTATCAAGCATCATTTCATATATAGCTTAGTATATCATCATCAGCAACAACAGCAACAGAAACACCCTCATCATCATTATTCATTACTTTATCTTACAAGGAATTTCAGCTGGACAAAGTCCAATCTTCTCTGAGGCCCTAAACAACGCATTTTGAATAAGAACATGTTTGTAACTGTAATCATATAATACAAATGACCATCATATAATATTATACTGATTTTTTGAAAGTCAATATAAACATGTTTAATTTATATGGTTATTAGAATGATTTATTTTTGATCGTCGAGTGTTTTAACATTGTTATTTTTACGACCTGCCAAAAATAGAACGAGCGTGTTATGCCACCCTTGACTATATAGCGGAGTTGAAATATGTCTTCTTGTTCACATAGTACAAATATGTTATTTATAACAGTGAATACAAGCATAAAATCAACAGGGGCGTAGCTTGTCTGAAAACGATGTCTGATTTTTATTGTCATTTGGCGTTAATTATTTTTTCGATTTTTCGGGTGGGGGGGGGGGGGGGGAAGGGCAGGAAGTGTAGGCACGTGCCATTAGTACGTTTAGGAACCTACGCCCCTGAGCGAAGTGATTTCACCCACGTGTTATAAGAAATGGCTGGTAGTAGGATGTGTAGGCACACAGAGAGGGCTTAACTTATAAGCCAGTCATCATACACAAGTCAGTTTGTTTGCTAAAAGTATTTCAGTTTTATATTGAAACTGTGATCGGCGCATTAAGTGGGTGTTGGTGGTTGACCCAGCCGGGTTCGGCAATATTCTCCGCACTTACAACATGAAACACTTTGGAACTGATGTTCGTAGGAAAAATATGATAAAAAACTTCACTTTTTTTGTACCTTGATGATCGTGTTAAAATGACCATTCAAAAACTTGAACTGTCCTTGTTTGTTTAGAAAAGATAAGGAACGCGCCGCGGTAACCCGGTGTTAGTCCGACTTTGCATAAGTCCAGTTCGAGTTTTACATGTACCATTGGATGCTGACACGACTATTTTAAGGGGTTGACACCATTTTCAATACATGACGGGTAATAAATATGACATAACCAGTTTTATTGACGGGGAAAGGCCTCAGAATGAATGGGAGTAGAACCACCATTTTGCCGCAAGTAACAAGCAAACACTCTCACATAAAGATTTCGGACAAAGCTGGGTTTAAACTCTTAACCTCAACAGTGAGAGGTAAAATGTCGTTAAATGACAGCGCCTAAGGCCATTGGGAGAACTCCGGCACGACTGTATCGTGTAACTTCTCAAAACGTTAGCTAAAAATGCTCGAGTATCTGTACTAAGTATATGCGATAAATTCTTGTTCAACGACACCACATATGACCGTGGCGGGGGATTGAACCCACGACCCTCGGATCTCGACTGCACTATCCGCTCCGCCGGTTATTGATCATCACCTGTCACAACAAACAGTATCGAGGTGACCCATCAAGCTTATCGGTATTTTCACTAGGTCCGTCATGTACATTGTGTTATCTTTAGCCGGCTTAGACAAACCTAAATACGATAACACAATCTGACAAATTGATAAAACTATTTAGAACAAAACAAACATAATGGCGATAACATACAAGGACAATGTCGAATATTGTTGACTTGAAACAAATACTGAAATTGTTTTAATCCGTTGACTTTTTTTATTTTCTGGAGAGAGAGCTAATAATGAGTGTGTGTATGAGATGAGATATTTGCTATACTCGTGGCAATATTTACAATGATGAGAAACTTAAATAAGAAACATTGAAAAAGTTATTTTAAAATATGTGCATTTCCGAGTCAAACTTGGTATTTAAAACATGTGTAAAGATTTATCATATTACCCATAATGGTTGCTCACACACAATCTCCTACACAAAAACTTGACCCGAAAGTATAAATCGAACAAGGGCGTTAACTATGTCAAAAGGTAAGAAAACGTTTTTTAAAATTTATATAAATCCAACAAGGACGATAATTCTGTCAAGCGGTAAGAAAGAGTTGTAAGACATGTATAAATCCAACAAGCGCAACAACTCTGTCAAACGTCTAGACAGATTTGTTAGACTATTATAAATACAGCAAACCCAACAAGGGCAATAACTCTATCATAGATAGAGTTGAAAAAAGTCTATAAATCCACCAACAAGGACTTAGCACGCACGTTTATTAACAGTTTCTTTTATGTACACCTGTGTGACACTTGACAGTGTACATACATGTATAAGAATTTCATTTACACATACGTGTATATATGGATTATTTTTTTCCGCATTGGTTACTAAGAATCCATTTTGCATACAAATAAGTTTGAATGGGTATACTAGCTTTACATATTCTACGAGTTTTCGAGCTATTTAAGAGAATTTTTTTCGGCATTATTACGTACGGTAACTTTATAATGACAATAGTAAACCACATGCCTAGAATTTAGTATCAACACAAAAACAGTATATGTCGTCAACAGGGATGTACATTAACGACAGCAAATAACAGAATAAAACATTCCAGGCTAATCCAAAATGAACAAAAACAAAATACATTCATCTAGATAGAAAAAAAATGTTTGTAGAGCTGCAGAGTTTCTCAGATTCTAATTTTTATATACTGGTCATACCTAATACCGCGAGTCTAAACAAATTTCAACCATGTACAGAATGGCATCAATACTAAACAGTCATACGGTTACTTAAGTGTGCCGAGTAAAAAAACAGTTGCTGATACGAAATGCAAACAAATGACGACGCTAACGGAAGTTGGAGCTTTGCGCATGTCTTCCCAGATTGTTATTATACGGGCATTCGCGGTAATAGGTATATCGCAGTATTAGGTATACAAGGGATATATACTGAACAGAACAGCTAACCCGCCACCTGACATTTTATGTACCTGACATTTTATGTATTTTCTCAATAACTATTGCACTTGAATAAGAATAACCATTTTAGATTATGTAAAAATACATAATTGTCGGTTAATGGCACACACAAGTTTAAATAGCGCTCCTGCATATTTCAAGTTGACGAAGATAAAAAGTGGCGGGTTAGCTGTTCCGTTCAGTATACATTCTAATACACGTATTCGATGTGTCTTGACATACATTAACCACAATGCTTCTACCGTTATCAATACCTATGTGTCAGTCAACCTGGAAGCCACAAAGACAAACTGGTACGATTTTGTTGTTGTTGTTGTATGGTGTTTAGCGTCGCTTTCATCAATTTTTCAGTCATATCGCGACGGTGTCTACTTGAGACAGTAATCTAAGCGCTGTCACACTGGAGTATCATGTCGCAGACACATGGTATGATACCCCACCCAGTCACATTATACTGACACCGGGCCGACCAGACCTAGAACTCTCCTCTAAATACTGAGCGTCAAGCGAGGAAGCATCTAGTACCATTTTTAAAGTCTTTGGTATGACCCGGCCGGGGATTGAACCTACGACCTTCCGCATGCGAGGCGGACGCTCTACCATTAGACCACGCTGCGGTCCAAACTGGTAAGAATATCTCGTATTAAAATCTATAATGAGCAGAATACAAACCTCTTTATTTAACGTACGAATTCCTCATATAAAAGATGCAAAACTTAGCATTCATTCGAAAATGCGGTGAAATTTAATGAAAAAAACTGCATTGTCAGAGAGGACTAAATGTGTATTAGGACAAGTTTAATCAGATTATTTCTTTATAACATTTCTTAATATTATATAACATATATGGTTAGCCAGTGGCGTAGCTGTCTTTGTACCACAACTCCCGGGCTTACACATTTTTGGAGAAAAAAACAACATGATTATACCTTTGTAGACTAACTTTATATTTTATTGCAAATGCATCATTATATCTCCTGGTAATGCTATCAGAAGGCAGGAACTCCATGTTAAAAAAATTGGGGGAGTGGAGCGGGGAAGGGATGATCATACCCCCACCCCACCCCTCCTAGAACCTTCGGAGCAGCTACGTCATTATTAGCCTGAAAATAGCTTTACAGCTAGTGATGTATAAAGTCAAATCTGTGTAAGCGGTCACCTCTATTAAGCGGCCAATTGCCTTAAGCAACCATATTTTCTATTTCCCATTTCTATGCTTTCAGAGCAAATTAACCTGTATTAAGAAACAACCTGTCTTAAAATGGTCACGTTTTCTCATTCCCTTAACTGGCTTCTTAGGACAGGTTTGACAGTATTTGTACATCCGGCACAAAGTGTGTTGAAATGCGGATTTACATAAACAACCTATATTTTCTCCGTTTTCATTAGCCGTATGTTTATTCAAGACGATCATTGTCAATATTCTGTTCATTCTGTCAGCGGACAGTCGACTTCTGCAGTTTAAATAAATCTGCATATTTTACACAAAACTAATATCCCCGAGCATTGAATTTATATCAGTCAATTATTCGGAACCCAGTCACTTAGGTAAAATAATGTATGTTTGTTTCTTTTAGCAAATTTCTTAATATTACTTTACATTTTAAAACTTCCGCGGAGAAGTCGAATTAAATGCGCTTTTCGTTGTCTTTTTTTTAGAAAACACGGCGGAATTCTTGTGTTGCAGCCCCTACCTCGCATGATGGACAAATGCACGAACGAATGTGGATTTAACACCATGTTCAACACATGACAACTTCTATTTGACAACCGGTGTTATTGGTATTTTTCGCAGTTAAACGCCATCAGCATACAGAAATGAATCTAGGTAGAACCACTATCCTTCAAGGAACTAGTAAACTTTCTGACATATGGGTTCTGAACCCACGACCTAAGCGGTGAGTGATGTAAGTGATCTTAAGACAGCGGCTTAGCAAAGCCGAGTACAGAGGACATTTGCACGATGAAGAGCTAAATAATAGTTCTATTATGATCAAGCGGTCCTAGATAATGATTTGCTAGGATATATACAAGTATGTCTTCAACATGATACTAGAGTAACGCCGAATCATTATACAAATGTCTTAAAGGGAGGTTATCATAGAAAAACGCTATAAATGTCTTAAAAAATAAAATAAATATCAAAATGGATAAAAGGAATCTCATTATCATTAATAATTAAAATCCGAATGGTTAGTATGTCAAATCCAATAAAACGTGACAAAATTGATATTTAAATTGGAGCGGTAAACTTGAAACGAACTCCCCTTCTAAAAATAGACAGCACGTAAATACTACTCGACACTTTTGCATCGCCATTCCGAATCTTTTTAAGATGAAACAATTTTTACAACGTGTAAACCTCTATAACGGATCAAACTGAAATCAAGAGAAATCAAGTGACTCATTTAATACGTCACAAAATAGGTTTCAATTTTAAGCGGGAAATCTATTTTAGTCTAACCTAGGTGCGTAGCCTAAGTTAGAATATCCCTTTTCAATATATAATGTTGGCACGTTTAAATAAATATCCTTTTGACAATACGGTGTCAATGTGTCTATTATAGGCATGATATATTGGAGAAAATGTTTTTAGCCAATTTCAAAAGTTTGGAAAATCCTGATAAATTCCCTTTAAAGGAGCACATCAAACTGTTGATACATTTTAAGTCGGCATTTTTATTAGATAAAATATCACTAAATGATGTTAAAATGAATTTCAAATTGAACACAACTGACAAAGACACATAATATAATTTTTATGTGTTTATTTCAGCGCATCTGATAATCGTGGTAACCGGTACTAGAACACATTATCTCTACACATCACTGGCTACTTCTTCACATATTCAGAGTTAGAAGTCTTATGGACGTAAAACAAACCATCATCATAAAGATTGTGGCCGGGTGGGGACTCGAGCAGACGACCCCTGAACTGACTGTCAGACACGTAACCGATTAGTTTCTGATGTTGTTGGGTTTTTTTTTAAATCCATAACTCTGGTTAATGATTTCAAAACCTACAATTTGCCATGTTATGTTAGATATGACTAAATGTGTCGTTTTTAGATTTTATTTGAGGAACGCGAAGTCAAACGCTTCAACACTTGGGTATTATGCCGTACACATGTTACCCCACCAAGACCAAGAACTATCTCTAAATGCCGAGCGCCAAGCAAGGAAACTTCCGGGCCCTATATTTTAAATATTTAGTTTTACCTAGCCGGGGGGTCAACCCACGACCTTCCTCATGTGTGACGGACGCGCTACCAGTGGACCACCATCGCTTTTAAGACTTTTGGACACTATGACTTGAGTTTCGGGATCTGCTCATAATATCTGACGTGCACAATGCTAATAATACAAATTTACTGTAACGATGAGAAAATATTTACTTCAACTGATATTTTCACATAACCTCTTCCCAAAAAAAGTTTTACTTTATGTTTAAACATCCTAAAGCAAAACATAACCTCAAAGTAAAACCAACATACTGCTATATATAAGGATCACAGAACGTACATAAATAAGCCGTTGCTGTGTTTATGCTCTGTCATTAAGTAGTTATTTGCTATCTGTAATTACCTAAAACAAAATAAAATAGAACCGAATTCCCTTTGTTTCAATTTGGTGATTAAGAATTGAAACCGCATACTCTGTCAACATTATTTACAACAGCAGAATTTCCAAATTTACAGTTAACGTGCAATCTACAAATTCTATAACAAAAAAATATATTTATCTCAAATTTAAACAATTCTGTTTGTAAATTTGGATAGTTTTTCTTTGTTGTTGGGTGTGATAGGATGATAAAATGTTGATAGCCGTCACGCTGTGTACTGTTTTTGTCATGCATTGTATGTTTAATAAAATAATTAGCAAACATAATAGTGCCTAATGTAATTTAAGTTTTTTGTTATACGTGTATGTTTAATGAAAGAATAAGCTAATATATAGTACTGCCTAACGTAATTTAAGTTTTTTTATAATACATGTATGGTAATGAACGAATTAGCAAATATATAGTATTACCTAATGTAGTGTAAGATTTTTGTCATACGTGCATGGTAATGAACGAATAAGCAAATATATAGTACTGCCTAATGTAGTGTAAGATTTTTGTCATACGTGTATGGTAATGAAGGAATTAGCAAATGTATAGTACTGCCTAATGTAGTGTAAGATTTGTGTCATACGTGTATGGTAATGAACGAATAAGCGAATAAAGTATTGCCTAATGTAGTTTAAGATTTTTGTCATACGTGTATGGTAATGAACGAATAAGCAAATAAAGTATTGCCTAATGTAGTGTAAGATTTTTGTCATACGTGTATGGTAATGAACGAATTAGCAAATAAAGTATTGCCTAATGTAGTGTAAGATTTTTGTCATACGTGTATGGTAATGAACGAATAAGCGAATAAAGTATTGCCTAATGTAGTGTAAGATTTTTGTCATACGTGTATGGTAATGAACGAATAAGCGAATAAAGTATTGCCTAATGTAGTTTAAGATTTTTGTCATACGTGTATGGTAATGAACGAATTAGCAAATAAAGTATTGCCTTATGTAGTGTAAGATTTTTGTCATACGTGTATGGTAATGAACGAATAAGCAAATAAAGTATTGCCTAATGTGGTGTAAGATTTTTGTCATACGTGTATGGAAATGAACGAATAAGCAAATAAAGTATTGCCTAATGTGGTGTAAGATTTTTGTCATACGTGTATGGTAATGAACGAATAAGCAAATATATAGTACTGCCTAATGTAGTTTAAGATTTTTGTCATACGTGTATGGTAATGAACGAATTAGCAAATGTATAGTATTGCCTAATGTAGTTTAAGATTTTTGTCATACGTGTATGGTAATGAACGAATAAGCAAATGTATAGTATTGCCTAATGTAGTTTAAGATTTTTGTCATACGTGTATGGTAATTAACGAATAAGCAAATAAAGTATTGCCTAATGTGGTGTAAGATTTGTGTCATACGTGTATGGTAATGAACGAATAAGCAAATATATAGTACAGCCTAATGTAGTTTAAGATTTTTGTCATACGTGTATGGTAATGAACGAATAAGCAAATATATAGTATTGCCTTATGTAGTTTTAACCTGTATTTAACCTTTTTGGGAGTTTTAAAACAAACAATAATTTCGGCCGAGAGACGGAATGCCAAAAAAAATATATCGGTTTTAAGATAAATTTTAATGTTGCCGAGAAGCCCTTTAACGAACATTAAACTGGTCTAATGTTTATATCACCCGATGAAAATTCAAAATTCGGAAGAGGTATCAAAGAGTATAATATGAAATTTTGAGCTATTGTTTTCCATACACCATTACCAAATAGTTGAAAAACAATAACTTTTATTTCAAAATTGCAAAAAAATTGTCGCTCGGCAGAAAAAAATCCGAGTTTCGTCAAATCATATAAAAAAAAAAAACAATAACAATAGACAAAAGCAATCTATATATCTGTTGAAAAAAACGTACCTTCTACACCCAATGTTTGTTAATTCTAAATCATGACTCAGTGAACATCCTATTTCTATCATTATTTATCCATTAATGCAAACCCACACTTGGGGCTAAATATGCATGAATTAATTGATTTCAAAGGCATGTCAAAGCATGGATAATAAACGTTGAACAAACGCGAATCAAAGTGATTCAACTAGATAAAGGTGTCTTGCGGGGACATGCGCGCATGTTCCAGACAAAATGTATGTTATATTCTGGTCACGTCGTTACCTGTATCCGGATATCACTCCCTAGAGGTTGGTAGGGACTTGTTAGGCATGGATGGGACTGTAACCTGACGACCCAAAGCACTGTCAATGTCTTCGTATAGTATCCAAGAAAATTTAGCGAATGACAATTATTCAGTTATAGTCTCATCTGAAAAAACTATGGTGCACTGCAATAACAGTCACAGTGACGCAACATAAACAAACTCAGTAACAGTAACGTAACAATCGTAGTAACAGTAACACAACACTAACACTCACAACAGTAACGAAACAAGTACAGTAGCAGTATCGCAACAGTAACAATCAAAGTAACGGTAACGTAACAAGTACAATAGCAATATCGCAACAGTAACAATCACCGTAACAGTGACGTAATAAGCACAGTAGCAGTATCGCAACAGTAACAATCACAGTATCGGTAACGTAACAAGTACAGTAACAGTATCGTAACAGTAACAATCACAGTAACGGTAACGTAATGAACACAGCAACAGTAACGTAACATTAACAATCACAGTAACGGTAATTGTAACGTAACACGTACAGTAACAGTATCGTAACAGTAACAATCACAGTAACGGTAACGTAACAAACACAGCAACAGTAACGTAACATTAACAATCACAGTAACGGTAACGTAACAAACACAGTAACAGTAACGTAACATTAACAATCACAGTAATGGTCACGTAACAAACACAGCAACAGTAACAGTAACAATCACAGTAACGGTAACGTAACAAACACATCAACAGTAACGTAACATTAAAAGTCACAGTAACGGTAACGTAACAAACACAGCAACAGTAGCGTAACATTAACAATCACGGTAACAATAATAAGCACAGTAACAGTAACGCAACATAAACAATCACAGTAACGGTAACACAGCAATAACAATAATAATCAGCTACAGTTACACAACAATACCAATCACGGTAACAGTAAATAACAAGCATAGCAGCAGTAACGCAATAACAGTAACAATCGCAGTTACATTAACGCAATAGTAACAGTCATCTTTATGGTAACATAACAAGTACAGTTACAGTAACGCGACAGTAACAAACACATCAACGCTAACGCAACAGTAACAATCACCGTAACAGTAATGTAACAATCACAGTAATTGTAACGTAACAGTCAGAGTAACAGTAATGCAACAGTAACATACACAGTAACGGTAATGAAACAGTAACGCACAGTAATGCAACAGTAACAAACACACACAGTAACGCAACAGTAACACACACAGTAACGGAAATGAAACAGTAACACACACAGTAACGGAAATGAAATAATCACAGTAATGATAACGTAACTACCACAGCAACAGAAACGCAACAGTAACAATCACAGCAACGGTAACTTAACAACCCCAATAATCGTAAAAGCAGCAATAACGATATCGACACCGATATGAAGAGATAACGATGATGAGATGACGATAATGACGATGATGACGATGACAATGATATTGAAATACATAATTAATTAATGAGAACTGATTTAAATATATTCAATCTTCAATGAGGCACTCAGCATTTATACAAAATGTATTTTAATTTTATTATTGCATTGCTATTTAGACAAATACATGACATGTCGACACATGTATAAATATAACGTATCTTATACTTAGTAATTTAGATATATGCACGCTTATGTAAGAACATTTTGTATGTACATGTAGTGTAACTAAGAAAATGTTCTTAAAGTATGATAATTGGTTTAAACATATTTATTCATAAATTATGTACAGCATATCCCACAACATATTTAGTAAAAGGATTTAAACGAAAGAAAATATTTCTTATATAGTTTCTCTCCTCAGTAACTTATACAAACATTTGTGTAAGGTGGCGAAGATTCATTAGATTAGTTTTGATATATTAACAAAATACAGTTCTATAAAAGATATATGATTTTTATATCGATAGTTGTATGTCTTGTTAAGTTTTGAAAGAAAATTTTTTTTTATAATTAATCATATAAAATAGAATTAAAAACAAAATAAACAGAAAAAAAGGTGGACGAGTTCAGGACTAAGGCGAGCGAGCCAAGGGAAACAGACAGCAACATATAAATTATTATTATTATAATTATAATTATTATTATTATTTTTATTATTATTATTATGATTATTGTTATTTACAAGTCTACAGCTTTACAGCGTTGTTAGATAAGTTTTTAGTTTTCGTTATTAAAACGCTTACTCGAGAGTATATATTTGTGGACAGCTTTAAAAATTTCGACGTTTGTATTGTGGGGGAGATGAGGTTCTCCAAAGAGAAGTGTGTTGAGGGTAACAGTGCATATATGATAATTCGTGTTAGCAGTGACACGTAAACAAGTATAACGGGACGATGGGCGTGGTCACTCACACCAGAGGTCGTGGCACCAACGCCTGTTTGCACGTAACTATAGTTGATAGTATCGTCATATGCTATTAAATATAAAATGTTTTTATGAGGAAAATTAAATCAAAATTAGAATTATCTTTATAAAAAGAATCCATTAAGCATATAATGATGGGTGAACTTTCAAGCTACACAAAGCAAAACTACTTTAAATTCATATTGCATTAATTACACATAAGGATCACATTTTACAAGGAAATTTTACAATTTCAATTCTTTATTAGGCATAAACATTTACCATGTCCATCGCCCTTTACATTCAGACGGTTTATACAGGTTTTTAACATGAAACATTACAAGCGTGTATACCACTGGGATTATCTATGTTTTAACCACTGAGTAACAGTGAATGTTATCAATGCACTTCAATTTGTATTCTTCTGAAAAAACATTATTGTGACACTTGCAGGCTACCACTGCTTTACCCGCACACCGGATAAGCACATACCTATGTAGGTTAGTACGAAATTTTCATGAACATATATGGTCGATATTTCTGACAGGTCTTTTTTTATCGTAACCGATGTCCCTATCAACAACCGTGATAAAGAGGGTTGGGCTCTCTTTATCCTGGCCATTTACTCGTCATTGATCCTTTTTTTTAATGCCACCAATATTTTTTACATAATACCGTCTACAACCAATCGTGAAACATCGGTTATCCGTATAATACTCTATTGTGTAGCATAAAGGCCGAGGTGACCAGATTGCGTCTTCAACCGGAACAGCGTTCGGTCATTTCCGTAAACGTTCGAAATACGGAGATGGCCGAGCGATATTCCAACTGTAACCGTCTTGTGAGGACAGCGTGACGTCATACTGACAGGCCCATTTTAAGAGCGTGTGATTTGTATGCCGATTCTAGGACGAGACAGAACTATCTCCCACCTGCAGATATCCTTTGAAAATATAACTACACAAGGATTTGCGGAAATGGACAAAATCAAAGGGCCATAACTCTGCGAAAAATCATCGAAACAAAAAGACGATATGCACAGCTCCGCTTGGAAGTGCTTCATCCTTGAAAGTCATATAAAATTCTTTAGTAATGGACAGAATCAAAGGGACATAATTCTATGAAAGTCTAACAAAAACATATATACCATGCGTGCAATATGCGTACATATGTACAATGAAACAACCCTGGTCTACCTTTTTAAATATTTGTCATGCGTTTCATTGTCAACAAATGTTCACCGAGGTATTTCACGAGCATTTAACTCGATGCAGGACATTGACACGACTGTTTCTTACCCAAATAACTGCATAATTTATAGAAACATATAAAATAATATCGGTC
The DNA here is from genome assembly GCA_029582155.1 of Panopea generosa. Lineage (NCBI taxonomy): Eukaryota > Metazoa > Mollusca > Bivalvia > Adapedonta > Hiatellidae > Panopea > Panopea generosa. The sequence continues at coordinate 41,216,723 of CM055902.1, read as the reverse complement.
ATTGGTATTCTATATTGAGAGACATATTTTAAACAAACTGCAAATAACTATTAAGTAAACCAGACTATATAGTGTGTCGCTACAAATGACGAGACGAGTTGTTTATCACGATCATCTCAAAAACTTAAATGTGGTGGTATGGCAGTGTTTAGTGCAAGATACCCGTTTCAAACAATAAATAAGGTACATTGAATATATTCTTATAAGATTTCAGACTGAATCGGAGTAGAGCCACCGGCCCTCCATAAGTAACAGGTTAACCGTCTCGCATGAAGTTTTTGGACCGAGAAGGCCGACACGGACCTACGACCTCAGTGGTGAGAGTTCAGTGGTTGTATAGACAAAACCACCATAGACTACTCGTCCACGGAGGACCCATTGAATAAAACGAGACACTAGAGTAGTGCAGACAATACGTAAGTCGCCTACCGGTTTACAGGTAGCAACCACAATTTGGTGTCACATGTCACTTCCTTTCAAATTTTGTATGGACTAAGCACCTATGAAGAACTTATAGTTATAGATGAGAGCAAAGGAGAATTATCTGTTTATCGTATGTTCAAGTTTTTATTTACCCTCGCACTTTGAACTGGTCATTTTGGAAGCAGTACGAGAAAATTCTGATGTTATGTGTAGGTAGACAGTTACTTTGAAATGGTGGGGTTCATTTAGGTCTTGGAAATTTTGTCCATTGATTTATGTTAAATATTTACTTTAATACTATTATTGACATTTTTATGATATTTTTTAAAACTTATACATATTAACTTATTGAACAGAAACAACAAAAAAATATAAAGGGAGTTCATAAAAAAATTATTTTTTTTTACTATTCACCATTTTATATCCTTTAAAAGTCTTGGACTCGGATATTACGACTAACCAATACTCCAGACTTCAAGATGATTAAAATAATTCCTAAAATAACTGATGAAAATAGAATTTACTGTTTTTCCATAGTATCCCTATGTTAAAATTAAAGGTCCCCTTACTGGACCTCAATAGATCCTAGCCCCTTCATTTGAACAAACATGAAACCCCTATTCATAGGGATCATATATACGAAACATGAGCAAATTTGGCAGGACAGTTCATGAGAAGAATTTTTTGATTATTCACAATTTAACCTCCGCCCCTGCTGATCCCTTATGGGTATTAAATCCCCATTAAGGAACAAGTCTCAACTGTTATGACTAAACAATTTTCCAGACCTCAAGATAATTGAAATAATATGTAAAATAGGTGAGAAAAACAAAATTATCTGCTTTCCCATAGTATTTCTATGTAAAACTCAAATTCCTCTTACGGGACCCAAGTATATCCAAACTCCTTTATTTGACCCTATTCATAGCGGACATTTCAACCGAGTAGTAACACATTTGGCTCATCAGTTTTTAAGAAGATTTTTTGAACTTTTTTTTTGCCCCCTGCTGGTCCCTTATTTATATCAAATCCTCGTTAAAGGAAACTATCTCAACTGTTATGTCTAAGCAATGCTCCAGACATGAAAATATTTAAAATAATACCGAAAATAGATCAGAAAAGCAGAATTTCCCGTTTTCTCATTGTATTCTTACGTAAAAATCAAAGGACCATATGTGAGCAAAAGACACTTTTAGAACCATTGGCAATATGTTCAGTGTTCCAGAAGTGCATGTCTCTATGATTATGTAGAACAGTTAAAAATTAATAGGTGTGTGACACCTTAAAGCAACTTCAAGCAAGTTTGTTAAATAACATAAAAATGTAGGTACTGTATAAACTTTATATAATTTATTTTTGACATTTAGAGAGCACTTTATCAATCACTAATTGCATATTGAAGTACATTAAGGAAATCTGCAATATCAATATGTACTCTAATCATCACATGGGCTTAGAAAGAAACATAAAATATTTTGGTCCGAAATGAACTCACAACCTCAAAAGCGGGAGGCAAGTTCTGTTATGGGTCTTTTACCTCTCTGCCACTGAGGATCAGGGTATATGTAAGAAATAAGACTTCCACCAAGGATCAGGGTTTACATGTATGTAGGAAACAAGTCTACCACTGAGGATCATGGTATATGTAGGAAATAAGACTGCCACCGAGGATCAGGGTATATGTAGGAAATAAGACTTCCACTGAGGATCAGGGTATATGTAGGAAATAAGACTTCCACTGAGGATCAGGGTGTATGTAGGAAATAAGATTTCCACCGAGGATCAGGGTATATGTAGGAAATAAAACTGCCACTGAGGATCAGGGTATATGTAGGAAATAAGACTGCCACCGAGGATCAGGGTATATGTAGGAAATAAGACTACCACCGAGGATCAGGGTGTATGTAGGAAATAAGACTTCCACCGAGGATCAGGGTGTATGTAGGAAATAAGACTGCCACCGAGGATTAGGGCGTATGTAGGAAATAAGACTTCTGCCGAAGATTAGGGCATATGTAGAATATAAGATTTCCACCGAGGATCAGGGTATATGTAGGAAATAAGACTTCCAGACTTCCACCGAGGATTAGGGTATATGTAGGAAATAAGACTGCCACCGAGGATAAGGGTGTATGTAGGAAATAAGACTGCCACCGAGGATCAGGGTGTATGTAGGAAATAAGACTTCCGCAGAGGATCAGGGTGTATGTAGGAAATAAGACTTCCGCAGAGGATCAGGGCGTATGTAGGAAATAAGATTTCCGCCGAGGATTAGGGCGTATGTAGGAAATAAGACTTCCACCGAGGATAAGGGTGTATGTAGAAATAAGACTTCCACCGAGGATCAGGACATATGTAGGAACTAAGATTTCCACCGAGGATTAGGGCGTTATGTAGAAATAAGACTTCCACTGAGGATCAGGGTATATGTAGGAAATAAGACTACCACCGAGGATCAGAGCATATGTAGGAAATAAGACTTCCACCGAGGATCAGGGCATATGTAGGAAATAAGACTTCCACCGAGGATCAGGGTATATATAGGAAATAAGACTTCCACCGAGGATCAGGGTATATGTAGGAAATAAGATTTCCACCGAGGATCAGGGTATATGTAGGAAATAAGACTAACACATTCTTTTATAAACTTGTCTAGTTTATTTAGTGTTTTGTAATCAATTTTCATATCAAAAACGTTTTATAAAGCATTTCGATCAAATACATACACTTTTTAAATGGTGTATACATGTATCTTAAATATTTTTAACAATGCAAAATAGAAATTTATGAGACAAAATAGAATATACACCACAATATAAACAGCATTCACAATACCATCATTCTACAGTACATATGCGCTACAATATTTTACAAATAATTTCCTTTCAAATATATGATTTCATTTTAAACATAATAATTATTCAAATACAAGTAATTAAAATTTAAACAAAAATTGCATGCAGTAAAACGTAAACATGATAAACTGCACCGCAAGAACATTTGTCATTTTATAATTATTACAATCAAATTTTGCAAATGCACAATTACATCACTCGATGAATTACTTGGCTGCACCTACAAAAAATTGCCAAACGGCAAAATTATTAAAAACTTTTTAAATAGATGAGTGGAGGTTTACTGCATAAAAGGTGCAAAAAGGTACTAAGTGCCTTTTTGTGTCATATACACTTGGTACCTTATTGCTTTGATGGGACGGTACGATACACACACAAGCAACAGTGAAGACATTAAAACATCCATGCACAAAGAAAAGACAACACACCTACATATAAAATGAATGAATGAATACGGTTTTACGGCGTACTAACATTCAACGCCAACAGGAAGGAAGATTCCAGGTTCACTCTACATGTACAAAAACAACAAATTAACATACAGATTTAAACGAAAATACAACAACAAATGAATATGCAGAATGAACCTAGAACCTTGATACCTGCAGAACTGCAGAGTTTCAGCAAATTCTATCGTATTACTCAAATTGTCGCTTATTACGACATGCATGAGCACAGTGGTCATATTCTTGCCATCACTCATATGACTCCCTGAAACCACACAGGGGTTGATAATTTAACCACAATAGTGAACATGATAAAATGAACATGACACCCATTCGGGGGATTCCTGCCCCTTTGCAGAGATCGGCATTGATTCTATTCTTAGCAGGAACCACACGGGCTATATAAAATGAAAAAAAAAAGAAATAATTATGTAAAAAGGTGGGTGGGTGGTGGGGGGAACCTTAATAATGAATGAATGGGGTTTAACAGGGTAACAACACATTATAGGTTATTCGACGACAACAGGAAGGAAGATTCCAGGTTCACTTCTTATGTAATAAAAAAAAAACAACAAATTAACATACAGATAAAAAAAAAACATCAACAAATGAATATGTAGAATGAATGATCCAGGAACCTTGATACCTGAAGAACTGCAGAGTTTCAGCAAATTCTATAATATTGCTCAAACTGTCGCTTCTTACAACATTCATGAGCAACAGTGATCCTATTCTTGCTGTCACTCATATGGCACCCTGGAACCACACAGGGGCTGGTAAATTAACCACAATAATGAACATGCCAAAAATGATAAACACATGGGCTAGTTTCAAACAGACCCACTTTGTGAATTTTTAATGTTGTTTTTAATCGATGTTTAATGCCATTTTTACCAAGTAAGAGGTATAATTATATGAAAACCAATATTATATTGGTGGAGGAAGTACCTAGATACATAAGACATGTAAGACTACAATCTGTACACAAAAAAATGACAAACTTAAATTATATGAAGTGTTTGGACACAGCTGAACCCACAAACCTGTGGTGAGAGGCAAGTAATGCTGAAAAAACACTTAGCTATAGAGGACCCCCAAATTCACCTATATAATCACTAATTGTTGCATAAAATGAGGTATTAAACATTGATTTGTGATTTAGTTTTGTTAATTATATACATTCATATAATATACACTCTTGAAGCGTTTGTTTTTCCTTATAAAATTGATATGAAACTGGAATATATTTATGTTTTCTTAATACAGTCAAACCTGTGTAAGCAGTCACCTCTGTTAAGCAGCCACTTGTCTTACACAGCCACATTTGCTATTTCCCATTTCTATGCTTTCAGAGCAAATTAACCTGTATTAAGCAACAACCCATCTTAAAAGGCCAATTTTGTCCCATCCCTTGACTGGCTGCTTAACACAGGTTTGACTGTATCGATATTTCCTTTTCCTTTTTTATTCCCAATCAGAAAATACACTTTACCTTACATGATCATTTTGATGAACTCAAACTCACAAGATATTTGATGTACTCAAACATATTTGATACACAAAAATCATAACATGGTCTTGTTTTATAAAGTATACCTATTTAAATTTTTTTTTTTTTGAATGGGGTTTATCTCCATTTTCAACACATTTCAGGTTATATATGGCATATCCAGTTTTACTGGCGGAAGAAGACCTCAGAATGAATCTGAGAAGAACCACCGTCCTTCCGCAAGTAACTGGAAACTTTCCCACATAAAGTTTTTGGAGCGAGCGGGACTCAAACCTATCCCATTTAAAAAGTTGCAATAGTAAGATAAAGATGTAAGTAGTTCACGAAATGACAACTTTTCATTATATATGTATTACAAATGAATAGTAGATATTTTCTTTCATTTGCATTCTTTCTCAATATCATTAAATTCAAATCAAAAGCAGGCAAATCATTCCATTGTCTTCTTCTTTCAGATCGTTAAATTACAAACCAATAGAAATAAAATTAATTTCATTTTATTCTTCTATATTATTTTTAGTGTCACTTTAAAACAAATCAATCATATCACGACAGAGTCTGTATTAGATAATACTGTAACAGACAGTATTCTTAGTGCTGCCGAGCTGGAATATCATGCCTCAGACACGTGGTATAATATCCCTCCAAAACTACCTAGTCACATTACACTTGCACCAGGCCAACCAGTAATAGAACTATCCTCCAAATACTTAGAATCAGGCAAGGAAGCTTCTAGTCTCTGGTAGGACCTGGCCATGTATCATACCCACAACCTTCTGCAAGCAAAGCCGACTGTCTACTACTAGACGCCTGCTACGCTTTCTTTCTATGAAGCCATCAAATCAGTACTAAATAAAATTTAAATTTCTTTCTTTCTTAAAATTTATAATAACCCCAACATTCTTCACCAACTATAATTTATACAACAAAAGACAAGCATATAATAAATATCTCACAAACCTCAAAGAAATTAATATATACACCATAACAAAATAAAGCAAGCACTTTATAACAAAGAAACATTATAAACAAAATCCTACCAGTATATAAAAACAAGCTAACGGCAGGGTGCATCTGGGTAGTACAGATATATAATAATAAAGACTGTTTTCTCTTTTCATTTTTAGAAATGTAAATTTTAAAGGGACACAATGTTGAAATATAGTCGATTTCACATTACCATGTTAATTTTACATAGCTGTGGGTTAGGGTTAGGGTTATCACGTTTATCGCTACATCTATAAACATAGAACCATGTGGATTTGTTTATTTGTATGGGGTTTTGCACCTTTTTCCAGTTTTTTTAGTCAGTTACTTATCAGCAGACAGCACACCTAATTATTGTTCCTGGGATCTGATAGGTTGTTAACCAGTACTAGACATAACTAATATCTGCAAGTTACAGACTACTTCCCCACAATTGAGAGGTGGGAGATACATACCTGTAAGGGTATCCGAACAAAAGACCCTTGGTCAAAAAATGTACAAGTGGACAAAAACCCCTTGGTGCATTTTAGAAGTTGGACAAAAGCCCCTGGTCGATTTTAGGAGATGGACAAAAGCCCCTTGGTTGATTTTATAAGTTGGACATAAGCCCCTTGGTAGATTTTATGAGATGGACAAAAGCCCCTTGATCGATTTGAAAAGGTGTAAAAAAACCTGTAAGACAATGTTCATTATTCTGTCCACACAGGAAAATGAACTCGGAAGCAATATCAACTGGACTAGTCAACCCTGCTAACAATATGGAAGAAATCTACCAATAAAAGTATCACGTGAAAAAAAGTCAAAATTTCTGCAGGGTCCCTTTAAATGAATGACTTTTTTCCACGGGTAGACTAATATCATTGTATATGTATAATACTGTATATGTAACCTTGTAGGGAACTAATCGATTACCCTTTGAATTAGACTGGAATGGACCCAGCTCTCATACTTCTGTCTGTTACATAACAATGCGATTCTAGCACTTTGATTGGTCATTTGCTTCAGGTTGAATGACATAACAGATAAGGGATAAAAAGCTATGAATTGTGGGATAGGCATAGAATTCCCTACTTTTTCATTGGGGTTGACCAGATCAGATTCAGGAGACATCAAGGACTAGGAAAGACTACCTTTAGCTTTAAACTCCCTCCAGCTGTTTCCTGTTCCTGCTGGCACCCGTGTCCGGTGTAATATATATATATGTTAAACTACAGAGAACCATGCAAGTATGAAGCATCACACATAATAATTACAGTGTAATGGAGTGTATTTGATATACAGACAAGAATAATGAAGGAATAAATGGTATGGGGTTTCACAGCATAGCAATATATAAAGGTTATATAACATCAACAGGAATAAAAGTTTCACAATCAACTTCCACATACAAAACAACACATTAACATACATATTGAAAAAAAAACACAACAACAACAAAAGATATACAACCTAGAACCTCAATGGTATCTGCAGAGCTTCACCACATTCTATCAAATACTCAATTTCTTGCCTCTAATGAGTTATGTTTGCTAGTGGTCCTATTAATACGTTGTCGAATACTCACGCGTTATCCATTCCGGTATTCTCCATTTATCACCCGTGGGATATTACACTAGCTTTGCGTCGTTTTTATCAAGCTACGATGCAACCATATGATTGGTTCCTTTACGATTTCATGAAGGGAACGTTATCCAATCGCAATGCTAGTTTCATGCAAACACCGTTTTAATAAGACATTGTTAACATTAGCTGTATTTTGTTCTGTTCTGTTCAAATAAAACAATGCAGAGCTAGGGTAATTTCCCCATGGGTGATGAATGGAGCTAACGGAATGGATTAACGTGGGTATCTGGCGATGTATTAATATGGCTCCATGTACATGGCAAGCAATTTAACAGGTAGAGGAAGACCCCAGATGGATATATATATATATACACACGCATTCCGCAGGTAAGTGGGAAACCTCCTCACATAATGTTTGAACCAAGCTAGGCTTGAATCCATGTCCTCAGGTGAGAGATCTTGGCATCAAGAAGGGCACATATGAGTATTTAAATACTGTTTGGCAACTTCTCAACTCTTAAATGCCATGCGCTGAACAAGCCCACAAAGCAACAACATCAACTAATTGTCCAGAAATACACATGACACGACAGTGTCTATCGCTCCGTCCACTGGCCATGTGGCATTGTTTGTACAAGCTAATACAATGTAATACAACATTTGCTTGTCTATGGAAAATGGCGACTCTGGAATCAATATCGATCGCTGGTTCGATTATCGACTTGTTTGTGTAAAAACCCGCGCCAGATCAATTCATCCCAACCCTTGTATAGGCATGTGTAGTAGCTGGCTCATTTACATTTACAAAAATCTTTTTAACTGAAACTAGCATTCTGAAAACTAGTTATATTACAATACCTGAGATTTGTCTGGAGTGTGATGTTAACTACACCACAATACCAGCAACTACGTATGTTATTTACCCAATATAATGCAAGCTATCCAACACATAAAACTACATACATGATTACCTAATCATAGAAACATAGGAATTGGATATTCACAATTTTCAAAATAACAAAACAAAACAATCATCAGTAGGGCCTCAATTTATATTTACCTTCACCTTGATGGATTTCTATAATAAAGTCTTAAATAATTTTCTTTGGACCATTCCATTATAATTACAAAGGGGTGTTTAACACTCAACAGTGAGAACCAAGTGATCAGGAGAGAAATGCCAAACACTTCCTGGTTATATAATCTAAAGTAAAACTCTGGAAGACATGACTATGGTAATTGAGGGACTCCTCAAATAAAAAATGGCAAAAAGTCAAGTAACTTTTACTTAATACCATAAAGCCAGATTAACTCAACCAAAACATGATAACATGCTTCAGAGCACGTACACTGCTTTTACGCCCGAGTTGACAGCGTACAAACATATTTAATACAATTCTAGTGTGCAATATTTTGAACAATTATTGTTACCAAATCTCACGTCACTGTAATAAAGTTGATCATTACAATATGGGTGTGGGTCACTTAGAATACATCCTACAACACAGCAAAAGTTATACGAATGATGGCTGGTATTATACATCCTACAACACAGCTTAAGTTATACCACTGATAGGCTGGTATTATGCATCTTACAACACAGCTTAAGTTATACAACTGACGGGCTGGTATTATGCATCCTACAACACAGCTGAAGTTATACGACTGACAGGCTGGTATTATACATCCTACAACACAGCTTAAGTTATACCAATGATGGGCTGGTATTATACATCCTACAACACAGCTTAAGTTATACCAATGATGGCTGGTATTATACATCCTACAACACAGCTTAAGTTATACCAATGATGGGCTGGTATTATACATCCTACAACACAGCTTAAGTTATACCAATGATGGCTGGTATTATACATCCTACAACACAGCTTAAGTTATACCAATGATGGGCTGGTATTATACATCCTACAACACAGCTTAAGTTATACCAATGATGGGCTGTTATTATACATCCTACAACACAGCTTAAGTTATACCAATGATGGGTTGGTATTGTACATCCTACAACACAGCTTAAGTTATACAACTGATGGGCTGGTATTATACATCCTACAACACAGCTGAAGTTATAACAATGATCGACTGGTATAATACATCCTACAACACAGCTTAAGTTATACCAATGATGGGCTGGTATTGTTCATCCTACAACACAGCTGAAGTTATACCAATGATGGGCTGGTATTGTTCATCCTACAACACAGCTGAAGTTATACCAATGATGGGCTGGTATTGTTCATCCTACAACACAGCTGAAGTTATACCAATGATGGGCTGGTATTATACATCCTACAACACAGCTGAAGTTATAACAATGATGGACTGGTATTGTACATCCTACAACACAGCTGAAGTTATACAACTGTTGGGCTGGTATTATACATCCTACAACACAGCTTAAGTTATACCAATGATGGGCTGGTATTGTACATCCTACAACACAGCTTAAGTTATACCAATGATGGGCTGGTATTGTACATCCTACAACACAGCTTAAGTTATACCAATGATGGACTGGTATTGTACATCCTACAACACAGCTGAAGTTATACAACTGTTGGGCTGGTATTATACATCCTACAACACAGCTGAAGTTATACCAATGATGGGCTGGTATTGTACATCCTACAACACAGCTTAAGTTATACCAATGATGGGCTGGTATTATACATCCTACAACACAGCTGAAGTTATACAACTGTTGGGCTGGTATTATACATCCTACAACACAGCTGAAGTTATACGAATGATGAGCTGGTATTATACATCCTACAACACAGCTTAAGTTATACCAATGATGGGCTGGTATTGTACATCCTACAACACAGCTTAAGTTATACCAATGATGGGCTGGTATTATACATCCTACAACACAGCTGAAGTTATACAACTGTTGGGCTGGTATTATACATCCTACAACACAGCTGAAGTTATACGAATGATGAGCTGGTATTACACATCTTACAACACAGCAAAAGTTATACGACTGATGGGCTGGTATAATACCTTCTACAACACAGCTTAAGTTATACGAATGATGGGCTGGTATTATACATCCTACAACACAGCAGAAGTTATACAAATGATGGGCTGTTATTATACATCCTACAACACAGCTTAAGTTATACCAATGATGGGCTGGTATTATACATCCTACAACACAGCTTAAGTTATACAACTGATGGGCTGGTATTATACATCCTACAACACAGCTTAAATTATACGAATGATGGGCTGGTATTATACATCCTACAACACAGCTTAAGTTATACCAATGATGGGCTGGTATTATACATCCTACAACACAGCTTAAGTTATACAACTGATGGGCTGGTATTATACATCCTACAACACAGCTTAAATTATACAACTAATGGGCTGTTATTATACATCCTACAACACAGCTTAAGTTATACCAATGATGGGCTGGTATTATACATCCTACAACACAGCTTAAGTTATACAACTGATGGGCTGGTATTATACATCCTACAACACAGCTCAAGTTATACCAATGATGGGCTGTTATTATACATCCTACAACACAGCTTAAGTTATACAACTGATGGGCTGGTATTATACATCCTACAACACAGCTTAAATTATACAACTAATGGGCTGTTATTATACATCCTACAACACAGCTTAAGTTATACCAATGATGGGCTGGTATTATACATCCTACAACACAGCTTAAGTTATACAACTGATGGGCTGGTATTATACATCCTACAACACAGCTCAAGTTATACCAATGATGGGCTGTTATTATACATCCTACAACACAGCTTAAGTTATACAACTGATGGGCTGGTATTATACATCCTACAACACAGCTTAAATTATACAACTAATGGGCTGTTATTATACATCCTACAACACAGCTTAAGTTATACCAATGATGGGCTGGTATTATACATCCTACAACACAGCTTAAATTATACAACTAATGGGCTGTTATTATACATCCTACAACACAGCTTAAGTTATACCAATGATGGGCTGGTATTGTACATCCTACAACACAGCTTAAGTTATACCAATGATGGGCTGGTATTGTACATCCTACAACACAGCTTAAGTTATACCAATGATGGGCTGGTATTATGCATCCTACAACACAGCTCAAGTTATACCAATGATGCGCTGGTATTATACATCCTACAACACAGCTTAAATTATACAACTGATGGGCTGGTATTATACATCCTACAACACAGCTTAAGTTATACAACTGATGGGCTGGTATTATACATCCTACAACACAGCTTAAGTTATACAACTGATGGGCTGGTATTATACATCCTACAACACAGCTTAAGTTATACAACTGATGGGCTGGTATTATACATCCTACAACACAGCTTAAATTATACAACTAATGGGCTGTTATTATACATCCTACAACACAGCTTAAGTTATACAACTAATGGGCTGTTATTATACATCCTACAACACAGCTGAAGTTATACAACTAATGGGCTGGTATTATACATCCTACAACACAGCTGAAGTTATACGAATGATGGGCTGTTATTATACATCCTACAACACAGCTGAAGTTATACAACTGATGGGCTGTTATTATACATCCTACAACACAGCTGAAGTTATACGAATGATGGGCTGGTATTATACATCCTACAACACAGCTGAAGTTATACGAATGATGGGCTGGTATTATACATCCTACAACACAGCACAAGTTATACAAATGATGGGCTGGTTTTTAAAAAACTATACAACCTTTTAACTGGCAATGTTACAGTAATGGAGATGTGGATGATATTTAGAAATGAGTATCACATTCTTATCACCTTTCAGCCACCAATGGCAAAATTCAATATTCCCCTGTAGGTAACAACATAAATATATTCAAAGCACTTCCAACAATGTATGTTCATAATATTAAAAAAAAAAGAAACAACTATATGTATGTACATAAATAATTTATGTACATGATCTTTCTCAAGTTTACTGAATTATTTGTAAATACATGTTTTTATAATATTTGTTTCTCTCTGCTGATTGTGCTGAAGCTAAACTAGTTTTTTCAGAGTATCTTATTAACATCATATGAACATCATATGAACAAATTATAAAGCACAATCAATTTTACATCTTGGTATAAAATTCCCTGCGACATTTATATACTTATTTGGACTTGTGACTTTTAATCTTATAAAGAGACAAACCCCTCTGTGCAATACAACAAAGAAACTCAATTCTGTTTAAAATCATTTAAATAGATAACACAGGGAGATAATTATGAGCACAAATAATAATGAAGATTAACATGATTACTGCAATGGATATCAAATTAATTCTGCATCAATTGATTTTTTAAAGTGTAAGTGTAAGCCATTTTTAACAGTTTTCAGGTTATAAATGGCATATATATATGTATCCAGTTTTATTGGTGGAGAAAGTCTTTAGAATGAATCCGAGTAGAACCACCATCCTTCCGCAAGTAATTGGCAAACTTTCTCACATTAAGTTTTTGGAGCGAGTGGGACACAAATCTATGACCTTGACGGTGAGAGGTAAGTAATCTTGATGGTGAGAGGAAAGTAATCTTGATACAACATCTTGGCCACGGGAGGACCTTCGCATCAATTAAAAACTAAGATTGTTGGTGTTGGGGCCTGTCTTAGGCAAGATGTTAAAATTCTATGGAAAGCACTGTTGGCTGTTTTTCTTTCCATGGCAACAATGAATAGGGTTTTACGACGTACCAACACATTATAGGCCATGGCAACAAATCCATCTATACAAGTTTAAATGATACAACACAAACCTAGGAAGTTATGCATATAAAACTATTTTTTCTATAAGGCTATTATAAATTAATTGCTAGATTATCATCCAATTTTTCTTAAAAACGGGGAGGGTGGGAGGTTTTTATTTTTTATTTTTAAATTTTTGGGGTTTTTTTATTATGAAAATAAAAAGGGTCGGGGTGACATGAAAATTAGACGGCCTGCTAGGATGATAATCTAGCAATTAATTTATTATGGCCTAAGCTATTTCTTTGACAACAGCTGAGGAATAACAGCTTGGTTTGAGCTTGGCAAGATTTGTATTAACAAGGAGGAAGACTGTGAGGGCAGCTGTGTATGATCAAACTGCAACAATGAGCAATTGTTCTGCATCTAATTAGACGTTGTCCTACTTTCCTAGCCAGTTATAGCACTCATATTTTTCAAAATAGAACATTCCATCTTACAAAGACATCAAGGCCCTCAGTAGATGTTGACCTACTTCCTCAGCAAATGACAATGCTCCAGGAATAAGACAATAGATCAACATCTAAGCCAGTTCTAACTTCTAACCTATGCCAGTACTTATTGAAAGCTGAAATACCCGGTAGTACTTTTTTCTTCTTAACATTAGATTTAAAAGAAATGCAGAGAGAAAATCTCAGAATAATTGATCAAGACAAATGCAGAGCAAGCAGTGATTTTTTTTGGAACATCCATCTTGATACATTTCTTTATTTTATAACAAAAATCTTATGAGAAATTAATACATGAATGTAAAATAAGTATTATCACAACATTAAAAACAGTACTCTGTAACCATTTCATTTCATGTGTGTATAAAATTTAACAAACGAGTAAAACCTGTGGTATATAACAAATTAAAATGTTACACCTGTGGCACAGTCATAAAAAATAATTTGCTAAAATTATGTTTTTTGTTTTAAGGGGTAGTTTTCTACTACAGGTACATCTTATACAAAAAAACAATGAAATTTTAAACAGATAATATATTTCCAAGCATTAAATGGACACTCTTAAATTTTAACATTGATTATACCTATGTTCAAGCACCAAATTAATCTTTGCATATATGGACGTATAACATGGAGGAGAAATTTATATCAAAGTATCACTAGCTAAAACTTTATCTTTAAGAAACTATTACCAGTTTTTACAAAACTAGTGGCATTACATGGTTTTAAACATAGAAGAAAAAAATCTTTAAAATTACTGTTTCCATGTTGTTGTTTTTCTATCATATCAATAGATACTGATGAAAATAAAAAAAATCAACTTTTTGTCAAATGTGTTATATAGAAGTACAAACTTTAAAATTAAATGTGTCATAGAATTTTTTTCTATGGTACTTTTTGTCAAACATGATGTCAAATTTGTAGTATAGGATTCCCATCAACCATTTATGATAGTTATGTCCCTTTCTTAAATAGAAATTTTATGATAGTTATGTCCCTTTATAAAACAGAAATTTGATGATAGTTATGTCCCCTTCCCAAATAGAAATTTGATGATAGTTATGTCCCCTTTGTAACAGAAATTTGATAATAGTCATGTCCTTTTCCAAAATAGAAATTTGATGATAGTTATATCCCTTTCTAAAATAGAAATTTAATGATAGTTATGTCCCTTTCTAAAACAGTAATTTGATGATAGTTATGTCCCCTTCCCAAATAGAAATTTGATGATAGTTATGTCCCCTTCAAATCAGAAATTTGATGATAGTCGTGTCCTTTTCCAAAATAGAAATTTGATGATAATTATATCCCTTTCTAAAATAGAAATTTAATGATAGTTATGTCCCTTTCTAAAACAAAAATTTGATGATAGTTATGTCCCATTCCTAATAAAAATTTGATGATAGTTATATCCCATTCCTAATAGAAATTTTATGATATTTATGTCTCTTTCTAAAACAGAAATTTGATGATAGTTATGTCCCCTTCTTATAGAAATTTTATGATAGTAAGTAATGTCCTTTTCCAAAATAGAAATATTATGGTGTTTATATGCCCCTTTCCAAAATAGAAATAACTTAATGGTCTTCTTATATAATGGGTAATTTTAATGTCATATTTGCATCATGTATAATTTTCAAATATTATATATTGTTCAGTGAAATATTATCAAAATTGCCACATGTCCTATAATGAAACAGAAGAATTTATCTGTTTGTTTAACATATAAATCAGAGTTTTTATTGAAGCACAATAAAATACTTAAGGCATAGATCATAAAGTTCAAGTAGTAATCGTGATTTGTAAGAAACAACTACAAACAAACAAAAGCTGTCAACAACGTTAACTTGACTATGTTTGCACCTAAGTTTCAAATTATTAGCTCATCCTTTTGAGAAACAAGAGACCCAAGAGGACATGAACTTTCTACTGGCAATAAATGCTACATGTAAAATATTTAAGGTCTAGACTTAAACATTCAGAGAGAATGTTTTTTAAAATTTTACTTAAAATGTCTTTATAAGCCCTGTGGCTGGGGCATTTGTGGCCGAATCACGCTGGTTCAATTACTCGTCCAAGATCTAACGGTTATATAACTGTTGTGCAAGTTTGATGAAGATTCAATAAAAAATGAAGGTGCTATCACATCAACATCATTCCCTATATGTTAAACAGTGAACTCTGTGGCGGCCCCAAATTTGACTCCAGGGACCAGACTTCAACAAATCTTTTAGGAGACCTCCATGCAATGCTACATGTAAAATATCTTAGGTCTAAGCCTTGAACTTTCAGAGAAAATGCTTTTTAAAGTTTCGTTTAAAATGTGCTTATAAGCCCTGTGGCAGGGGCATTTGTGGTCAAATCACACTGGTTCAAGAACTCATCCAAGTTAAAAAAACGGATGGACAGCGGATGATGGACGACGGACAATATACCATGACATAAGCCCTCCTGGCCTTTGACCAGTAGAGCTTAAAACAACAAAAAGCTATTGTCATACACCAGTAAAGTCCTATGTTTTAGCTCACCATTTTATCTGATTGTCTATAAACCATTAATGTTAAAGCGACTTAACTTCATAAACACAATCATATTATGTTTTACAAACAATGTATTTGTGGCTATGTTTTTTTTGTTTAGCTTGGGTTTGATTTTATTTTCGTTTTCTTTTACATTTACTTTGATTTCTGATTCAGTAAATTATGTTTACATCACTGACCTTGACGTACTTAATGTAATTAATGGAGTTAATGCTTCTTTGTTTAGCTCAAGGTATATTTAATGTTAGTTCTTTTTCTCCATTTCTCAACCAACTGCATCTGCTTAATGTATATTGTGACCACTTCATAAACATTTTTCCATATTATGTTTAATTATGCAAACAATGTATATTTTGCATTACCTTAGTTTCCATAGTTTAGTCTCTTAAACCTAAGGTCAATTGCATTTTGAAACTTTTGGAACTATTTCATCGGTCGGAGGAAATGAAATCATGGTACTTTGGGCCTCACAATCACTATATAAAGCATCAACCACACGTGCGCTCCATTAAAAAAAAAAATATTAATGAACTTGAACTACTTAATAAACTATTTTGGTGATAGTCAGTCCTATCTGTTGATTTTAAATATTATATTATATATTAATTGTTTGTATTCAACGTGTTAATCAAATAAAAGTATCTTCAAATAATGAGATCCTTTCTTTTACATTTTAAGGTATATTTTGTTTTTTGAAAGATAATATTTGGAACTAATACAACTTTCTGTACCAATATAATGTATGCTCTTGTGTTTCATTTTGGCAAGTCATGTCAGTCATTTGGGCTACATGTGGCAATATTCTTCTAAAAGTGCCAATATGTTTTGCAGTTTGAATGGACATCATTTATTTATTTCGTTTGTATATATCTAAATTGTTTGAACTATCGGATTTATGTTTGTTTGAAGAGTATATATTTGATTGACATTTAATTGTCTATATGTGCATTATGTTTTTGTTTATGTATTGTATACTCTCCTGTATATTTGTACTATGGAGGAAAAAAGAATCAATCAATCAATCAATTTTCCTGCAATACAAGTCTATAGATGTATTTTAAAACTCACAGTAACAAGAGTTGTAAGAAGACAACAAAGCTCACCCCTGGGTGTTTAAGTCCAAAAAGGGCCATAACTGTGCCAAAATGCAATCCAGAGTTATGGTTCTTAACTCTGTGTGTTCCATTGATAATGGTGAACACACATGCAAAGTTGACGATGACGCCACAGCCGCCGGGGTCATGGCAATAGCTCTCCTTGGACTTTGTCCCGGCGAGCTAAAAAGCTCCCATACATGGGAACACTTGTTTCCATTCAACATATATATACCAATGAGTCTTTGAGAGGTTTAGCTGACCTGCTTATTCCTGCACACTAGCAATTAATGACAGCTTCACCGACTTGTGACTCCATCAATACATCAGTGACTGACGTCTATCAAGTCTGATATCAAAGTTAAAAAAAAAAATGAACACCTCAGACACTCGCCGACTGAAAAATCTTTCCACTGATATCAAAAGTTACAAAATGAACACACCTGATATTGTGACAAAATAATCCAATAACTGACAACAAGGTCATAGAATTAACACTGTTCTGATATGAACATTACAGAGTGAATACTCAACTGAAATTGTGACTGAATGACAGAGCAACTGATCTATTAGATTGGACATTCATTCACATTTTTGTTGCTTCATTTCTCCTCTTCTTCCATTGATGTAAGAATAACCCTAAAACAGCTACATTACCTTCACAATGAATGAACAATTTCTTATGTTATGCTATCATGACGATTTCACGGCTTTTACAAAGCTTTTTAAGTTTTCAACAGATTGTTGTGCTTTTTTGTTAATTTCTATGAGATCCTGTTTACGAACACCTTGGCGCTGAAAAATAAGAAGAAAAATTTTTATTAATCAAACTTCAATGGACAGCAAGTACATGTACTATGTCTAACATGTGACAAGAGACTAGAGAGGAGCATAGCAGTCAAAAGATGCATGATGGGAACAGGTTGGCCAAATTGCTCATCTTTTACAATTAAAACTGCCATTTCTCTTCTTTAGATATAAAAACTGAAATTTGGGAGATGTTGGGGTGAATATCTCCCCTGGAATGTGTGCTAATTTGAACATCATGTACGAATGTGGCTTAAAAAGAACCAGATATACTTACTGCCAATATCTCATTGAGTTGTTTTGTACGGTTTTCTAATTGGGTTTTTTCCTGAAGCAATTCTGCACTCCTCTTCAATAATTTTCGTTTATCATCTTCCTTTCCTGGAACATAAATTATACTGTATACATATTACATAGAAACAGTTAACTATTTGGTATTTATATAGCATGTCCAATCATGTATACCACGTGTCCGAATTACTGTTAGTAGAGTAGACATCAAGCCTCCCTCTGACAAATGCAACCTATGTTCAATGCATTTTTAAATCAATATACAGTTATATCATGTGTGTTTTGGGAATGGTCAAAACTATCGGGGATGACTTTCAAACTGTTGCCCTCGTGGCCGATCTAATCAGTTTTGGAGATCAGATTAAGCAACATATCTGAAACTACTACATATCTAATGATTTCTTTCGTAAATACTCGTTATAATGACTGTGAGTTATACACTGTTGTTTTACAACAAAGGGGATGGAACAGTCGAAACTGTTGCCCACCTCTCATATCCCTGCCCGGCAACAATCTTAGTGATGAATGAAATAGTTTTAACTTTTTTATTTTACTTTGATTGTGAAACAAGTTCTTACAACTTAGACAAATCTCGCTCAAAGTCTTCATGGGTAGAACCAGTACAAAGCATATGTGGAAAAAAGTGTCTTGCTCAAGGACACTACACATAGCCGTAGCGAAGAATGAATATGAATGAAATATAACATTGCGTCTCATTATTATTCATCTCTCATCACTTATTCAAGTGGGAAAGTTATCAGTTACTTGCGATGGGGTTTGCTCCAGTACTGGTTAACCTTCCAGGAAAAAGTGATTCAGTTAACTGGTTGTTTGTTAGCCCTCAATGGCTAAAAAAAATGATGCTAAATATTCAATCAATCAAACACCTTTACATGAACTGTTGTTACACTCGTGACTCGGGAATTATAAAAACTATCAAAAACAGTAAAATATGACAAATTACTAGTTATATAGAACATTAGGTAATAATACCCTATTATGACAGTAAAGGTTTTAAAAAAAGTCCAATCTATTTCCCAAAGGCCACCATACAAACTGACAGCCTCTACAGCGATTTCTAGGCATGGTCAAGCCAACATTTTACTGTTATATTGAATAAACAATCAAAGTGCATCATTAAGACACAGTAGAAGTATTTTGCTTGAATATTCAGCTATCAGTCCATTTGTCAACATACTAGACCAACAGAGAAGAGAGGCTCAGACTTCATTGGGTTAAATAATGAAATTTGCAAACTGAAAAAAAAAGTTTGGTGCAAAATTGATGTCCCTGATAAATTAATTCATTCATCTTATCAAATGTCAAGCTGTATTGACAATTAGCATAATTTTGTTGCCATACTGTGATTTTGATGACCCTTGGAAACTGATTTTGCTCACCCTAGAAATGTGCCATCTAAAATTAACAATCTATAATCTCTAGAATTCAATTTATTGTTCTCAAACCTTTCTAGTTGAAAAAACAAACAGACTTCACATGTCTTCACTTACCAGTCTTGTTTGCAATGTATTTATTGACAGCTGCTAGAGAAAGAGCAGATTTGGTACTGGCCTCCTGAAATAAGTAAAGTTAATATAACAACACATATATTTTATCGACAGGCCTTAGGGAAAGGGCACATTTAATATAGTCTATACAGAAATTCTGCCAAGTACAAAAGCAATTACTCTACATGGACTTCAGTCAGCATCACAAAATTTGCATCTACACTTTATGTTGATCATTGTGGAGTATCTCACTTCCCAAGTTGCTGACAGAACCGACCAACACAGACCGACTGACAGCCCATAGTTGCTGACAGAACCGACCAACATAGACTGACAGCCCATAGTTGCTGACAGAACTAACCAACATGGACCGACTGACAGCCGATAGTTTCTGACAAAACTGACCAACATGGACCGACAGCCCATAGTTGTTGACAGAACTGACCAACATGGACCGACAGCCCATAGTTGCTGACAGAACCAACCAACACTGACCGACTGAAAGCCCATAGTTGCTGACAGAACTGACCAATACAGACCAAATGAAAGAGTGACTCCTATATACATACTCTCAAACCTTGTTTACAATGATAAAAGTCTATCAGAACCCAGGTAAGAGATTATTAGACAAAAGTGCATTAGACCACTTGGCCACTGAGATCCCCTCACACCATTTTAATGTATTCAAGTTTTATGGTGGCAAGTTTTAAAGGTTATGAATGACCTCAAAAACAAGTAACTTTCTGAGAAATCAATGGTCTTAGCAGTGAGAGGTAAGGTCTACAGCATATTCAATAACCAATTTTTAATGACCATGTTTTAACATTTTGCAACAAATTATAAATTATGTAGAATCTAGTTTTAGTAGTGGAGGAAGACCTACGATGAATCTAAGTAGAACACCCATTCTATCAAATATAACGGACACAATTTATCACATACAATTTTGGACTGTTCAGCATTGTTGGCAAGTAAGACAACCCTAAAACTCCCTGAAATGTAAATTTCCGAATCCACAATGGGAGAAGTATGGTTTATAATTGAAAGTATTTTTTTACTAATTTACTCTTTTTTTTTTATGAGAACTAAATAAATAAAGGCTATAACTGCATACTACATATACAATTATCTTAACAATTAATAATTGACAATACACTCACTCCTTTCTTACCTGACATTTATGACAGCTCCAGTGACCATCAGGGACTGTGGTGAGAGGTGGTGATAAACACTGCAGATGATAAACGCTACTACATGTATCGCACAGTAACAACTGACCACTGGTAAGACACACACTGCAGAGGTTATCATGTACCTGCAAATATATAAGATATTAATTTTTTCTACATCAAATGGTCAAAGAATAAAAGACAAAGTGAAGAAACTTGAAGAATCTGGGAACAGTTTACTAAAGATCTGAGATTTTTCTCCCAACTAAAAAATTTCAGTTTCTCTAGATGATTACTAAACTTATAGTAAATCAGAATTGAAGTCACAACACATACATAATAATTAGTAAAGTATAACATGCAAGACGATCAATGTAAATGACATTATAGTCTTTGAGCAAAATCACAAGTTGAGATGTTCAGCGAAACTGGGACCAGACCACTAGAGATCAACAGGTGTGCATTTATCGGGGAATGTAAAAACTGATGTTGGAAAATTAATTTTTTTTAATGGGGTTTAACGCTATGTTCAACACATTTCAGTTTATATATGGCATATCCAGTTTTACTGGTTGAGGAAGACCTCAGACTGAGCAGAACCACCGTCCTTCCGCAAGTACCTGGAAACTTTCTCACATAAAGTTTTGGAGTGAGCTGGACTCGAACCTGTGACCTTATCGTTGGGAGGTAACTGTTAACCCTGTTCATCAATCAGGATATTTTTTCAGATTTAATGTTTTACAGACACCACATTTTTCCCAAGAAGGAAAACTTTCAAAATAATTTTATAAACAACAAAAATGGTCAAAATGATATATTTAAAGGCAAGGGACAATTCATGAAGGGCAAGTGTGTGTTTAATTGGTCGCTCATCCTTCAGAATAAACACTTTTTTAAAATTGTTAACATTCCTGAAAGCTGGATGCCATTAGGACCTAAAATGTATGGAATATGGCATTAATCCATTCAAACCAGAATCCAATACTATATTAAATAACTCTGATAACTCCATGTCGACTCAAACCAGAAAAATTACTTGAGTGTCTTAATGTAACCAAATTTCCATGAATTCGTTTTATTTAGACCATCAGATCTTTGGCCTGATACTCTACCACGAGACCAAGTCATCTGCAACACTTTAATAATAAATAAAGAATTATTTCTCATTGCGGGTAACAAAAATGCTGTTCGAAGAAATTCAATTTGTATTTTTTAACAAATGAATAATTTTTTTATTAAATAAAACACCCACGTTGTTTTCTTTTGAGTTGCTGTGACTAGTATACCCGTTAACAGGGGTTGTCGGTCGACTGTTGGTTGGTGAAGGAGCCTCAGACTTCAAGGTTGAAGGTCGACCTGAAATTAAGTCTTTTCTGGTTAATTTAAGAGAAAACCATATAAATATGTTAATAAATAATTAAAATACAAAATAAATTCATCCAAAATGTGTCACATCCTTGTGTATTATTACACAGAAACAAAATGTCCAACACCCATCGGTGCAATCATTTAAAGTGTGTAATTTAAATAGGAAAAATATATATAAAATGGCAGACAACTTCGCAATGCAGTCAAAATAAACACTCAGTGGTTATCTCCCTTGGTTCCTGTTCACTAAACTCTGCCCTTATATGAACTAGTTTCACAATCCACTTCCTGGGTAGAACCAGTACTGAATGTTATTTTTTAGAGGTCAAATGGGTCAAGTTGGGGATCGAACCCGCAACCTCTAGTGTTAGCGGCCAACACTTTATCCACTGAACTACTGGATTTGTCAACAGTACTGAAACCAACATTTAAATTAACATCCTGGACTCGTTATGTTACTTAAAACAAAATAACTGTTTACATTACATACACAAATGGGACAAGATCACAATTTCAAGGTCATTACGTTGATTTTTATACTTTTAAAAAATTATCCCTCAATACAAAACTTATATTTTTGTTCAATCTATAATTTTTTTAAATAATTTATTTGAATGGGGTTTGACACCATTTTCTACACATTTCAGTTATATAAAGCATATCCAGTTTTATTGGTCGGAAAGACCTCAGACTGAGTCAGACTGAGTAGAACCACGGTCCTTCTACATGTCACTGGCAAACATTCTCACATTAAGTTTTTTGAGTCAGTGGGACTCGTACCTATGACCTTAGCAGTGAGAGGTAAGTGATCTTGAGACAGTGCCTTAGACCACACAGCAACAGATTTTTAAAAATAAATTTCTAATTTTAATATACTTCAATATATAAAAAAATCTCATTCTTGTTGAATCAATCTTGAATATTTAATTTTATATAGGCTGACAGTATGAAACATAACTTCCTGCATGAATATATGACACTATAAAGACTTCTAAAAGCACAATAAAACCAAATGATATTTTACAAAACAGTGTTTACCTTTTGGTCTCTTAGCACCAAAATATTCGTTTCCAAGGAAGTTTGACAAACGCGGCCTTCTCTGCAATAGAAATACAAATCATAATTTGATTGTTTATGTTAATGATATCATGTGCAATCAATGTAGGCCCTGATCTGCAAGACTAACAGTCAAAGGTGACATTGTTTATAATTGTCTTTGGAGTTTTGTACAAGCGTACATGTATATAGCTTGGTCAAGGGGATTTACTTTAGTAATGAACATTTTGAAAAACAATTGTTTATCAGCCAGGTTATTGGTATGTCCTGTCAAAACCATGACAAAAGATTAATTTTTCTGCCCATCTCGTCTCACTTACTTTCATCTTATTTCCATCTCTAAAACAAGAGTATCTGTATCAGCTATCCTCCACCTCGTATTATGATGATAATAAGCAATTACATAAACTACATGATACAATTCATCTCATGTCAAAACACGTCATCTACCAGAGGCGCGTTCAGTGAATCAGGTGCTTGGTCGACTGCCTGTCAGGAACATTATTGGTTAGTTGAACACTTGCAAACGCCCGCTCATTATTTAAGATGGCGTCATTCAACAACAAAAATTTTAACAACTTATAGCATAGGACGCCATCTTTGCGAAACATTTATCGAGTAGAATCACGTGCGCTTGCAAAAACTCACGTGGGCGCCTGTGTTCAGAACCAAAATTGAATGCACCTCTGTGTTGAGTCATTATTTACTAAGTGTTATAAGTAGAAACAGACTTTAAAAATGTTATAGACTTATTTCTGAATCTCTTTCAATATGTACGCAAAATGTGATTAATGCTATACATTTTAAAATGCTGTACATTTTTTTAATAAAATACTGTTTATCTAAGCTCACGCTGAAAACCCACACTGGGGGTTGGATACCTCTAAATGATTGACACATCCGTTTTATCACTTTTTGTATATTCACTCATGTGATTTAAATAATTTTAGTATGTGCGACTCAAAGGCAATGGAACAATGGTAAGAAATACAAACTTGTGGCTTAAGATGTCACATGAGAGTACATATAAAGTATAATTATATATTATGAAACTTTATAGTTAAGAAAGTATTAAATTTTCTTCTACAGAGCCCAATTAGCGTAGTCAGTAGCATATCTGACTATCAATCCAGGGGTCACGAGTTCAATTCCCCGTCTGGCCAAGTCTCCATGATGATTGATCACTGATTCAAGTGAGAAAGTTATCAGTTACTTGTGGAGATGGGGAGTACTCAAGTACTGATTAACCTTCCAGGATCTCAGGAAACAGTGGTTGGTTAACTGATTGTCTTTTAGCCCTCGATGGCATAAAATGATGCTAAACATTCAATCAATCTATCTTAAAATTCATGTGTTGATTATTTTTTTATATATGCAACGTGAGCCTTGAAAGTTTCTTTTAAAGCAATCCAGCTTACACTGCAGTACATAGATGAATTTTTTAAACATAGATGTCTGAGATTTTACAGACAAGCCCCAATAGCCATCAATATCTTTTAGAGACAGGCCAGAATACAAATTTGACAAGCTCCAGACATCGGGCTAGCCTATATCTCAAAGCATTGTAGATTTAATCAGAGTAAATGTCTTTTATATTTACCTCCAATTCAAAGCCATATGCAAAGTTTGGATTATTTGTACTGCGTCTCTTTCTCTCAGACCTTTTACCCTGCAAATCTGTAAAAAAAAATGAAAATACTTTTGTATGTTATATGTATGTTGTCATAATCAAAACTATTTTCTGGTCCGATATTCATGCGTATACAGATTTCTATTCATTCAATCCATTTTTTCTTTCTGTATAAAAACCTGTTGAGATGAAACATATAAACAGTTCTCCTCTATAATCCAACCATCTTTAATATTTTACAACAATTTTTCAGCTATATCATGACGGTGTGTCTACTTGACAGTATTCTAAGCACTGCCACACTGGAGTATCATGCTGTAGACACATGGTATGATACCCCAACTAGACACGTTATACCGACACCAGGCCAAACAGACCTAGAAGTATCCTCCAAATGCTGAGTGCCAAGTGAGAAAGCTTCTAGTACCATTTTTAAGTCTTTGGTATGATCCGTCCAGTGATTAAACCCGTGACCTTCCGCATGCCAGTCAGACATTCTGCCTGCGGACAATTTTAGTCTGTAATAAGTAACAACTGCCAACACAATAACTATGACAAATAACACAAATCTGAAAGGGCATCGAACACCGTCACTAATTGCAAGTTTCAATAAAATTTCCCCCCCCAGCAAGTCTCCCGTGATGATTGATATACGACATTGTGTTTCATTATCATACTTCTCTCACCGCTGATTGAAGTGGGGAAGTTATCAGTTACTTACGGAGATTGGGTGTGCTTGAGTACTGGTTAACCTTTCAGGATCCCAGGAAATAGTGTTTAGGTTAACTGATCATCTATTAGCCCTCGACGGCATAAAAATGATGTTAAATATTCAATCAATCAATCAATAAAATGTGTTCACATATTTCAGAGATTTAACTTAAAAGCAATTGACAACAGAAAGGATGACATACATATGATACCAGGCTACAAGAATAGTAAAGCAAACCTGGGCTAAAAATCCACTTTTTACTCCTACCTTTTAATGAATCCTTGGTGACTAGATCTATACATGCCATAAAGTCCAGTTTCTGAAATAGACATCAAGTTTTACAATGATTCACCTGAAACTAGGCCATCCTTAAAATATTTATTGTTTGCCGCGCTCTTACCTACTCACTGAAAATTGCCGCTACCTAAACTTTTTTATTGACTTTCAAAGCATTTTATTTTTTATTTCATTATTTCTATTCTTTTTTTTTAAATGACTGCAAAATCAAAACCTGGCAAAATAAAACTGTTTAACTACCTACCTACCACCTGAAAAATACTGAGTCGCAGCACAGCAAACAAGAATTTTTTTTAAGGATGGCCCTATCCTTAAAGCAAAACCTGTAACAGCTTTGCGGGGTTAATCTTATAAAGTGTTAAAATCAATTTATATGGCATGGCATCAAGACAATCAAAATAATATATTATATGTTTTTTATTACTTATTTTTATTATTTGCCACAGGGATTGTTTTGTGCCCTCAGAAATTAATGCTGATATTGTGTAAGGTTTTAAAAGATGACACTGTGAGTAGTTTGTACATGTCTGGGCATGTTGCTTTTTACAGTTGAGGCGCATTTATTTGAGTCCAAGATATACTATTTTTAAAATTTTCAAAAAAACATTCACAACATTATTTGTTTTTTTAGAAAAACTTGCAAAGTTGGTATAAAATCATCAAAATAACATTATAATCAATGACATTTATGTGGATAAATACATCAGTTTTTAGCGATCTTCGTTCACTGTTCACCCATCACATCAGTAATATCTGCACAATAAAATAAGTGATGTATAGACAGGATCTCACTTACACTTATTATGCATGGTAAACAATTGAATATGAATTGGAATTAACAAAAATTGCTCAAGTAAGCATTGACCTTTGCATTTCGGCACTAGCCTAATCATTTCTGTTTCATGAACATGCCCCTCGCCCTGGGATGGGGGCGCTACTATTAGAACAAAAGCGTTAATTACGTTAAATACCGTATATTTTAATTTTATAGAGAACAATAAAGTATTATCACTAACAATGCCTGAAACACAAGGGGAGAAACTCCAGCTGGTGACAAATATGCCTAACAAGTGACACATATTATGTCTAACAATTGAAACATATATGCCTAACAAGTGACACATGTCTAACAAGTGACACATAACAATGTAAACATATGTATAACAAGAGACACATATGCATAACATGTGACACATAAGAAGTGACACATGCATAACAAGAGACACATATGCCTAACAAGTGACACATGTCTAACAAGTGACACATAACAATGGAAACATATGTATAACAAGAGACACATATGCATAACAAGTTACATATATGCCTAACATGTGACATACAAAACAAGACCATGTAGATGAGTATGTATAACATATGTATGTGATGATCTCACCCGCTTTAGTTCCCTTTCTTTATTAGGTTCCTTTGGACTGCTTATACTTTTATCTGGTTTTCTGTTTAATATAATTGACTGCTCCTCATTTGGCTTCAACGAGTTATTATTCTGTTAAAGTAAACATTTTAATTAAACAATTTAATTCATGAATAAATTGGTCATATACAGCATACTAACACAAAAACATAAAAAAAATCGTAACTGGCTTTCTCTCCATGTAAAAAGATAATAAACTAAATTACAAACAAGAGGCCCCATGGGGCCTGAGGATGCTCTACTGACTAATAGTGGCCATAGCACTCTTTGAACTTTCACCATATTAACCATCCTTAGGGATTGTCTTCGCCCCTTGTAGATAAATACCCCCACCACATTCATACTGAACAAAGTTATTATGAAAAGTAAATACTTTAAATTCCCATACCATTCATCTGTAAAAATATTATCCTCAAACAGGACCCTTATACACCCCAGCACCTTGATTTGTCAAAACTTCAATCACCCACTCAAAGGGGTTTGTAATGAGCAGAAATGCTTTAGATTTTAAATATTTTTTTCTGTACACATGGATGTAAAAATGAAAAATTTCAGTTTTCCTCATAATATTCCCATGTTAAAGTAAAAGTCAATTTGCAGGGTCCCTATATATCTCAGCCCTTTGATGTGCAGAATCTTTAATCCCGTGCTGATGTAAGGATAATTTATATCACATATCACAAATACAGAAAGGTTATTGAGAGGAATATTTATGAAAATTCCCATTTTTAACCATATTGCCCCTATACCCCCAGCCACCTGGCCTCTTATGGAAATTAAATCCTATTTATTGAACAAAATCAAATTTACTGTATCTAAACAATGATTTAAATCTTTAATTCACAACATATTTACACAAATGGATGAAAAAATGAGAATTTTTCATTTTCCATTTTCCTATAGTATTCCTATGTAAAACTCAAAGTTCCCTTACAGTGCCAAGCAAATAAGAGTTATCTTACTTACAAAATCAACAAAATTGAGTAGGTCTTATAACTGCAATGCCTATATGAAGCTTCAATTCAATACATGCTGTGACTGCTGAGTTATAAAATTTCAAAGGCCTTAATTTTCAAAAAAATTTGGCAAGATTTATCCCACTTCATTAATTACGTTGGCTTCATGACTACAAAGCCATATATAAAGTTTCAATCAATTACTTTGAGTGGCTGGTGTGATATGGACTTGATGGTACCTGCACGCAAAACTTTAACCAAAGATTCTAAGTCAAACAAGGGTAATAATTTGTATTATAAAAATGAAAGAGTTATCTAACTTAGTTATTGTAGTAGAGTTGATGACTGGGAAGGCTTGAGTAAAGTTTCAATCAATTCATTGAGGGGTTGGTGAGATATCGTCATGATTGTACTTGCACGCAAAACTGTAACCAGAATTTCTAAGTCAAACAAGAATAATTTGCATTATATTCATGCAAGAGTTATCTTACTTAGTAATTGTAGTAGGGTTGATGACTGGGAAAGCTTGTGTATAAATTCAATGAAATACATTGAATGGTTGGTGAGATATGGACTTGATGGTACTTGCACACAAAACTTTAACCAGAATTTCTAAGTCAAACAAGGGCAATATTTGCATTATATTCATGCAAGAGTAATCAAACTTAGTTATTGTAATAGGGCTGATGACAGGGAAGGTTTATGTAAAGTTTCAAGTGGATACATGCAAAGGTTACTGAGATAGGGACTTGCAAAACTTTAACAAAGGTGTGACGCTGACGCTTGGGTGAGTATTATAGCTCTCTTTATTCTCCGAATAGCCAAGCTAAAAATTCAACTAAATTATTCATTTAACAAATACTATAAGGTATTCCGGCCCATATGCATGTTTTGGGACTAGTCAAAATAATATTTTAGGTCTGACCGCCCAGTCCATAAATAGCATTTGGAGTGAAAAAGCACACAACATATTTTTAATTTAGGCCCCCTTTCATCTGGATTCCGTATTTGACTGCAACAAATTGTGATATTTCCGCGGAAAATTTTAGTCTAACATATAGTTGTGTCTTTTCCCTCTCAGATAGTCTCTAAGTAACTTTACTGTGTGGTTCATATGTCATAACTTTTATTATTAACACGTTTTATATTGGGCCAGGTCTGGTAAATATATCAGCCGGTCCTTGAACAAAGAAGGAAATAAGAAATTGAGGCAAATTTCATTATAATACATTAATTAGTATGTTCCTCATCCAATAATAAACTAGGTGAGCTAGAATACTAAAGTATTTGCACCTATTTGTTGTCATCACTTTATATCAAAGGATCAAATTACGTAAACTGGAAATGGCTATTGCAATCTTACTCAAATCAGATCAACTTCCACACTCCACACAAAGTAGATCTGACGTCGTCGCACAGAAGGTCAGCTTAGATTGACACCAGCCAATTAGAGCATTGCTTTCAAGGTTTTGAAAGCGAAAGTAGAAGTCTATTTAACCGAAGTAAAATCTTTATTTAGTCAGGATCCCAAAATTATGTGCAATTATCACACGTAAAAATCAGTATGATACTGAGACTTTTTTTATTTAAACACCAACATAAGAAGATTACTATGGCAGAATCAACGCCCACAGGGTTCAACATTAACTTTTTTTCTACTAGACCACCGGGCTAGTAACTTAGTAAAACTACTAGACCTGACCAAACTTCAACTAGCCCAGACCAATATCGTAACTATGACTCCGGGCATTGTACTGAAAGTTGGTCACAATCAAAGCTTTCTCATAAGTTTTCTTTGTTCCAGTTCTGCCTTTTATATTCTTGTCGTTGTTATCATTCAGATCTTTTCCCCCGGTGAAGCCAAAATTGAATAGAAACATGTCGAAAGGTGTTGTTGGTCGTTAATATCAATAAATCATAAATCGATCTTCTAATGTCGTAAAATATAGAAGGGAAATAACTGAAGACGATCGTACCTGGAAGAGTAACGTCGCTCAATGTATTGCGCCATTAGAATGTCGCTTAGTAATTCCACGTTATGTGTTTTCGCGTTCGCCGTAATGCTATAAATTATCAAAAATCAATATTACATGCTCGTCGGCAGGTGCATTTTAATTAATTCAATGATAAACATTATCAGCTCAGGTTTTGATGCTTTTAACAGATTTCTTAATTTTAATTTAACACGACCAGTCGGGCTACCTACACTCCAGTAGAACACGACCGGACCAAGTATTTACTAGACTTTGTCGGTCGGACATTGGTTAATGTCGAACCCTAGCCCAGGAGAGAGCACTTTGTAAGAATGTATCAATCAACGCCATGTTGTAAATCTCAAGGAACCTCGAATGTAACAATTAATCTGATTGGCTGAACAACTACATGAAAGGTCAATTTGAGGTGACCTTTATTGCAATACTGAGTAAAGTATTGAAGATTAAAGTTGACCTGATTTTATGAGATTGTGGCTATTGCTAATTAAATAAAAAGTTTTAAGATTGTGTACTCCATACAATATCTGAATGCTAGATGCCTTTGTAATAACTGTATAAATGAAAGAAATTAATTTGGAAAATATCTGAAGGATAAATGTACCTGTAGAACATTGGCTCTGTTGCCAGGATACTGTGGAACACGTAATGGTGGTGTGGAACTCTTTACTGATGAAGGTTTCTTTGGTACATCACAACTCTTTGTTGGAAGAGGTAAACTTGGTATAACGGGTTTTGAGGCAGCTATCGGCATGGTTACAACAGCCTTTGATTCTGGCTGGGACTGAGGTGGTGTTGGTTGATTTTTCTAAAATAAAAACTTGTTTCTTAACCACTGGTAAGCAGCATTTAATTATGTGTCCAGAAAAGAAGATGAGAGAAGTTCAATATTTTTCTGTAATTATTAGAACATGTAATAATGTAATAGTAAATTATTACAATGAAATCATTCATGACATTAAAGTTACCAGATAAAATACAAAAATTAACAAGATGACCAACTGAGCCGATCAAGACATAGTTATCTGACAGTTGTTTGCGAGTTAACTCCATGATACAAGTCCTCAAAATATGTCATTATAATGTTCTTCATGTTATCTTTTTATGGCAACATAATTAGATGATAATCATGAATTCAACAATAAACATGCGATCTATTTAAAAAAAAATTTCAACTTCGTTCTTTCGCATGTATACAAGGACTTATAGAGAAGGATAGGAAATTTGCATATCTCTGTTAGATACTGATAAAACAGCATGCAAAGAATTGATAATTTAGCAAATAAATCATTTATATTTCACAAGCTATTGATTTTTTTTTTACATAAACTGTAAGGTGTCTGTAACTGTAGATGTTTCATAATGTTTTAAACACGCAAAATGATCTTGAATTTAAAACATTGCAGTCTGAATTAAAATGTCATACCTTCTTTGATTTTTCAGTTGCAGTATACAAATTGTGTAATCATAAGTACTTCAACAACTATAAACACAATTTGCTGGGTAGCTTTTCCATCTCTATACAAGTCCTTGCATGTATAATATATAAATTCAAAAAGGGTTCTTCATAGCCAAATGGTCCAGTCCAGTCCAAGACATGGTCTCAGGATTACTTACCTCATCGCTGAGGTCATAAGTTTGTGTCAAACTCTTCTTAAAACTTAACGTGAGAAAGTTTGTCAGTTACTTTCAGAAAGATTTTGGTTCTATTCAAAGTAATTCTCAAGGTTTCCTTCATCAATTAAACTGGATATGCCGTAAATATACAACCTTAAATAAGTTTTAAATTATGTAAAACACCATTCAAGAAAATATAAATGAATAAAATATCAGCAACTACCTGTTCTGTTTGAGACTGTGGTGTTGATTCCCTCTCTAACAGTTCCTTTCTCAATTTCTGAACAATTAATTTCTGAAATAAATACAAATAAACAACATGTAAGCATATCCTCTTCATTTCCCTCATTTATACAGTAAATATATATATAGGCTGCTAGGGAGGAAATTGGCTGTTTCTCTAATCTAATAACTCTTTTGAAATAAAGCAACATTTCATGATGCTGCCATCTTAAAACAGTATTAAGACTGTAGCACAATCAAAATCCCATTGTCTTTCCAACAATACAAAACCCTTTATTGATGTATTAAGAGTATGATTTGGATAAGTTGTGTTTATTGTTTTTAATCAATGCAAGACAAACAGGTGAATCAGGTATTATAAGGCCTGCCTTTGTAGTAATAGTAGTCATTGTATCATATCACAAACATATGCTACACCTGGTCATGTCATAATGACACCATGCTGCCCATGTAGTAGCATGCAACAAACATATGCCACATATGGTCATGTCATACTGACACCATGCTGCCCCTGTAGTAGCATACCACAAACATATGCCACACCCGGTCATGTCATACCGACACCATGCTGCCCATGTAGTATCATACCACAAACATATGCCACTACAGGTCATGTCATAATGACACCATGCTGCCCATGTAGTATCATACCACAAACATATGCCACATCCGGTCATGTCAAAATGACACCATGCTGCAACTGTAGTAGCATGCCACAAACATATGCCACACCCAGTCATGTTATACTGACACCATGCTGCCCATGTAGTAGCATGCCACAAATATATGCCACACCTGGTCATGTTATACTGACACCATGCTGCCCCTGTAGCAGCATGTCACTAACATATGCCACATCTGGTCATGTCATACTGACATCATGCTTACCCTGTAGTAGCATGCCACAACCTGATGCCACACTAGGTCATGTCATACTGAAGTCATGCTGCCAATGTAGTAGCATGCCACTAACATAATTTTATGACACACATGGTCATGTCATACTGGCACCATGCTGCCCCTGTAGTAGCATGCCACAAACTGTGAAACATATGCCACAACCGGTCATGTCATACTGAAGTCCTGCTTCCCATGTAGTAGCATGCCACAAACAAATGCTGCACCAGGTCATGTCATACTGACACCATGCTGCCCATGTAGTAGCATGCCACAAACAAATGCTGCACCAGGTCATGTTATACTGACACCATGCTGCCGATGTAGTAGCATACCACAAACATATGCCATACCAGAACTGGTCATGTTATACTGACACCATGCTGCCCATGTAGCGACATGCTACTAACATAATTTTATGACACACCTGGTCATGTTATATGGACACCATGCTGACCATGTAGTATCATACCATAAATATATGCCACACCAGGTCATGTCATACTGACACCAAACTGCCACTGTAGCAGCCTGCCACTAAAATAATTATTTGACACACCTGGTCATGTCAAAATGACACCATGTTGCCACTGTAGTAGCATACCCCTAACATAAGCCACACCAGGTCATGTCATACTGACACTATGCTGCCCCTGTAGTGACATGCCACAAACATAAGCCACACCTGGTCATGTCATATTGACATCATCCTGCCCATGTAGTGGCATGCCACAAACATCAACCACACCAGGTAATTTCATACTGACACCATGCTGCCCCTGTAGTAGCATGCCACAAACATATGCCACACCTGGTCATGTCATACTGACACCATGCTGCCCCTGTAGTAGCATGCCACAAACATGCCACACCCGGTCATGCCATATTGACACCATGCTGCCACTGTAGTAGCATACCACAAACATATGCCACACCAGGTCATGTCATACTGACACCATGCTGCCCCTGTAGTAGCATGCCACAAACATATGCTGCACCAGGTCATGTCATACTGACACCATGCTGCCCATGTAGTAGCATGCCACAAACATATGCCACACCCAGTCATGCCATACTGACACCATGCTGCCCCTGTAGTGACATACCACAAACATAAGCCAAACTTGGTCACGTCATATTGACATAATGCTGCCCATGTAGTAGCATGCCACAAACATATGCAACATCCGATCTTGTCATATTGACACCATGCTGCCACTGTAAAAGCATGCCACAAACATATGCCACATATGGTCATGTCATACTGACACCATGCTGCCACTGTAGTAGCATACCACAAACATATGCCACACCTGGTCAAGTCATACTGACACCATGCTGCCAATGTAGTAGCATGCCACAAACATGCCACACCCGGTCATGCCATATTGACACCATGCTGCCACTGTAGTAGCATGCCACAAACATGCCACACCCGGTCATGCCATATTGACACAATGCTGCCACTGTAGTAGCATGCCACACCCGATCATGTTATACTGACACAATGCTGCCCCTGTAGTAGCATGCCACACCCGGTCATGTTATACTGACACAATGCTGCCCCTGTAGTAGCATGCCACAAACATATGCAACGTCCGGTCATGTATATGGACTAAGCTTATGAAGAAATTACTATGGTTATAGATGATATAAATGAGAATTATCTGTTTTCTCATAGCATTTCCATGTAAAGTGAAAGTCCCCACTGGGCTCCAATGGACCCTTTCACCTTATTTCAAGACTCTTTATATACAAGTATTTGAAAAAACAACAACACAGCAGTATCAGAAAATTTGAATCTGATGTAAAGTAAACATTTACATTAAAAAAAAGGGGGGGGGGGGGGGGGGTAAGCCTATACATGTTAACTTATCAAACAGAAACAACAACAAAACAAAAGTACAAATTGTTAAACAAGATTTTTGACTATTCACCATTTTATCCCTGCTGGCCCTTTATAGATAGTAAATGCTATTTAAAAGTTTCGGGCTCAGCCGTTATGCCTCAAAAATAATCCAGACAATAAGATAATTAAAATTCGTAGAAAAAAATGAAAAAAAACAACAGAAGTTAGTGTTTTTCGATAGTATTCCTATATAAAAAATCAGTACCCATACTAGATCCCAATATATCCTAGGCCTTTCATTTGAACAAACATGAAATCACTACTCATTGGGATCATTTATGCCAAATATGAACAAATTTAGCTGGACAGTTCTTGAGAAGATTTTTTGAAAAAGTTAACCTCTTCTTGTGCCTCTACCGACCTGTTATGAATATTAAATCCCCTTTAAAGGACCCAGTCTCCACTGTTACAAAATACAATGTTCCAAACCACAAAATAATTGAAATCTGTTTTCGCATAGTGTTCCTATGTAAAAATCAAAGTTCCCCTAACGGTCACCGGACCCCAGTATACCTTAACTCCCTTATTTCAACAACTTGAAACCCCCATTAAAAGACCCTGTCTCAGCTGTTATGTCTAAGTAATGCTCCAGACATGAAGATAATTGATACAATACATAAAATAGATCAGAAAAACAGAATTTTTCGTTTTCCCATAGTAGTCTTTGCAAAAATCAAAGTCCCCTTACTGGGCCCCAATTGATCCTAGCCCTTTTATTTGAAAAAATTTGAAACTCCTAGTCATAGGGATCATTTATACCAAATATGCACAAATTTGATAGGACGGTTCCTAAGAAGACTATTTTAATGTAAATTTATGTTAAAATGAGATATCCCCAAGGTGGGGCAAATTATGATCCTAAGGTTGTGGCTTGAACAAATTTGATAGAAACACATTAGATGATACTACATGCAAAATATCAAAGAATCAGACATTGCACTTTCAGAGAAGATTTTTGAAATTTTGAGAAAAAAAAGTACTGATAAACCCCTGGTGTGGAGTCAAATTTGATCCCAGGGTCATCATCTGAAATAACTTGAGAGAGCTCTGTGTAAGAATGCTTCCCACAAAATTTGGTGAAAATCTGTTGTGTGGTTTCAGAGAAGTTGTTTCAGGCAAAAGTCAACAATGGATGGACGATGGATGACAAGATGAGTGAAGGTAGATCACAGTAGACAAAACAAAGATTGAACAAAATATAATACACAATGATGTACTTTTCCAATAAACTCTTAGTCTTAAAGCAGTTAATCCTGACAAACTAAATTAAGTTACTGTTCATTAAAATTTTATTATGAAATGTTGATGTCAGGCTATTAGTCATATTAGCCACTTACAAAGGAATAAAAAATTTCTTATTGTAAAGCTCATTTTGTAATTTGAACGGCATTATTGACATAATTATTTTTAACAGTGTTATGTTTGAATTGTGGAATTTAAAGGAAAAACATTATGCCATTCGTGGAAATTGGGATAGGTGAAATCTACTTTCACTTTGTCAACAGTGTAAACACTGAACAGATTTTTTTTCTTGGGTGAGCATGATCCCTGTTTTTTTGAACTGCAGATGTCAACAAACACTGTAAGTTTCCCTTATTGGAAGAGTATTCATTATCCTCAAAGTCTTTGTTTTCAACATTTGCTAAATCAAACTCTAAAACATGTTATTACTTTACTAAGGCGCAATCAAAAACAACTGTAAATGTATATCATCAATTGACTTCATTACACTGTAACAGTGATTTATTTGAACATAATTTCACAGTGTGTACGTAACCTACTAGGAAAGGAATTTATGTAAGCGGTTAGGTTAGCTCAGACGGTAGAGCATTGCCCTGTAAGCGAAGGGTCCCGGGTTCGAGTCATGGACTGGCTGCATATTTTTCTCGTCCTGTAACATTGGCGCCCAACGAGGGACTGTGACTGATATATATTCCAAGAAACATTACATGATTCTCTGGTCTCTATGAAAATTCGGGACAAATTTAGAATTTGTGAGGGAATATGTCACAGTGTGTACGTAACCTACTAGGAGAGGAATTTATGTAAGTGGTTCAGTTAGCTCAGACGGTAGAGCATTTGCCCTGTAAGCGAAGGGTCCCGGGTTCGAGTCCCGGACTGGCTGCATATTTTTCTCGTCCTGTAACAATAAATGTGTTTTTTTCTGCGATGGAAGGGGGTGGGTCAACTATTTTTAAATCCTTATTTCAAAAATATGCATACCATCACTTGCTTTGAACTTGTGATGATTCTTTATGTTAGAACATGATTTTTTACATGGTGGGTGATGTGGGGTGGGGAAGAGGGTGTAATTTTGTTTAAAAAAAAAACACATGTATCTTCCATCATGTTTACTTTTCATCACTTACTTGTCCATTTGTTAAAATCCTGAGTGGAATCTTTATACATATTACTTTAATTTAGTTTCAAACTTATTTATTGCACTTCGAATGTGAAACAATTACAACAACTTATACAAATCATGCTCAAAGTCTTCCTATAGAATCAGTACTAAGTGTTCAAAGACATCACAACAGGATCAAACCTATTACCCCCTGATCCTAGGTTTGATGCTCTACCATTGGACCATGCGCTCCACGTGTAAGACCCTTCCATCTCTATTGTTTGGTAAAAATCAATTTCACTTACTGATGCTCAACTTCATCACAACTGCAGATGCCAGGTCAACACATGGATGTGTCTGTATGTGTGTGTTTAATAATGTGTCATTTGCCATAATATTATGACCAGTTTTGCCATACAATGCTTTGATAAAAAATTCTGCAGTCTATCTTGTGAAACAGTAATTAGACTCAATTTAAATAGCATGTGTGGGTGTCGGGCAGCGTTACTAGGGTATTTAACATCCTTTAAAAAACACACAAGGAGAGTCTACATCAATATAACAGAAAAAATGTTCTTGGAAACTATGAATATTTAATGACTAGTTACACTAAGTTAAATAACAGAATACACATCAGTTGATAAAACAACAAATCAGTGACATAAATCTGTCACATAAGGCCAATGGTGAATCCACAATAGCAGTTGTACAACTTTTACACTGAGAGTCAAACTGAAAATCAATAAAAGATGAATTCTATTCATCCCTGATTTATTGATCTCTACTCTCTTTTAGACTGGTACCTGTTTTTTACTCATTAACATGATTTCCTTCTGCAAATTGTGCAACTGTGACTTCAAACCCATATCCTGAAAATAAAGAAACACAATAACAGTACAACAACATATAAGCTTTATAAAGAAAATGGCTGCACATCAAAACTTCCACAACAAAAATCAATATTTTGTGTAGCACTATTTTATCAGTGATGCTAGCGCCCACTGAGATGTAACTCCATAATGAATTATACATATACTGTATGCATAGGAAAGTTTCTTACCTGTGGTTGGAGCTGTATTCTTGATACCAGAATCTGAAAATAATTGCACCATGTCAGTAACATTACGATATTATTATTGATTATGAAATTACACAAATCTTTGCAGTTTACAAAAGTTTTCTCTTCAAGTTGTGGAATCAATAAACAAATAATTAGTACTTTAACCTCAAATACATATTTTGTAACATTAACAAATACAAAGAGCAAGGCCCTGGTATAAGTCTAGCATAGCTTATAATATATGGAAGACTGTGTACAGCAATAGTAACTTTATACACTTTTATCAGTTCGTCATGAAAATCAATATGACAGTAAAGTTGTTGATTCTGAGTGAAAGATGTAAAAGTTTCATTACCTGATGATTCTGTATTGCAGTCTTCAACTGTGATTGGATTTGGTCAAGATCTAACCGTGACATGATTGGTATACGGTCCTACAGCAACGGTCTCCGATGATAAACAAGTAGTGAACTTTGTATGGTGACAAAATTGGAATCTTGTCACTTTGGTTCCATCTCTCAAGTCATGAAAACATTGTTCCAACACTTGGTTCATGCGCGCACTATTTTCAATTATCAATAGGGATTTCTTCAATAAAAAGTGTAAATATTTTCTTAAATTTCTGTTTTTTATTCTGAAATATCTAAAGAATACTTTTAATTCTCATATGAATGTTGTAATTGATTTTTTGACATTTACCAAGTGAACTACTTTCTGTTGTAATTTTTAACTAGTTGAGTAATTTGGTTCTCAGTTCGCCCGGATGGACCAAATGTGACTGGAGCGAAAATATTTGTACAGAAAACCGTTAAGAACTTCTATTCTAAACGAGAAAAAGTATCCAATTATTGTAATTATCATTATATAAAGTTTATATGTTAACCTAGCTGTTGCATGATATTAGACAATTCCACATTTTTTTACAAAATTACTTTCTTTTTTTATTAAATGTTACCCCACCCACCGGTCTTTTGGGTCTTTTTATATACTTTCACGTGTGTGCAATACTTTTCGCAAGACTAGGTTAATTTTACCTGATTAATAGTTGGCATTGAAAAAATAAACATTAAAAGTAACGTCTTTCATGTATTGCCATTCAAAATTTTGCTTTAAATCCCCGTATAACGATAGCTTTTTGTGTTTCCCTTGTGGTATTCAGAAGACGAAAATCTTTCAAGACCTTTTGTTATTCAACAAGGTTTTTATCATTTGGAGGATATCAACCCAATATTTACCATTGGGCACAGAATTAATTATGGACAAGTCATTAAATGTCAAATTGTCTCGCATTTACTTAAACCAACGCACAAATAATACAAAATTCCATAGCGGGTCATGGTTAGCTCAGTATCACATCAAACTTTCAATCCAGGGGTTGTGAATTTGAATTCCCACCCATCCAGTCTCCGTGCTGATTGATATACAACATTGTCTCAGTGTATCTCTCACTGCTGATTCAAATGATAAAGTTAAAAGTTATTTGTAGAGATAGGTGTTTTCGAGTACTGATTTACCTTCCAGAATCCCAGGAAAGAGTGGTTAGGTTAACTGATAGTGCGACATATTGCACGTCTCTATGGAGCCTTTTAAATGACATACACAGCGAAGCGGTGTCAGTGGATTTTTTCCCAGTACATAAATTGGTCTAGCGTAATAAGGCGTTATGGACAGCAGATTAGATATCAAAATAATAAAAAAGCTGTCCATTCACGCCTAATTTAATCAGGCTAGGTGAACTGATTGCCTGTTACCCCTCACTGGCATAAAATAATGCTAAATATTCAAACATTTTCAACTAAATCAATTTCCGTTTAATTATTAAACAGATCTGCAGTAACATAAATTATTTAACAAACACATAACAATTATATAGATATTCCCATGTTTCAAGAGAAAAAATGTTGAAATTAGCACATGTATACGGCTTTATCACTTAAACAGATTGATTTAAAAAAAAATAAGAATGAACTGATAAGCAGATTACACACAGTATTTTCATTTGACCAGTTTGTAGTCAAATAAAATATACTTTAATGCAAAAAAAAATGATAGCATATGACTTTGATGTTTAACTTTACACTTGAAACAAATTGATATGAAACCAAACAGTGAATAAACAAGCAAATCACACAACATTTGAAGTAGTATGTCATAATGTCAGAGCTTTTTACCATACTTATTAAACAGATGGGAATTTTTTTTTAATAAGGTTACATTTATTTTCCCAATGGTTGGCCAAATAATATATCATTCACATGCTACTTTATGATCCATATTAAGTCATGAGATGCCAGTTTGATAAATAGGCAGTTCTTTCCTCCAAGACACCTAAACCATCTTCTTTTAATTTATATGTCCTTGCTTTGTTTTAATTTCTTTTGATTTTTTTTAAACGTTTGAACAATAATTCTTGCTTATCTTTGCTGTCGCATTTTGTCTGATGTAACAAAACACTTATTTTATATTTTGACAGTTTGTGAAAAGTATGGCAAAAAGAACAGCAACAACAGAATTGACTGACAGGAACTGGGACCAGGAGGAGGAGACAGAAGATGTAATATAAACATATCAGGGCTTGAAATTTCTTATAAAAACTACTCAGCCTTCCATTCCAACATTTTTTTATGGAATGCTTAAAATCAAAGAAATATTAATGTAAATTTCTTAAATCTTAATCTCCCTTACCAAGTGTTGACTTGTTGACATGTCGAGCGGACAATGGAATTTTTCAGCCTTGCATATTTATCTTTAGTGTTGTCATCACTTTCTATTTGAATTATACCACAGTGTGGGCTAGTGGTAGAGTGTCTGCCTTGCTTACGGAAAGTCATGGGTTCGATCCCCGGCTGAGCCATAGCAAATGCTTGAAAATTGATACTAGAAGATTCCTCGCTTGGCGCCCAGCATTTAGAGAAAAGTTCTAGGTCCAGTTAGCCTGGTGTCAGTTTAATGTGACTGGGTGGGTGTCTGTGACATGATACTCTAGTGCGGCAGCGCTTCAAATACTGTATTGAGTAGACATCATCACAGTATGACTGAAAATATTTTGAAAAAGACATTTAACACCATACAATATCTATTTGAATTAAATTATTGCCATAGCCTTATGATTTTGCTCAGTACAATTTTTCTGTTGAACCAATATTACTTAAAATGATTAATGTTTCTCGGTGTTTTTTGATTTGTTTCACGCCGCAGAATCAGTTAATATGTCAGTCACTGGTTATCTACATTATTTTTTTTGTCATCTAGTGGCTAGTGCTTTGCCATTTTAACTCTTTGTGCAAACTTTTTTGTCTCTGAGCTCATCTGTTGTCATCTGCATATTTTTTAATGACTTCTCTGAAACTGCTTATCAACTTTCAGTTGACTGGGTCACAATGTTCCTTTTCAGGAATTTTGTTAAGCTCACCTGATCTGAAGGCTTGCAGGTGAGCTTTTGTGATTGCCCTTTCAAAAATCCGCCCAGAAAGTGCAAGGCTTGGTGCTGTGATATTATGCCTGTAATGATTCCCACTCCGGTTTGTTCAAGACGTGAGCCTAGGGTCAAAATTAGCCCTGCCCCGGGAACTTTTAGTTCAACATGGGAAATTTTCATTCAAA
The DNA here is from genome assembly GCA_029582155.1 of Panopea generosa. Taxonomy (NCBI): domain Eukaryota; kingdom Metazoa; phylum Mollusca; class Bivalvia; order Adapedonta; family Hiatellidae; genus Panopea; species Panopea generosa. Next base: position 41,174,160 of record CM055902.1, on the reverse strand, counting down.
ATCGACCAGCCATATTTGTTCATACAACTGTTTTTGCTGTAAAATATTCTGAATGCCAAAAATGACCATAGATGAATTATACATGCAATGACAAAACTTCTGTATCTATACAGGATAGTTCTAGGTCTGGTCGGCCCTGTGTCTGTTTGTGACTGGGTGGGGCATCATACCATTTGTTTGAGCCATGATATTTCAGCGTGGCAGTGCTTAGAATACTATTTCAAGTAGACAACGTTGCGTTATGACTGAAAAATAAATTGTTGAACGTGATGTGTAACCCCATACAACAATAACTGTATCTATAGGTTCAGTGAAAATACATGAAATTGTATATGCCTGGGTTGCTTTATACAGTAATTATGTTGTTTGTCATTAATCATTGCTAATTACCTGGAGGATGAATACATGATCATGATACATCCTCTCAATTCCTAGGGATTTTTCAAAGGAAATAAGGCATAGTCAAAAGTTGACATATTTTATTTTTATCCAATCAAAGTTCATGTTTTATCTGAAGCTACATGTAACAAATAGTTTCAGTAAAGTTTAAGCTCTGTGTAGCTTTTCGTCCTTTAATGAAATAATTTACACTTAGTTTAGGCAGGAACCTTTTCATTGACTTAAAATATTATTATATCTTACCTTTCATTTGGGCAGGAACTGTTTAATTGACTTACAGTTATAATTTCATTGTATCTTACCCTTCATTTAGGCAGGAACCTTTTCCAAAGCTAATGATGATACCCTGAAGACAAGACAAATTATAAAGGCTAAGAGGAGAAATCTTGGAGCTGCTGTAAGTGTTTCTACAATTTTGTTGACTATTTATTGCCGAGAATTGGGCTTGTTTTGTTATACATCTATTAGAAGTGTGGGTATATGAGGTTTCTGACTTGATAACTTGGAGAATGGAGTGGGCTAGGAAACTCAGACTTTGCATTATAGTTTGTCTTGGTAAATAGATGGCCTGTATTCATTTTGGGATCAATAGGTCAAAGTTCAAGATTTCCCTTACTTTTTATAGAAAATTGAAATTGGATTCTTAAGGACCCAATTACCTGACCCCATCATGGACATATAAATTTTACACACTTCTCGTTTTATTCAGTCATTTTTTTTAAAAATTGTCTGCTGATCCTCAGAGTTTTCCATTCTTTATACCCAATATAAAATATAGGGCATATAATGTTTGAATTGAATTGTTTGTCTGTATGTGCATCGTGTTAAATTTGTGAGTTACAAATTACACAATGACTAATATGTCAAATGACTATAAGGCCTAAATAAAAATAGTGTTTGTTTCCCCTTGCGCGACCGACCCACGAAAAAAGCACCGACTGAAAAAATTTTATTGGGGAAAATTTCTGATTTTTTTTTTTAATTTTCGACCGCTCCGGGCTTATCTTAAAAATCGGACAAGCGAGTTTTCATAATACACAGGTCTGCAAATATCTCTATTCTATACAACACATGTGAAACTGTTGCTTATAGACCATAACTAATCAGTAGAAACAATTGACCCCCGCGATGTTTACTGCATGCCCGATATTGCGACTTCGGAAAACCTCTCATGCATATTCAATTATCTATTTTTATTCCTCTAATGTGATTGGGGGGTAGCTTTGAACATAAATTAATCTATTTTAAATAACGGCTATGATTGGTCGGATATCTACGACCACGGTACACACAGCGTTAAGTTCTTGTATTTTAATAAATATTTCGTAGATTTAAAATAATTGGAACTGCATGTACGTAAATTATCTTCTGTGACCAGGGGCCGGCAAAAGCACTCGTCCTGACGACTGGTTTTTGTCTGCGGACGAGTGATTTTTGCCAGTAACTAGTCCGTCGGACGAGAAAACCTTTTGGCAGAGATCGAAAATTAAGCAATCTGAAAACTGTAAAGAAGGTAATGATCCAAAGTCGTTACGGTATTTATTCTTTCTATATTTCATTGCTGTAAATATAATTTATAAATTTGACATTTAACGATCATCAACGATAACTTTATCATGCAATTTCTTGTCAAGTCCCAAGGACATTTTCTTTAGAAACCATTCGGCATAATTTTTTTATAAGGTATCGAGATGCGCATGCGCAGCTTTTTAATACCGGTTTAAAAATCGGACTTTTCGGTCTTCGGAATATTTCCCGGTCTCCGGAATATTAACAGTCTTTTTGCGTTTTACATGTTACGGGGGCTTGAATGCATTTACTTTTTATGTTTACCCCAAGCTGTTTGTATTCGGAACAAAAGCGATATATAAACATCAACAAACTTAATGTTTATTGCATGATCATAACAGTTAAAGCTAGTGGTGTACTTACTGTAAATGAAGTAATAAAACTATTTAAGGTAAGATAAGGTTATCACAACGTGCACCCAAAATAGACACTATTTTACTATAACTTTTTTGGACAAGTGAGTTTTCCATACGGATGAGTACTTTTTACCAGTCCACTTGCCTGACAGACGAGTGCTTTTAACATTTTTTCCCGACCCCTGTTGTGAAAATGTGAACGTTGATATTTAAATCGAGTATACGGTAAAGAAAAATGTGGTAGGGGTATTATAGTAATACATTTATTGCTTTTTGGTTGTGTGGTTTCAGCGTATAATTTTCTTTGGCAGTCATGTCATGATTTAAATATAGTATTGAAAACAACAATTAAGATAAATTGTCTTTTTAATATTTGAAATATAGTTTACTAGTTGCACTTTTCTAGATCATAGACTGCCAAGTTCTCTTGGATGAATTGAATAGCTTTGTAGGCTTGACATTGCCATTGTTGTGTGTTATGACATTTAGTAATCATAAGAAAAGAGAAAGATATTTAAAATAATGATTCGAATTAACACCTGCTCCCACACTGCCACAGAGTGACAGAACAGATATGATAGTCAATAAAGAACAAAGACAAAATACAACTTAATAAGTTGGTCATACTTATAGAGACAAAGTATGTTCTCCCTGAATTTCTCTCACTTCTCCCAGTCTTGTTCAAACTCTAAAACTTGTGATTTACACATGCATAATGTTATAGGGAGCTAACCTTACATAAAAATTAATACATTTAAGTCTATTTATGTTTAATTATTTTATATTTTACCGCAAAGTGTATTGGTAATAAAAATCTGGGCAAGTGAATCTTTGATCAGGGCAAGTTAGTACTACTTCTGGTAGTTTATTTTGATGAACAATGTTCAGAAACTGTATTATTATATAGATTGACTTATACTAGAAAATTTGACCGCAGTTACTAAAACTGTTGCATTTAAAAATGCCAATGAACTATATTAAATAATGCCAACAGATTAATACTTATTATTCTATATACAGTTTCATTTTTTGATATAGTTCTGTAAGCATTTTTAAATGCCAACAGTTTAAGTAACTGCTGTCCGATTTACTTATACTAGTCATATTGTATTCAGTTTCATTTGTCAATCAAAATAAATACAGTTCAGTTTATTATATATAAATGTTATACAAATACTATTCATTTTTACAGTTTTTCTTAGTTTTCAATCCTTCACTTTTACGAGCTATGTAGTTAGTATTGAGCACATTTAATACATGTAATATAAATTATGTTGTTGTATTGGAATAGCCATATCAGTTAATAAAATGTTGAGTTTCTCTGTTTATCAAAACATGTATGTTTTTTATGGACTTCAAAAAAAAAAAAAAAAAGCCTACCTACCTACCCAGTTCTAAAATCTAGGGTCGGGCAAGGGGAAACAGAGATATTTTTAAGTGTGGCCTAAGGTGAATTCCATTAAACTTGACAGAAATATTTTAAAGAAATGGTATGTAACTCAAGTTCAAGGTTTGAAAGTTCTAGATTCAAAGTTAACATAAAATTTAAAATAATGTTTTTCGCTTTGCTATGAAACTAGTTATTCATGGCACTTCATCGAATTTGTCACAACAGGGTTTGACATTAACTTTTTTTTTCCACTAGTTCACCGGGCTAGTAACTCAGTAAAACTACTAGACCTGACCAAACTTCCACTAGCCCAGCTCAATATCGTAACTATGACTCCGGACATAGTACTGAAAGTTGGTCACAATCAGAGCTTACTCATAAGTTTTCTTTGTTTCAGTTCTGCCTTTTGTATGCTTAGTAATTCTACTTAAATGTGAGCCATAATATGGAGTCCAGTAATTTGCGTTACATCACACAAATTATACATAAATTAATATATAAAGCTGCAGAAGTATATAATAATAATTTAAAGTAGTTTGCAGAACCTTTTAAAAACAAATAATTCTCTTAATTGTCACATAGGGTACTTTTTTAACAACTTAAAACTTCTCTTAAATCGTTTTTATTATACCCCCGACAAACGAAGTTTTGAGGGGGTATACTGGAGTCACCCTGAGGTCGGTCTGTCAGTCGGTCTGTCCGTTGCAATTTTCCTTGTCCGGAGCATAACTTGAAAAGTACTGGATGGAATTTCATCAAACGTCATACAATGGTAGAATATAATGAGAGGAAGTGCAGTGTAGAAGAAACATAACTCTATTCTTGCTAATAACAGAGTTATTGCCCTTTGATATTTTTTCTTGTCCGGAGCATAACTTGAAAAGTACTGGATGGAATTTCATCAAGCTTCATACAATGGTAGAATATAATGAGAGGAAGTGCAGTGTACAAGAAACATAACTCTATTCTTGCTAATTACAGAGTTATTGCCCTTTGATATATTTCCCTTTGATATTTTTTCTTGTCCGGAGCATAACTTGAAAAGTACCGGATGGAATTTCATCAAGCTTCATACAATGGTAGAATATAATGAGAGGAAGTGCAGTGTACAAGAAACATAACTCTATTCTTGCTAATTACAGAATTATTGCCCTTTGATATATTTCCCTTGTCCGGAGCATTACTTTTAAAGTACTGGATGGAATTTCATCAAACTTCATACAATGGTAGAATATAATGACAGGAAGTGCAGTGTACAAGAAACATAACTCTATTCTTGCTAATTACAGAGTTATTGCCCTTTGATATATTTCCCTTGTCTGGAGCATTACTTTTAAAGTACTGGATGGAATTTCATCAAACTTCATACAATGGTAGAATATAATGAGAGGAAGTGCAGTGTTCAAGAAACATAACTCTATTATTGCTAATTACAGAGTTATTGCCCTTTGATATTTTTTCTTGTCCGGAGCATAACTTGAAAAGTACCTGATGGAATTTCATCAAGCTTCATACAATGGTAGAATATAATGAGAGGAAGTGCAGTGTACAAGAAACATAACTCTATTCTTGCTAATTACAGAGTTATTGCCCTTTGATATATTTCCCTTGTCCGGAGCATTACTTTTAAAGTACTGGATGGAATTTCATCAAACTTCATACAATGGTAGAATATAATGAGAGGAAGTGCAGTGTACAGGAAACATAACTCTATTCTTGCTAATAACAGAGTTATTGCCCTTTGATATATATATCCCAAGTCCGGAGCATTACTTTTAAAGTACTGGATGTAATTTCATCAAACTTCATACAATGGTAGAATATAATGAGAGGAAGTGCAGTGTACAAGAAACATAACTCTATTCTTGCTAATTACAGAGTTATTGCCCTTTGATATATTTCCCTTGTCTGGTGCAGTACTTTTAAAGTACTTTAAAAGCCATCAGTGATAACAGTTTAATAAAGTTCATGAAAGAACCAAGTTGATGAATACATGGAGTTCGAGCAAAGCAGGTTCGATATTGTATTCCTAGTGCTCTTGTTTGTTTCTTATCCATAAAATTGTTGTCCCTCAACATAACTCGAAAAAGTATAACATTTATTGATTGCCATGAAAGCTTGTACACTGCACAATAATTAAAAAGACCGTTTTTAATTTTAAGAAAACCATAAAAAAATTAACAATACAAACAACTCAATCCATAACATTCTCTTTTATTAAGAATTTCTTTTGTCTGGAGAATAACTTTAAAACTATTGGATATAATTTAATAAAACTTCATACAATGGTTAACCATTTTCTGTCATGGCGGCGTTCGGGGGTATTCATCACTACAGTGATAGGTCTAGTTTTATTGTGTAATTTCTTGGTTTCGTGGTGCTCATTTGCGTGTGTATTTGCACTAAACACATATTACTCTAATCTTCTAAACCAAAACAGCTTGTGTTTTTTTGGAAAATAAACCTAAGTTTCCTCTTATTTGAATTGATTAACTTCTGTTTTATTTATTTGCAACGTAAATATGAGAATTTGACTTAATATATTTTTGTAATTTGGCGTAACCAATCGTGTCCTCAGAGTTATGTCATGACAAAATGTGTTGTAGCTTACAACCTTGATATCGACGATCTCATACACATGTTGTTTTTATGTGATCGACAGTGTACTATGAAAATGACGTAAACATGGCATTCTAGAACCCACAACTTAAATATGCCATACAGCCAACTTATCGGTTACGTGAAACGTGTCCTCTTTTGTTACGTCACGGTATCTGAGCATAATGGAAAATTACCATGTAATTCGCCCGCGTTACCTTTTAACCTTGTGTCTGTTAACGACACCGATACCAGTCAGTTCTATGGCTGGCAGCGAGAAGGAAGGTTGAGGAATCAACTTGATATATGGCGGACGACAATGTACATACGGTCAGTTTTCGGAAAAAAGTTACGACGACAACATTGTTTTGATTCATCCTCCGGTCTCTTAAATGCATTTAATATGCTTTTAAGCATTACCAAAATGATTTGTGATGTATGAAAGTACCATAATGAATAATGAATTCTATGTAACAAGGTTTTGCTCAGTTCTGCCTGACCGATGTAGTGTATCGTATTACGTTGACAACGAGAATATCATGGTTAACAGTGACTGACATGCTGTACCGGTGAAAATGAAATGGGTTTGAACAATTAAGATATCTGTTAGTAAGAGAGAACAAAATGAACTTAAATAAAATAAAATATATATTTGATGTATAATTTACTCTCAAATTGTTTGTGTGTAACAAGTGAAATCGGGACACAATTTTCACCGTGTCCAGTGTTACACCTGTGCCCGATTTATTCATGAATACAAAAATCCAGTTCAATAAAATGTTTATGATTGGTCAGACATTGATAACAGAAATGTCCTGTGATTGTTTTGCATGAAGACAGTAGTTGAAACACCTGAATCAAATTGTATAGATGCATTGAGTCTGCAATGGTGTAACTTAGTGTCTTTTATTGGGGTCTATATTGGTGTCCTGTTACACATTTTGTGTCTAGTTACATCGTACTTGGTGTCTCGTTAGATCATACTTCCACTTGACACTAATTGCTAAATATCGAACTAAATAACCAGTTTTACATTTAAAACAATTAAATTAAACCTGGTAATTCATTTAAGTAGACTTAATAGATGCAAGAAACTAATTTGACCATAAATAAATGAATTTATAGTATAGTGTCCAGTGTTACTAACAGGGAAATTTAAAAATCACATTCCTTTATCCATAAATCTAGAAACTGTTAATATTTTGAACAATATAATAACATTAAATAGTGTAGTAACCTAATAAAGCATAAAATTTAACAAGTATTAAGTATTAAAATAGAGGACACCAAAAGGTTTGAGATGTAACACAAATTTCTGGACTCCATATTATGGCTCATATGTGTTTTCGCGTTCGCCGTAATGCTACAAATTATCAATAATCAATGATATTTCATGCTCATCTGCAGGTGCATTTTAATTAATTGAATGATAAACATTTATCAGCTCAGGTTTTGGTGCTTTTTTACTGATTTCTTAATTTTAATTTAACACAACTAGTCGGGCTACCTACGCTCGAGTAGAACACGACCGGACCAAGTATTAACTAGGCTTTGTCGGTCAGATGTGGGTTAATGTTGAACCCTACACAATCAGTGCTTTCAACAAATACAGGTTTGTACGACAAACATCACATAAAAAATCTGGACAAATTTAAGAAAAGTGAGTTTTTTTAACAGGAAATTCACAGAAATGTTCAGACAATGAAAAGATTATGTTAATATGAAATAGATGTAGTCCTGAATAAGTGTAACAGTGGGTTTTCCCCTATTATAAAATGTTGGTGCAAATTCTCAATATTCAACTCGCATATATTTTGAGATACAACCTTATGGAAATTTATTACCATACAAGTAATAACTGTATTAAAGATGTTATCCCAGAAGTATAATTTGTTCAGATTTGCATTCTTCTGTTGTCATCTTGGAGTCATGATTTGTTTACTTATTTCCGCATCTTCTTGACAATTTTGCAGGAAAATGCACCTGCAGCCTTTTCTGGGTTTGGAGGATTTTCGTTTAAGCCCACACAGACAAGCACTCCACTTCTAGGACTTGGCGGGTTTAAAACTGAATCTAAAATCACAACAGCGGAAAAGAATACCCCAGCAATAAAAAGTCAATCTCCAGTAAAACGTCAAAAGGCGGAATCAAATGGAAGTGACACAAATGGATCTGGTGTCTCGGAGGAAAGAACTGCATATTTATCAAACCTTAAGGCTCTGAACCAGAGTGTATTGAACTGGATAAATCAACATGTTGATAAAAACCCATATTGTATTCTTTCACCAATATTCAAAGACTATGAAAATCATATAGCAGAGTTGAATAAAAACAAAGACATGGAAAAGGAAATCTCTGATACAAATGGAAAAACCAGTGAACTTAAAAAAGAAGAAACATGTTAGTTGTGCTTATCAGTTTTTTAGCTCGACTATTCGGAGAATAAAGAGAGCTATTCTACTCACCTAGGCGTAGGCGTCATTTTGCATGCAAGTCGCTTTCTCAGTAACCATTACATGTATTGCCTTGAAACTTTACACAATCCTTCCCAATCATCAACACTTCTACAATAACTAAGTTAGATAACTCTTGCATGAATATAATACAAATTATTGCCCTTGTTTGATTTAGAAATTCTGGTTAAGTTTTGCATGCAAGTCAATATATCTCAGTAACCATTGCATGTATTGCCTTGAAACTTTACACAAGCCTTCCCAGTCACCAACCCTACTACAATAGATAAGTTCCAGGATTATAATGCAAATTATTGCCCTTATTTGACTTAGAAAATCTGGTTAAAGTTTTGTGTGTAAGTCCATCAAGTCCATGTCTCACCAAACACTCATTGTATTTGATTGAAACTTTACACAAGCCTTCCATGTCATCGACTGTGCTACAATAATTAAGTTATATAACTCTTGCACGAATATAATGCAAATGATTGCCCTTCTTTGACATAGAATTTTGGCTCAAGTTTTGCACGCAAGTACTGTTAAGTCCATATTACACCAACCACTCAATGTATTTGATTGAAACTTTACATGTGGCTTTGTATTCATAAAATCAACAAAATTAAACAAGTTGGATAACTCTTGCCATATTTTTTTGCAAATTAGGGCCTTTGTTTTACTTAGAAATTTTATAACTCAGCAGTCACTGCATGTATTTGATTGAAACTTCATTCAAGATATTGCAGTTATAAGACCTAGTCAATTTTGTAAGTTAGATAACTGTTATTTGCTTGGATTTGTCATCAATCTCAATCAAATTTGTACTGCTTTGACAAATAGTCGAGCGCGCTGTCCCTCCAGCAGCTCTTGTTTATACTCAGGGTTTGTAAGATGAAAACTAAATATAAATATTTAGAATTATTGGAGCTTATAATAATACTTAAGTCTGTTTAATTGCCATAATTATCAGAACGCAGTTAAATATGTAAATGTTATCTGCACTATTTGATACACTAATATGGGAGATTTAAGTAATTGTATTTTTATGGTCATAATTCAATGGGTAAGATGTCCTTTTATGATCGTCTGTTGAAAGGGAGTGTATTGGGATAAAACGCTTAAAAATGAAATAATTATCAAAATAGATAAAAAGCGCCTCTTAATAAATGTACACCAAATAGTTTAGTATGCCAAATTCACCAAAATGTGATAAAATAAATATGTAAGTTGGAGCGGTAAACTTGACACAAAATCCCCATTCTAAAAAAAGACAGCACTTAAATACTGTTTGACGACTGTCGCATCATCATTCTGACTCTTTCTAAGATGAAACAATTTTTACTACGTGTTAACCTGTACACCGGATCAAATCAAAATAAAAATGAAATCAAGTGACTCATTTAATACGTCACAAAGTATGTTGCCATTTTAAGCAGGAAATCTATTTTAGTATTACCCAGGTGCATAGTCCCAAGTTAGGAAAGCCCCTTTTCAATACATTATTTTGGCATGTTTAAATAAATATCTTTTTGGCAATACAGGGTCAGTGAGTATATATAAGCATGGTATAATGGAAACCAATGTTTTTAGCCAATTCTAAAATTTTGAAAAATCCTGATATAGTCCCTTTAAATAGTTCAGTAAATGGGGCTTTAATAATAAGCCTCTTAAGCATAGGAAACTTACTTACATTGAAATTTTATTTTCTGTACTGTATTCTTATTACATTGGGACAAAAATAATTTTAACTCATTAAAACTTAACTAAACAAAAAATTGTCACAAGAACCATGTGTTTTGTCTGAAATACATTATATTAGTTAAATATAGTGAAAACTAAAAAAGACAGTTCAGAAAATTAAATATGGACTTAGTTAAATATTTCTAAACATTACTTTACAAGTACAGATGTATATTTACAGTTTATCTACTATGTTACAGAGAATTATGCTTAAAATCTTGCTTGCGCAATATGATAGAAGTTGTCTTTTAACAAATATACTGTCTTTTATTTTTCTAGCAAAAGCTATGGAAGAGTCGGAAGAAAGCAAAGCTGTACTTAAAACTGGTCTAACATTCGGACTTGGGAACTTGAAAGCTGGTAGCATTGCACCAACTAACCCAACCCCATTTTCTGGCTTCAACTTCAAACCAGCTACCAGTGGCACATCATCATCGGCAGGTGCTTTCAGTTTTGCTGTCGGTAGTTCGGCCCCGTCCCTACCAGCAGAAGCTTCGACAGCGGATGAAGAATATGTACCACCTAAACCAGAAGCCATGGAGCACAAGGAAGAAGGATCATTATACAATAAAAAGTTGGTTTGGTTGACATGTTTGTGGATTTTACTATGAAAACTAGTTACATTGTAAAATTGGGGTCATCTATGGTTCAACATGCTTTCTCAAGATCACTTAACTTTCACTGTTAAGATATTGGGTTTGAGCCTAGCCAGATACAAAAGATTTTGTGTGAGAAACTTTGTCATTTTATTATTATTTTTTTTTTGTGGAAGGACTGGTTCTACTCGAGATTTATTCTGAAATCTTTCTCTGCTAAAACTGGATGCTTTAATATTATGAAGCCTGTAATATTTCATAACTCTCATCATCACCAAAATAAAACCTAAACACAAAGCATTTACTATTGGCATCAGATCTCTTCCTACAAAATATACATATACAACACATTGCAAATTTGATGAGAGTTTTCTGGTTTCATAACGAGGTTAAATCGGCCAGTGATGTTTCACTAACCTGTTTATGTTGCTGCATTTTGAGGTTTTTGTTACGCCCACCCTCTCTGATGCAATCTGTTGCTTACCAGTATTCAATCGTCGAACTGTCAATTTATTTATATGAAGAAGTTACACACCCTTCTTAAAGAAAAAAAAACACAATGAACACATAGAATAAACAGCTTGAAGTAAAGTGTCTGAAATCTTGAAATACAACAATCTAACCGGTAGTGTCAACTAAAACTTGTTAACAAGAAAATAATGTATATTTCTAGTATGGTTGTGCTGCCTGAGGCAGACAATTATTGGGCAGAGGCTTATACATCCCGTGAATTGTGGCTTGGTACACTTTAAGAGCAGAGCTTAACTCTGAAAATAAACTGGCACACTGCCTCGACACCTGTCATGTACTAGATCAAGTCGGTGCTTAAAGACCGAAAAGTCATTGGCTATGTCATATTTTGATTCATATTAAATCCCGAAACTCACCAATTTTGCAACGCAATTGTATGTCCTGATAGAACTAATAAAAAAGTCAAAGTGAGGAAATGAAACTTTTCTCAATTTAATATATTCAAATGTGCAATAGTTTAGTAAATATTCTGAATCTTTTGTTAAAGAAATGTTATTTAATTTAAACAATTTTACAGGTGCAAGTTGTTCTACCAGAAAGATGGTGCTTGGGTTGAGAGAGGGGTGGGGTATCTACATTTGAAAAAGAATGATAACAAAGCCCAGCTACTTGTTCGTGCAGACACAGCCTTAGGTATGTATAGCAACTGGTCTCCTAAGTATCATGTCTATATCATATTAGTAAATAAAGTTTATAGTACAAGTTAAAAAACATATTGCAAGCAAGTTTATATTCCTTATTCTATAGCATTGAGTGTAGAGCTTTTACCTAAGTAAGACGTGCAGTCTGATGTTAAAGCCAAAACTTCTTATGCCTCCTGCTACCGGTATTCAAAGAGTGGTGTAGGGGCATTTAGTGTTGATCCTGTTTGTGTATCGGTCCAGAAAATTGATTTCCAGTCAATGACCTCTAAAGGTGACTTTCTATGTAATTAATATTTCGTGTACATGTACCTGTATAAATATAAAATACAGATCAAGTTCAATATTTGTTAATGTCGGCCTAATTTTACAGGAGTTGCATATATACCTTTTCAACTTAATTTTAGGTATCAAATTGTAGTGTGTTCAAAAGTAGAGGCATTCATGTCGACCAACACAGTTCTTGTTTTTTTTTAAGTTTTTAGCTCTACTGGCCAAAGGCCAGAAGTGCTTATGCGATGGAGCATTGTCTGTCGTCCGACGTCTGTCATCTGTTAGCAGCACTTTCTCTGAAACCACTAGGCCAATTAAACTGAAACTTCACATGGGTGTTTCTATTGTAAAGGAGACTATACAGAAGATTTTATTTTTTTCAATCTGAAATTCAAGATGGCCACCATTACTAAAAATAGTCCAAAACTTAAAAAATCTTCTTCTCATGAACGGCCCAACAGTTTTTCAATATGTTCATGTAGTAATGATGACCAACTATAGTTTTGTTAGATTTGTTCAAATGGTGTCCCTAGGGTTAAATATGACCCCGCCCCGAGGGTTCAATTAGGGGACACATGTCATTATAATATATTATATATATTTTTTTTAATAAAATCGAAATGATTTTGCCAATATCTTCACAGAAGCATTGTTTGGTGAAGGATGTTCAGATTTGTAAAAATGACTGGGTTCCACTGTCTTAAGGGGTCAGCAGGGGCCCCAAAAGGGTAAAAATTGGGAATTACTAAATTCATTTTCTTAAGAACCGGTATGTCAGATTTGTTCATATTTTGCATAAATTATCCCTATGTGTAGGGGTTTGATTGCAGATAAGAATTTAGAGGCTAAAATTTATAGGGGCCCTGTAAGGGGACTTAGAATTTTACATAGGGATACTATGGGAAATCAGAAAATTCTCTTTTTCTTTCATCTGTTCTTAAACCACTAGGCCAATTAAACTGAAACTTCACATGGGTGTTTCTATTGCATAGGAGACTATACAGAAGATTTTTTTTTTTCGATTTGAAATTCAAGATGGCCGCAGTTACTGAAAATAGTCCAAAACTTAAAAAATCTTCTTCTCATGAACGGCCCAACAGATTTTCAAAATGTTTATGTAGTAATGATGACCAACTATAGTTCTGTTAGATTTGTTCAAATGGTGTCCCTAGGGTTAAAAATGACCCTGCCCCGATAGTTCAATTAGGGGACACATGTCAATATGCTATTTTTACTCTTTTTTTTAAAATGGAAATAATTTTGCCTATATCTTCACTAAAGCATTGTTAGGTAAAGAAGGTTAAGGTCTGTAAAAATCACTGGGTTCCTATGTCTTAAGGGGCCAGGAGGGGCCCAAAATGGTACAAATTGGGAATTGGTATAATTGTTTTCTTAAGAACCTGTATGTCAGATTTGTACATATTTGATATAAATTATCCCTAAGTGTAGGGATTTGATTGCAGATAAGAACTAGGGGCTAAAATTTATAGGGGCCCTGTAAGGGGACTTAGAATTTAACATAGGGATACTGTGGGAAAACAAATAATTCTCTTTTATTTTCAATTAATCCTGAAACCACTAGGCCAATTAAACTGAAACTTCACATGGATGTTTCTATTGCATAGGAGACTACACAGAAGATTTATTTTTTCTATCTAAAATTTAAGATGACCACCATTACTAAAAATAGTCCAAAACTTAAAAAAATCTTCTTCTCATGAACGGTCCAACAGATTTTCAAAATGTTTATGTAGTAATGATGACCAACTATAGTTTTGTTAGATTTGTTCAAATGGTGCCCCTAGAGTTAAAAATGACCCCGCCCTGATGTTTTTATTGCATTGTAGAATTTCAAAAAGTGCTATGGCCACTATGAGTCAGAAGAGCGTCCTCAGGCCCTCTTGGGCCTCTTGTTTATTTAAATCTTTTATCTGTTGACAGTAAATATATATCATTGATTGTAGAAATGAACAAACTTAACCCATTAGCCAATCATATCACCGATAGTCATAAATAACACAACATAAGAGATATAGTTATAAGCATAATGAATTTCAAACAACACTAAAACTCAGTTACAGTAAATTTTTCTTATTAAACAATTTGTTTTTATCTTCAATTAAAAACTTACGTATAATATTTGTTTTATCTTACATGTGTTCACATATATGTATTTCTATTTAATTATTAACACTAAAACTTAAAATAATGTTTTTCAGTAAATTTTCAACATATTTTCCCCTTGTCATAAAAAATGTTGATGCAGATGAAAATTAAAAAGGCAAAAATGGAAACTAAATGTTTTGATTATACAACTTACAATGTCATAATTTCCTGGCAATCAGATGCATGGTGGTATCATGAACCTAAAAGGGACAGAAAATAAACTCCAATTATGGTATATCTGAACATTATATGAATTATTTCACTAATTTAGATATATGACAATCTCAGTAATTGGTAAGGGATTGGAATGGTTAATATAGCTTTACACAACTGTTTTCACACTATTCCCTCCGCTACTATTGAAGAGGTTAAAAGTTAAAAGTTTTTTTACCAGGTAAGATATCTATGCAACCACTCATTTGATATAAATGAAACTGTGTGTTCAACATCATTAATGGAACTCACAGACACAAGAACCATAACTCTGGGTTGCATTTTGGCAGAGTTGTGGCCCTTTTTGGACTTTATTTGTCAGGTTAAGTTTCTTTATCAGGGAATATATCTATGCAACCACCATTTCAATATGAATGAAACTTCACATGTGTGTTCAGCATTGTCAATGGAACTCGCAGACACAAGAACTATAACTCTGGGTTGCATTTTGGCAGAGTTTTGGCAGAGTTATGGTCCTTTTTGGACTTTTGTATGCGGTAAGATACCTGTGCAACCACTCATATGATATGAATGAAACTTCACATGTGTGTTCAGCATCATTAGTGGATGTATTTTGGCAGAATTATTTCCATTTTAGACTTAAAAATTTTGTTTTTAGCAGGTTAAAGTTTGTAGTACAAGGCTTTGATCTTACATGTTTGACAGATAAGGTTAGTTTGTGGTCCTTTTTCAAATTTGTTCAAAACCATGACCCTGGGGGCAAAATTGACCCGCTCTAAGGTGTATAAAATTTTCACTTTATTTTATTTTATTTTTTTCTAAAAGTTTAATCCTTTTTCTTTTTATAGATTTTTAGATTTATTTTCCTCATTTTCATGAAAGGAAATCCAGCTGTGCATGGTGGTAAAAATTATTTGAACTATAGATCCATTTTCATGAACTGGTACCAGTATATTGCTCTCTGAGGTGAAGTTACTGCTGAATTAAATAATATTAAGGCAATACGAGCCATCCAATCACTTTAATGTTTTCAAAAAAACATAACTGTTGATAATGAAAATGAATAGTGTTGGTGAATTATTTTGCTATTTATTTTTAACAGATTAGCAATAATTATAGTTTAATTTTACCACTGCCGAGTTTTAATTGTCTTCCATTTGGTACTTATTTCCTGAAAAAGCTGTTGTTTTAGAACAGTATTGAAATAGTCAAGTGCGCTGTCCCTCCGACAGCTCTTATTAAAATTCACAATACTCCTTTTATATCTGTTATTGGGTATTTGGAATAGACGAATGCTTTTCTTGAGAGAGCTCTTGATGTACCATCTGACCAATTATGGACATTGGAATTAATGGCTAAAAATAGACAGAAATGGAATAATTATGTAAAAATAAAAAGTTTAAAAATGGGAGACATTTGTCCCTTCACATGATGAGACTGTAGGCAGGTTGGAGAACTTTAAGCTTCATTTGATGAAGTAGTGTGAAAAAAGCGCAAAATTCCATGGTCATGGAATACCCTGCTCGCAGATGTGGCCAGTTTTAGTATGTTTTGTCTGTGTTTCAAACCCCATTATTCCATTAAATACAGGAAACATTCTACTCAACATCCGGCTGTCAGAAGGAGTTCCCCTCTCGAGACAGGGCAAGAACAACATCAGCATGATGTGTGTAGCAAATCCACCTATTCCAAAATTAGACGAAGATAAACCCGTACCAATGTTAATCCGAGTCAAAACAAGCAACGATGCTGATGAAGCGCTGGACAAAATGAAAGAGATACGCAGCTGAAACCATATGCATCTAGCGCTTATAGATGGGATTGAATGAAACAAAGTTTCACTTGGAGGCCATTTACAATCAGTAGTTGTTGATAAGTTGAAAATATCTTCCATTTACAACATATATAATTACTTGTTGGTAGGCTGATGATATTTGTACGTCAGCTTATAATAAAAGAAAAATTCTTGTTGTTAAGGTGATAGCTGAACTCTTGTTGTTAAGGTAATAGCTGAATTCTTGTTGTTAAGTTGATAGCTGAATTCTTGTTTGCAGCCACATATAAGCAACAAGTCATATTTTTGAAAATGTGACATTCTGGCACACTGTATAAACATATTGAATTTAATAGGGTTGTCATGTATGCTTCATTTGTATATTTTGTATAGTTTTCATGCTAGTGTGACTGTATTTTTATACCCACAGTGACTTGCAAGAAAAAGAAACGAGCATGAATAAATTGTTGTGGTTGTAAAGTGTAAAAATCTGTTACAAGTATAGATTGTAAGAATCTGTTGCAGATATTACATCAGGGTAATGTGAGAAAGTTTCCAGTTACTTGTGGAAGGACGGTGGTTCTACTCAGTCTGACACAGTCTGAGATCTTCCTCCACCAGTAAAACTGGATATGCCATATATAACTTGAATTGTGTTGAAAATGGCGTAAAACCCCATTTAAAAAAACAAAACATTACTCGATACATTTATCAATATAAACATTAAATATAACTGAGTTAAACAGTTTACAAAAAAAAAAATCATTTCATCAATTAAATTTGATCATGTTTGGTGGCTCATTTGATAAAATTTGAGAATATCGGGCACTAACATGGTATTGTGTAAGCATACAAATACTTTATACGCATCCAGTATCTAGTAATCTGCTTTTATGATATATATATATATATATATATATCACATTTGCCATTGTTATTTTCATTCGTAGATGATTGTGAATGAAAAAGTTTCACCGACTAGTAATCTTGTTTATGTTGCATGCAATCATGTCAGTACTTTGTGCTTGATTCTTGATTTATAGTTCTTAAATATTCATTGATCATACAAGTTCATGGTTGTTTAGTACTGAATAAAGTGGATAGAATTTTTACTTTTTTGTGTTATTTAAAACCCCATTAACTTGTACTTGAAACCTTTAATAATAAATTAATAAGTTATACTCTACTCACTTTAGTGTGTGTACTGTAAATTCTGAACTATTAAACCTTTGTGGTTTCAGGCAAGGTTAAAGCCACTGTTTTTTGTAGAATCCCCAACGATTGTTTATTTAATCATTTCAGATCATGTTGTGTCCATCCTTTAACTTTTGCTTCAAACCTTTCTGAAAATTGACAGATTTTTTCCCAAATTTGATTTGAAGCATTCTTTAAAAATAATGTTCTCAGTTTCAAATGACACTTGGGTGAAATTTTATCCTGCCACAAAGGCTTATCAGTTTTTATGTTTTGGAAAGTTAGGAAGCATACAGTCACTGCTTCATGCGTCAGCTTGTCCTCACTATTTCTTTACAACCGCTGGAAAATCTTATGCGACTTGGAACATTGATAGAGGGCAATGTGTGAAGGTGCAGAATGAAGAAAACATCACGATAATGATGATTATCTCCCTTTTGGTAATTGTTGCTTTTCCAATTAAAGCATGTCTTCAAAAATATTGAAAGGATTCCAACTTGACTTAAGACCATGAATAAAGTACAATGTGTGAACATGCAGAGAAAAAAGAAAAAACTCTTTATCTTGAATAATGACAGAATTATCTCCCCTGTTAAACTATGCAACTTTTCAAAAGAATGTTAGATATTCAATGTGACTTGGAACATGAGTAGAGGGCAATGTGTGAAAGTGCAGAAAAAACTTCTTAACTCATCCGGAATAATGATAGAATTATCTCCCTTCTTGTACTTTATTAGCTTGGTTATTGTACTCGCCCCGGCGTCGGCATTTGTTTTACAGGTTCAAGTTTTTTATCAGGTAAGATATCTATGCAACCACTTATTCAATATGAATGAAGCATCACATGTGTTTAGCATCATCATTGGAACACACAGAGACAAAACCATAACTCTGGATTGCATTTTGGCAGTTATGGCCCTTTTTGGACTTAATTTTTCCGGTTAAAGTTTTTTATCAGGTAAGATATCTATGCAACCACTCATTGGATATGAATGAAACCTCACATATGTGTTCAGCATCATCATTGGAACACACAGAGACCAGAACCATAACTCTGGGTTGCATTTTGGCACATTTAAAGCCTTTTTCGGACTTAATTTAAGGTTGAAGTTTTGTATCAGGTAAAATATCTATGCAACCACTCGTTCGCTATAAACTTCACTGTGTTCAGCATCGTGAACGAAAGGCACAGATGTTTTTTTAGCTGGTAAATGTTTTTGAACAGGTACATACTTCATCAATCTATCATTGGATAATAATGAAACCACATGTATGTTTAGTTTTATCAACGGAACACACAGAGATGAGAACAATAGCTCTGGTTTGCATTTTTACGGAGTTATGGCCCTTTTGGACTTGAAATTTTGTTTTATAGCAGTTTTAAGTTTGTAGTACAGTTTTTCAGGTTTTATTTATCTAGTTTTAGCTCTACTGGCCAAAGGCCAGCAGGGATTATGTCATGGTAAATTGTCCGTCGCCCATCTGTTAACCTTTTTCTTGTTGACGCGATAGTACCTTCATTTTTCATTGATTCTTACCAAACTTGCACAGCAGTTGTATAACCATAAGTTCTCGGACGAGATCTTGAACCAGCGTTATTTTTAAGTGAAATTTAAAACATTTTCTCTAAAAATTTAAGGCCTAAAAACTTAGATATTTTACATGAAGCATTGAATGGGGATCCCCTAAAAGATCTGTTGAAGACGGGTCCCTTGGGTCAAATTTGTGGACGCCACAGGGGTTACTGTTTTACATAGAGTTATACAGAGAAAATGTTGTAGATGCCATAGTACCTTTATTTTTCATTGAATCTTAACCATTCTTGCACAGCAGTAATATAACTACAAGATCTCGGATGAGTTCTTGAACCAGCTTCAGTTGACCACATATGTCCCTGCCACAGGGATTATAAGCACATTTTAAGCGAAACTCGTGGTCTAGAATGAAACTTCACATGTGTGTTCACCATCATCAATGGAACACACAAAACAAGAACCATAACTCTGGGTTGCATTTTGTCACAGTTATGGCCCTTTTTCGACTTAATTTTTCAGGTTAAAGTTTTTTATCACGTAAGATATCTATACAACCACTCATTGGATATGAATGAAACTTTGCATGTGTATTCACCATCATCACTGAAACACAGAGACAAAAACCATAACTCTGGGTTGCATTCTGGCACAGTTATGGTCCTTTTTTTACTTAATTTTTCAGGTTAAAGTTTTTTATCACGTAAGATATTTATGCAACCACTCATTGGATATTGCAGCTCCATAAATTCTGAGAAATTTTACTTCAAACCCCAATATCTTTAATTCCAAATCATTTTTCGTGATTGAAACATTTTAAATCACACATACAACTTACATTTTATGTACAAGAAATCATTTACCTGTAAATTATGAATGATTATTTACCAAAATAGTTAATCCTTCTTGTGCTATTTTATCAACATTTAGTCAGGAGATACAAGTTTCCTATCCTTCTATATATAAGTCCTGGATTATATGGCAATTAGTTCTTTTGCAAATAACAATTCAGTTTGACCGGGAGCTGTTGATTGTTTGTGTGCATGTATTCATGTGTGTGCAATCAGCAGTTAAGGTAAACATTACTCAATTTAACAACATAAGTTTCTATCATTACACAAAACATTCTCGCTTATCATAAATGGCCCCAAAAAAATTACAATTGTCACATTTTTTCTATAAATAAATATTTTTGGTTGTATTGTGCATGATAAAACATAAAAATCTTGAAAATTGGTTTGTTTGCATGGCGTTTTATGCCTTTTTGAAACAGTAACATAAACAAGAGGCTCAGAATGGCCCTCAATTACTCACCTGTGGCAGAGGAGACAATGCCTAAGATGCCAGTTTATGCAGATGCTAGAGCATACATGAATTCATATACGTAATGCAATTTTTGTTGATTCAAGGACTATACCACGCCTGACATTAATTATCCAATTTTGCCAGTTCAAGAAACTAGATATTATAGATATATAACTACCGTGTTAGTTTAATGAGGATAAAAAAAACTGCAAGTGCTAGTCTTTGTGTACACACCATCAAATATTGCATTTTTGATGATTCAAAGGCCACAACTGCGACAATAGTTATCCGAATTGACCTGTTCAAGAACTTGTTCAACATATTATGGTAATATAACTACTACACGGCTACTAAACGCCAGCTCCACCACCAACAAGTGGTGATAAGAAAATGAGCTATCGACAAATCCGCGATGGAGCTAACAAGTATTTTTATTGTACACACGTGAGTATGATTTACTTTTTGTCTTATATTTTTATTAATAGATCTCATTTCGAAAATCTGGCAATGTAGTACCGTGTACGAATACTTTTTCTACTGGTTGGCCACGATTTAGTTTCAATATTTTGTAAATTGTGTTGTCAAGAGCTTTTCTCCTGATTCGGACTCGTGCATATAAGATAAATATGCATATATTTATTAAAGTGGTGGAGCTATCACTGTAGTGGTGGGGCTATCGAGTAGTGGTGGCGCTGTGGCTTATGGTAAAATTTAGTTAGAAACTTGAATTAATCATTTGTATTGGCGAGGAAAGTGAGCATTGAAGCTTAAGCCATGTACAAGGACAAATAGTTACAGTGCACGTCGTATTTAGAAGGCAGTGCCTAGGGTTACAGGTCCGTACCTCTAGCCTCGCGTTCTAGGGGTACGTGAGTCACGTACCCATAGAAAATACTATACTAGTAGGCTAAAGATATGTGCAAATTTGTATCAATATACCAAAGACCGTGTATAATCATATAATTATAAACTTGTCAGTTGATATCAGTATTACAATGATTATTCTCGTTTTTTTTATCATGAAAGAAAAGGAGAATAATCATTGAAATACCGATATCAACTGACAAGTTTAATATGAAAAAATACACGAGAATAATCATTGTAATACTGATATCAACTGACAAGTTTATAAATATATGATTATACATGGTCACAGTGCCACCACTACTTGATAGCTCCACGACTACAGTGATAGCTCCACCACTTTTATAAATATATGCATATTTATTTTTTAAGAAAGTTTTATTAATCCTGATGAGTTCATGTGTAAGTATTATAATGTTTTAAATATTTGCACCCGCGAGAATGTTCTTACAGTGTGCCTAAACATATAATTGTAGTTGAAATTCGGACATGTATAAAAATATACACGAGTGTGAATCAGGAGAAAAGCTCTTGACAACACAATTTACAAAATATTGAAACTAAATCGTGGCCAACCAGTAGAAAAAGTATTCGTACACGGTACTACATTGCCCGATCTTCGAAATGAGATCTATTAATAAAAATATAAGACAAAAAGTAAATCATACTCACGTCTATACAAATAAAAATACTTGTTAGCTCCTCCGCGGATGTGTCGATAACTCATTTTCTTATCACCACTTGTTTGTGGTGGAGCTGGCGTTTAGTAGCCGTGTACTATGTAAGTGGACATCAAGTGAAAGCTGCGATCTCTAGAATGCACACAAGGTAAAATAATGTAATTTTTGATGATTCAAGGGTCACAACTCAGACATTAATTCCCTAATTTGGCCAGTTCAAGACATTGTCCGATATAATATTATGGTAATTTAGCTACTGTGTAAGTTTGCTATGAATCAAATTGAAAATGCAGGTGCTAGAGTGCTGACACGGTCAAATAGTGCATTTTTTGACAATTCAAGGGCCATTACTCTGACATAATTATTCTAATTTTTTGCCAGTTCAAGAATTTGTATGAGATTATGGTTATATAACTACTGTGCAAGTCTGGTGAGAATCAAATGAAAAATGAGGGTGGTAGAGTGCACACATGGCCGAATAGTGCATTTTTAAATGTTTCAAGGGCTAGAACTGTGACATTAATATCTGATTTGGCCAGTTCAATAATTTGTCCAGTATATTATGGTTATATAACTACTTTATAAGTTTATTGAAGATCAAATGAGAAATGCGGATGCTAGAGTGTACACAACAAAAAGTTTACGGACAAACAACAGACAACAGCCAATCAGAACAGTTCACATTGATCTTTGCGAAGGTGAGTTAAAAATATGTAAAGTCACATACAAAGAAACAAACCAACTTCAAATAAAGGTTCCTGTGTTTTATAAATTGAAAGTTGGTCATCAACAGAAATCATTAGCTGAGTCCTTCAAAACATATTGTAATTATCTATAATTTTACATTCATAATTTTACATTAATAATTTAACATTTTTATACTTTTCAATTATATTTTTTACTTTTACATTAAATTTTATACTTTTACATTCATACTTTTACATTAAATTTTACACAATATTTTGTAGTGGTAAATAAAAATGTTTTGCTTTTGAAAATCTGGGAAACAAATTTTTACAGCAAATGCTAATTTTATATGGGGAAATTCCAAGCGTTTACTGTTGCCAAAACAGCCAACGCTAACATATTTTGCTTATTACATTATTGCTTAAGACATTTTAATAAAACTAATTCAGCATTTCTTAATTTAGGCATTTCATCCGAGCTGAGCCCAGGGTGCCATTAGGATATCTATTTAAACCAGGCAAAACAATATATAATATTAACAAGAGTTGTCAGAAGACAACAAAGCTCGCCTATGGGATTTAACTCACCACCCATGCAAAGATTGAGATTGGAGGCAAACACCGAAACTTAAACACAAAAGTTTAACCTGGGTGTCTACAGACGACGCCGGGGTCATGGCAATAGTTCTCCTGGACATTCGTCCCGGCGAGCTAAATAGGGATTTCTTATGAGCCCAAATAGACTAAAATAGATTTTCTTTTCAAATTTACAACGTATGCTGTGACTTACCAAATGAGTCGCATGATTTAATTTTGATTGCAATTTGATTGTTTACATAATGTTGAGTTTGATTTATTTTCCAATGATGAGGTGACGGTCATCAGGTAGTATAAGATGAGGTGAAGGTCATCAGGTAGTATGAATGTTACATTTAATTTAGAATAGGAATTCAGTTCAATTGTACCACCCCGACTTAATATTGCTATTTTGTCAGTCATGTTTTAGCATATTATTTGTGTTTTATTGATAAATTAATGATAATGAGAAGCTTTGTCGTCATTTGAATTTATTTTTTTTTAAGACATTTATAGCATTTTTTTCTGGCCTGCTACCTTTAATTAATAATATTTTGCTAGTTAATTAAGGCTGCTACTAATTACAATGTTATACATGTATGACTGCAACCCAACTATATGGGGATAGTTTGCAAAAAAATGAATGAATGAATTGGTATTTTACAGAGTACCTGAGCATAAGAATGAAGATTCCAGACTCGCTCTCCATTGTACAAAAACAATAAAAGATATGTTACAACTACTGCTGTTTATCTACTGTACTTGATGTTTGTCTGGATGTTGTACCTAACATAACATAAATCTTCAAGTTTCTGACATATTGTTATTTACACAATAATAACGTAGCAACACGTCTTTCATTTCATAGAAACATAAATAAAAACAGTTTTCTACTATTTCAAGACGGCTTGAGGCATCTTAATAAAGAAGACAAAACCGTCACAATAGAATATGGTTGACAAGAAGAATCTCTTGATAGGTCAACGAGATTTAATGTCAATGTGTTTTATTAATGCTGTACTTACAGAGTGATGAGCTATGGAAGTCTTTTGATCTGAGATAGATTGTAAATAAAACACAATAGTATACCAGTATATAATATAAAGAGTACATTTTCATAATGATCATTAATTATTCTCTGAAAGGAGATTTATTAAGGTGCAGGAGTGTAATAAACCCATGGTACATTTTTTATATAAACTCAATGTAACATCATTACAGATTCACCACTCTGTATTATTACACTTGCCTCTCCTGTAGAAAATGCAGAGCTATTTTCTTACTTGCCTGTATACCATTTATCACGATAAAATAATGTTTTTTTGAGAAGTTACATCCTACAGTGACTGAAGGAAGATGCAATGCTCATTGGGGTTTAACACCATTTTCAACACATTTCAGGTTATATAGTTAAGGCATATCCAGTTTTATTGGTTGAGGAAGACCTCAGAATAAATCTGAGTAGAGACACCGTCCTTCCTTAAGTACCTGGCAAACTTTCTAACATGAAGTGACTGCAGCAAGCGGGATTTGAATCTACAACCTTAGCGGTGAGAGGTAAGTGATCTTGAGATGGCACCTAAGACCACACAGCCACAGGCAACCCTCCAATATGCTTAATATTTACTTTTTCCTCATAGAAATGATGTGAAACATAAATGGTAACTGTACTCTTTTGCTAATTTATGTGATAGAATCTTACATTCATGTTCATTTATTATGGAATTTATAAGACTCTTTGGTAAAAAATAATATGTTTGGAAGATCCTCACATAGATCTAATATATTTCGGTCAACTTGTTTAATAAATTCAGTAATAATGAACACTCATGTAAGATTCTCTTTCTATATATAATAATAAAATGTCATTCAGTTATTGCAAATTCTTGACTTTTTTTATCAAAGAATTAAATTAGCAATTTAAATATATTCTCTGTTGTACAATTCAACCACATCAAATATAATGAAACATTCCACACATTTGC
Organism: Panopea generosa; assembly: GCA_029582155.1. Lineage (NCBI taxonomy): Eukaryota > Metazoa > Mollusca > Bivalvia > Adapedonta > Hiatellidae > Panopea > Panopea generosa. Next base: position 41,148,681 of record CM055902.1, on the reverse strand, counting down.
CAGTTATATCAACAAACTACAAACTTGTTCAATATGGTTTATATAAGAATAAAATTCAATTTCAAAAAACATGATTGTACAAGGATGATAAATATACAATTTTTACTACAGTACTGACTGTTGGAAAGAAAATATAATTACCTATATTTCATTTTCAGAGAGAAAAGCACGAGTGTTTGGTTACGCAGTAATCTGTTAGAAGGAAAATTCATAGAATCTTGAAAACAGTAAAAGTACAATTATGATGTTTCATGTGCCATCATTTGTTGGGTAGACAAATATACATATTGCAGAATGTAAGGTCAAATATATACATACCACTGATGAATCACAGTTCATTTGTTGGGTAGACAAATATACATGCTGCAGAATGTAAGGTCAAATATATACATACCACTGATGAAACACAGTTCATTTGTTGGGTAGACAAATATACATGCTGCAGAATGTTAGGTCAAATATCTGCATACCACTGATTACTAACAGGTCATTTGTTGGGTAGACAGATATACATGCTACAGATTGTAAGGTTAAATATCTGCATACCACTTATAACTAACAGGTCATTTGTTGGGTAGACAAATATACATGCTGCAGATTGTAAGGTTAAATATCTGCATACCACTTATAACTAACAGGTCATTTGTTGGGTAGACAAATATACATGCTGCAGATTGTAAGGTAAAATATCTGTATACCACTGATTAATCGCAGGTCATTTGTCGGGTAGACAAATATATATGCTGCATATTTTAAAGTCAAAGATCTGCATTACATTGATCAATCACAGTTCATTTGTTGGGTAGACAAATATACATGCTGCAGAATGTAAGGTCAAATATATACATACCACTGATGAATCACAGTTCATTTGTTGGGTAGACAAATATACATGCTGCAGAATGTTAGGTCAAATATCTGCATACCACTGATTACTAACAGGTCATTTGTTGGGTAGACAGATATACATGCTACAGATTGTAAGGTTAAATATCTGCATACCACTTATAACTAACAGGTCATTTGTTGGGTAGACAAATATACATGCTGCAGATTGTAAGGTTAAATATCTGCATACCACTTATAACTAACAGGTCATTTGTTGGGTAGACAAATATACATGCTGCAGATTGTAAGGTAAAATATCTGTATACCACTGATTAATCGCAGGTCATTTGTCGGGTAGACAAATATATATGCTGCATATTTTAAAGTCAAAGATCTGCATTACATTGATCAATCACAGTTCATTTGTTGGGTAGACAAATATACATGCTGCAGATTGTAAGGTCAAAGATCTGCATACCACTGTTTAATAACAGTTCATTTGTTCGGAAGACAAATATACATGCTGCAGATTGTAAGGTAAAATATCTGTATACCACTGATTAATCACAGTTCATTTGTTGGGTAGACAAATATACATGCTGCAGATTATAAGGTCAAAGATCTGCATACCACTGATCAATCACAGTTCATTTGTTGGGTAGACAAATATACATGCTGCAGATTGTAAGGTCAAAGATGTGCATACCACTGATTAATCATTGTTCATTTGTCTGGTAGAATGCTGTATACTGCAGTCACAGATGTGTATGCCAGCATTGCTGTATTTAAATAGCACTGTTTTCTCTAAATGATGGCTGCATGTGAAACTGCTGTATCTAAATGCAGAACTGTTTTAACTAAATGAAGACTGAATGCAGCACTGTTGTATCTAAATGATGGCTGAATGCAGCACAGCTGTATCTAAATGATGGCTGAATGCAGCACTGCTGTATCTAAATGATTGCTGTATGCAGCACTGTTGTATCTAAATGATGACTGAATGCAGCACTGTTGTATCTAAATGATGGTTGTATGCAGCACTGACGTATCTAAATGATGGCTGTATGCAGCACTGCTGAGTCTAGATGATGGCTAAATGCAACACTACTTAATCAAATTAATGGCTGAATGCAGCAATGCTGTATCTAAAGAATCCCTGAATGCAGTACTGCTGTATCTAAATGAATACTGAATGCAGCACTGCTGTACCTAAATGATGGCTGAATGCAGCAGTGCTGTATCTAAATGATGGCTGAATGCAGCACTGCAGAAGCAAAATGATGGCTGAATGCAGCACTGCTGTATCTAAATAAAGACTGAATGCAGCACTGCAGAAGCAAAATGATGGCTGAATGCAGCACTGCTGTATCTAAATGATGACTGAATGCAGCACAGCTGTATCTAAATGATGGATGAATGCAATATTGTTGTATCTAAATGAACACTGAATGCAGCACTGCTGTATCTAAATGATGGCTGAATGCAGAACTGCTGTATCTAAATTATGGCTGAATGCAGCACTACTGTATCTAAGTTATGGCTAAACGCAGCTCTGATGCACATTAATGAATGCTGAATGCAGCACTGCTGTGTTGAAATGATGGCTTAATGCAGCACTGCTGCACATTAATAAATGCTGAATGCAGCACTGCTGTATCTAAATGATGACTGAAAGCAGCACTGCTGTATCTAAATTATGGCTGAATGCAGCACTACTGTATCTAACTGATGACTGAATGCAGCACTGCTGTATCTAAATGACACTGAATGCAGCACTGTTGAGCTAAATGATGGCTAAATGTAGCACTGCTGAGTCAAAATGATGGTTGAATGCAGCACTGCTGCACATTAATGAAGGTTGAATGTAGCACTGTTGAGTCTAAATGAATGCTGAATGCAGCACTGCTGCACATTAATAAATGCTGAATGCAGAACTGCTGCACATTAATAAAGGCTGAATGCAGCAATGCTGTATCTAAATGAACACTGAATGCAGCACTGCAGTATCTTTATGATGGCTGAATGCAGCACTACTGTATCTAAATGATGGTTGAATGCAGCACTGCTGCACATTAATGAAGGCTGAATGCAGCACTACTGAGTTGAAATGAAGGCTGAATGCAGCACTGCTGAGTTGAAATGATGGCTGAATGCAGCACTGATGCACACTAATGAAGGCTGAATGCAGTACTGCTGAGTTGAAATGATGGCTGAATGCAGCACTGATGCACACTAATGAAAGCTGAATGCAGCACTGCTGAGTTGAAATGATGGCTGAATGTAGCAATGATGCACACTAATGAAGGCTGAATGCAGCACTGCTGAGTTGAAATGATGGCTTAATGTAGCACTGCTGCACATTAATAAATGCTGAATACAGCACTGCTGTATCTAAGTGATGGATGAATGTAGCACTGATGTATATAAATGATGGCTGAATGCAGCACTGCTGTATCTAAATGATGGCTCAATGCAACACTGCTGAGTTAAAATGATGGTTGAATGCAGCACTGTTGCACATTAATAAATGCTGAATGCAGCACTCCTGTATCTAAATGATGGCTCAATGCAGCACTACTGTATCTAAATGATGGCTGAATGTAGCACTACTGTTTCTAAATAATGGATGAATGCAGCACTGCTTTATTTAAATGATGGCTGAATGTAGTAATGGTGTGTCTAAATGAATGCTGAATGCAGCACTGCTGAGTCAAAATGATGGCAGAATGCAGCACTGCTGCACATAAATGAACAATGAATGCAGCACTGCTGAGTCTAAATGTTGGTTGATTGCAGCACTGCTGCACACTAATGAAGGCTGAATGCAGCAATGCTGTATCTAAATTAATACTGAATGCAGCACTGCTGAGTCTAAATAATGGCTGAAAGCAGCACTGCTGAATCTAAATGATGGCTGAATGCAGCACTGCTGAGTCTAAATGTTGGTTGATTGCAGCACTGCTGCATATTAATGAAGGCTGAATGCAGCAATGCTGTATCTAAATTAATACTGAATGCAGCACTGCTGAGTCTAAATAATGGCAGAATGCAGCACTGCTGAATCTAAATGATGGCTGAATACAGCATTGCCGAATCTAAATTATGGCTGAATGCAGCACTGCTGTATCTCAATGAATGCTGAATGCAGCACTGCAGAAGCAAAATGATGGCTGAATGCAGTACTGCTGAGTCTTAATTAATGCTGAATGGAGCAGTGCTGCACATTGATGTCGCCTGAATGCAGCACTGCAGAAGCAAAATGATGGCATTAATGAAGGTTGAATGCTGCACTGCTGAGTCGAAATGATGATTGAATGGAGCACTGCAGAGTCTAAATGTTGGTTGATTGCAGCACTGCTGCACATTAATGACGGCTGAATGCAGCACTGCAGAAGCAAAATGATGGCTGAATGCAGTACTGCTGAATCTAAATAAATGCTGAATGCAGCAATGCAGAGTCAAAATAATGGCTAAATGCAGCACTGCTTTATATAAATGAACACTGAATGCTGCACTGCTGAGTCGAAATGATGATTGAATGGAGCACTGCAGAGTCTAAATGTTGGTTGATTGCAGCACTGCTGCACATTAATGACGGCTGAATGCAGCACTGCAGAAGCAAAATGATGGCTGAATGCAGTACTGCTGAATCTAAATAAATGCTGAATGCAGCAATGCAGAGTCAAAATAATGGCTGAATGCAGCACTGCTTTATATAAATGAACACTGAATGCAGCACTGCTGAGTCAAAATGATGGCTGAATGCAGCACTGCAGTATCTAAAAAATGGCTCAATGCAGCAATACTGTATCTAAATGATGGCTGTATGCAGCACTGCTGAGTCTAGATGATGGCTAAATGCAATACTGCGGAGTCAAAATGAAGGCTGAATGCAGCACTGCTGTATCGCAATGAATACTGAATGCAGCACTCCTGAGTCAAAATGATGGCTGGATGCAGCACTCCTGAGTCAAAATGATGGTTGAATGCAGCACTGTTGAGCCAAAATGATGGCTGAATGCACCACTGCTGAGTTGAAATGATGGTTGAATGCAGCAGTGCTGCACATTAATGAAGGCTGAATGTAGCATTGCTGAGTCAAATGATGGTGAAATGCAGCACTGCTGAGTTGAAATGATGGCTGAATGCAGCACTGCTGAGTTGAAATGATGGTTGAATGCAGCACTGCTGTACATTAATGAAGGCCGAATGCAGCACTGCTGAGTTGAAATGATGGTTGAATGCAGCACTGCTGCACATTTATGAAGGCTGAATGCAGCATTGCTGAGTCAAATGATGGTTAAATGCAACACTACTGCATATTAATGAAGGCTAAATGCAGCACTGCTGCATCAAAATGATGGCTGAATGCAGCACTACTGAGTCACAATGATGGCTGAATGCAGCACTGCTGCACATTAATAAAGGCTGAATGCAGCACTGCTGCACATTAATAAAGGCTAAATGCAGCACTGTGGAGTCAAAATGATGGCTGGATGCAGTACTGCTGCACATTAATGAAGGCTGATAGCAGCACTGCTGAGTCAAAATGATGGCTGCATGCAGCACTGCTGAGTCAAAATGATGGCTGAATGCAGCACTGCTGAGTCGAAATGTTGGTTGATTTCAGCACTGCTGCACATTAATGAAGGCTGAATGCAGCAATGCTGTATCTAAGTGAATGCTGAATGCAGCACTGCTAAGTTTAAATAATGGCTGAATGCAGCACTGCTGAGTCTAAATGATGGCTGAATGCAGCACTGCTGTATCTAAATGAAAGCTGAATACAGCACTGCAGAAGCAAAATGATGGTTGAATGCAGTACTGCTGAGTCTAAATAAATGCTGAATGCAGCACTGCTGAATCAAAATGATGGCTGAATGAAGCACTGCTGTACATTAATGAAGGTTGAATACAGCACTGCTGAGTCAAAATGATGGTTGAATGCAGCACTGCTGCACATTAATGAAGGCTGAATACAGCACTGCTGAGTTAAAATGATGGTTGAATGCAGCACTGTGGAGTCAAAATGATGGCTGAATGCAGCACTACTGCATATTAATGAAGGCTGAATGCAGCACTGCTGAGTCAAAATGATGGCTGAATGCAGCACTACTGAGTCAAAATGATGGTTGAATGCAGCACTGCTGCATATTAATGAAGGCTGAATGCAGCACTGCTGAGTTTAAATGATGGCTGAATGCAGCACTGCTGAGTCAAAATGATGGTTATATGCAGCACTGATACACATTAATGAAGGCTGAATGCAGCACTGCTGAGTCGAAATGATGGTTGATTGTAGCACTGCTGAGTCAAAATAATGGTTGAATGCAGCACTGCTGCACATTAATGAAGGCTGAATACAGCACTGCTGAGTTGAAATGATGGTTGAATGCAGCACTGTGGAGTCAAAATGATGGTTGAATGCAGCACTACTGCATATTAATGAAGGCTGAATGCAGCACTGCTGAGTCAAAATGATGGTTGAATGCAGCACTGCTGCATATTAATGAAGGCTGAATGCAGCACTGCTGAGTCAAAATGATGGCTGAATGCAGCACTGCTGAGTCAAAATGATGATTGAATGCAGCATTGCTGCACATTAATGAAGGCTGAATGCATCACTGCTGAGTCGAAATGATGGCTGAATGCAGCACTGCTGAGTTGAAATGATGGCTGAATGCAGCACTGATGCACACTAATGATGGCTGAATGCAGCACTGCTAAGTTGAAATGATGGCTGAATGCAGCACTGCTGAGTTGAAATGATGGTTGAATGCAGCACTGATGCACATTAATGAAGGCTGAATGCAGCACTGCTGAGTCAAAATGATGGCTTAATGCAGCACTGCTGCACATTAATGAAGGCTGAATGCAGCACTGCTGAGTCAAAATAATGGCTGAATGCAGAACTGCAGAGTCAATATGATGGCTGAATGCAGCACCACTGCACATTAATGAAGGCTGAATGCAGCACTGCTGTTCCATACAATATACTGATACTGTATTAATAGTTCTAAAACAGCTGCTACTGGTATATAAATATTAAAGGAGGTAATTGCCATAGAACCTTGACTTGAGAAATACCCATTAGACGAAGAACTATTTAACTATGATACACTCACTCTCTACATGTTTGATATACTCTGTATATCACTGGTACAATCATTATCTCTTAAAGTCTGTAATTCATACACTTGGCAATCAAGTTTCCCCTTCCAGATGTTTGTTTGTAATTATGGAGGGCTTTTAAAACTGGTTCATACACCTAAATAATTTTGATGTAAAATGGTCTTCTGCTAAATAGACTTAATTCTTAATTTATAATGATTCTCTGCATGGTATTCTGCATGTATGGTGTGAACAGAAACCAACAATGTTAAACTCTGTACACTTATTCAATACAACTGCCAAGGCAAAACTTCTATAATTAAATAAAACAAGAAATGTCACTGGGAAGAAACACATGTCCCCAAAATGGTATGTGAATATAACGATATATTTCATAATAGGTAGGGACTTAAATGTATCCATGAAAATCAAGAGTTATGGACTGACGTTTCAGACTAGACAAACAATTTCATGTTGTTGTTTTTTTTTACATTAAAGTGTGACCTTGACCTTTGTGTGACCTTGACATCTGATGTAAAGGGCTGAGTATTTCTACAGGTAAGTGCAGGTGACACATCATCCTGACATGCTGATCACTTGTGTCAAGATATTTTAAAATTTTAAAATCCCTCCATGTAAGACAAAGTTACAGACCAGACATGAAATACAAAACAAACTGAAAGTGTATTGGTAGTAAATATTGTTCATGCACATATTGATGGGTTTTATTAGATTGATAAATATAACAAATATACTGTATAATTATGTTGTATTTAATACATGAAATGTTTATAGATATAAATGAGAAAAAAAGAGAAAAATCAATGCATCATTGAGGCAAGCCATCTCTAAACAAAGCCTGTTGATCTTTAAATAAGTATTCTAACAATGTAAACAAATAAAAAATATGAAGGCAAACAAGTAAACGAAAGACTCCTGGCAAACAAGCACATTTGATCAATTTGAAATACTGGTATAACAGAGTCAGTATTTGAAATTTTACTAGGAGTTTTGAAATAAAAATGAATACTGAATATTTTACGGTAGGACTATTCTAGAAAGTGCAGGTGCCTGTTTTACTTATGTTCATAAGTTTATGAACTTCTTAGCCTTAAATCTGAAGTAATGATAAATAGCATAAAATTTGTAATGATAAATAGCATAAAATTCATAATGATAAATAGCATAAAAATTTGTAATGATAAATAGCATAAAATTTGTTATGATAAATAGCATAAAATTCAGTATTTCTCTAATACTAGTAACATTTTAAGAACTTTTAAAAATCTTGTAAATAATATCTTTTAAACAAGGTCACATTAGTCCAACATTGCGCACCTTTGTTAGAGGAGACAAATCACCAAAGAAGGCAATTTTTTGTTAATGCATGGGCAATCCATACCACCGACATTTAAAGTTGGTCAGCCAAGATACAATAGGTATATAACCACTGGGTAAGTTTGGTGAATAACAAAATTAATGAAAACTGCAGATGACAGAGTGCACATAACATCAAATAAAGCAATTTTTGATGATTCTATGGCCATAACTGTAAAATTATTTACCAATTTGGTCAGTTCAAAAACCTATGTTATGGTTATACAATTACTTTCCATGTTTGGTGAAGGTCACATGAAAATTGTGAGTGCTGAAGTGCATGCAACATCAAGTAACATTTTTTTATGATTTAAGAGCAATGCATAATTCTAACATTAGTTACAGTCTCCACTTAAGAGTTACCTCCCTTACATGATGGCAGTAAGATTATTGCCCCAGAAATTAGAGCTGTGTAAATTGGGCATATTTTTTTTGAAAATGCTTTAAATGTTCATGATCAAATGAGAAGAATGGAACATTGTCATGAGTTGTGCCAAGGTTGGTCAACACTGGGTGTTGTTTGATGAACATATAACAGTTTGGAGATGTGTAGTGATACACTGCCAGAAATGGACAGAACTGTCCAAAATGATTGATAACTTGATTAAATATTTAGCGCCATTTTTATGCCATCGAGGGCTAACAGATGATCAGTTAACCTTACCACTGTTTCCTGGGATCCTGGAAGATTAACCAGTACTCGAGCACACCACATCTCCGTGAGTAACTGATAACTTTCCCACTTGAATCAGCAGTGAGAGACAAATGATATCAGACATCACAGAGATTGTGACCGTGCGTGGATTCGAACTCACGACCTCTTGATTGACAGTCCGACACGCTAACAACTGATTTAATCAGGCCCGGCTGTCCAAATTGAAGAAGTGTCATCAAACTATAGATATTGTGAAAACACAACCTGATCCACCCCATGCTTTTTCCTGTATATTTGAAGCAACAGATGACAATATGGAAACAAGGTGCTATTAGAACCATTGGTGATGTGTTCAGTGTTCCAAAAGTGCTTTTCTCTAAATGTAGAACAGCGAAAAATTAATTGTTGTGTGTGATGTTATCTGGTAACTAAAAAGTTGTCTGAACTACTGCGTATGTTAAGTGAGGTCAACTAATGCAGTTTTTGACGATTCACATGCCATAATCCTAACATAAAATATCCGATTTTATCAGTTCAGGAACTTGTCGGAGATGGTTATGTAACTACTGAGCAAGAAAAACTATAAGTGCTAAAGTGCACACAAAAACTATGAGTGCTAAAGTGCACACAATGTCAAATCATCAATTTACAATGATTCAGGGGCCATAACTCTAACAATAATTATCTGGCTTGGTCAGTTTGAGAGCTTGTCAAATACATTTTGGTTCAATAATAGAACTACTGTGTAAGTCTGATGACTACGAAATGAAACCTCCTATGAGTGCTAGAGTGCACACAATGTCAAATAACACAACTTTTGTCAAATCAAATCAACTCAAACAATAATAATCTGATTTGGCCAGTTAAAATAATGTTCAAAACATTGTGGTTATGTAATCAGTAGTTTAGTGAAGATAAAAATTTAATGAATGTGCACACAACATTTAATAACCCAATTTTTGACAATTTAAGGGCCATAATTCCAACATTAATAACCTGATTTGGCAAGTTTAAGATCTTTTAAATGAATTATGGTATATGACTATTCTGTAAGTTCAATGAGGACAAAAAGAAACTGCGGGTGCTAGACTACACAAAATATCAAATAACACAAATTTTGACAATTCAAAGGCCATAACTCTTATATTATTTATCTAACTTGGCCTGTTCCAGAATTTGCTTGAACTATTATAGTTATATACTTACTTATTGTGTAAGTTTGCTGAGGATCAAATGAAAAATGCAAGTGCTCAAGTACACACAACGTCAAACAGTGAAGTTGTTGAAATTTCAAGGGTCAGAACTCTGACATTAATTATTTGATTTGGGCAGTTGAATTACCTGTTAGAGATATGATGGTTATATAACTACCATGTAAGTTTGGTAATGATCCACTGAAAAATGTGGGCACTAGAGTGCATCCAAAAAGTTTACAGATGAACAGAGCAATCAGAAAAACTAAAAAAGCTAAAAAGTAAAATAACATTGTGTTAATGAAACATAATGCAGGGTTCACCATTTTCTCGTATGAAAATCTCAAAATTTATGAAGGTTAGTAAAACATGTTCCATTTATATTATATACATTGTAGTGTGTATTTGGATTAGTATCACAAACTATTACTTTATTGTTCATTATAATGTTTCAAACACTTGATCAACTCTTCAATTATTCACTAACAATACAAAGCAACAAAATATAAGAAATAAATTGATACATTAATGCAAAGAGGTGCCAAGTACCTTCTTACTTCATAAATACTTGGTATCGATCACATTAATGAGAGAAAATATATAACTGTTCATTATCCCTATCAAATAATATTTTGCCATTCTATTATTATTATAGATAGGTTTCATAATTATGTCCTTTAACTCTTTACTTCATATAGACGCCTTTGGACATCTCTAATATAGACACCTTTGGATACCTTATATAGAAGGCTTTTGAATTATTGGGTGAATTATTTTTATATTAACTGACAGTGACGAGCAATCTGAACTCTTCTTGCACTGTTTTTAAAGGCCTTCTGTGATTGGTGCCAGGAAACGTGTATCTATGGAGTAACGGGTTAAAGGGACTTTATCAGAACTTTTTAAAATTGGCTAAAAAGATTTTCCCCAATATATCAGACCTATATATACTCACCAACCCCATATTGTCAAAAGCATATCCATTTAAACATGCCAAAATAATATATTTAAAAGGGATAGCCTAACTTAGGTTGCCTAGGTTATACTCAAATATATTTCCCGCTAAAAAGTACAAATTTGGTGACGTATTAAATGAATCATGTGATTTCATTTTGATTTCAATTTATACGTTATTCAGTTTTACAACATAGTAAAAATTGTTTCATTTTATTAGAAAGAGATCAATGATGTCAAACAGTAAGTGTTGTCAGTTTTTAGAATGTTTTAGAATGGGAATTTCGTACATATCGATTTTGTCACGATTTTGTCACGTTTTGGTGAATTTGACATACCAAACCATTCAGATTTAATTATTAATGATAATGAGATGCTTTTTATCAATTTCAATAATCATTTTATTTTTTAAGATATTTATGGCGTTGTTTCTGGATATATTTCCTTTAAACAATATTAACAAGCAGCTATTCTAAACCAGTGGAATTATAGATATGGATTAACACAATGTAATACTGACACAATGAGGCTTGGTGCAAAACTAGTCCAACCCAAAATACACTGAGGGACTTTGAAAACACAACACTTACATACAGATAATTTAAGCACAGAAAATGTCATCCGATTTCAAAGATAGTTTATATACATTAACTGTGCCATCTGTCTTCTATTGTCAAAATTTTATGACAAGAGACTTGAATTTTTTATGCATTTCAATTTTTAGAAGCTACCCGAAAAGAGAAAATTCACAGTCGTAATTAACAAGTGTATAAATCATTTGCCCGGATACATACACTCGTTATTGATGTCTGTGAATTTTCACTTTTGGTGGTAGCTTCGAAAAATGGGGAAAAAATGCGTAAAAAATTCAAGCCTAAGTCATAAAATTTGAAGGTAGATAGGCCAGTTTTGAGCTTAGCCTTTAATAATTTATTATTGCTTTAGTGTATGAATAGCACAATATATCAAAATGTAGTTAATATGTAACTTATCTGTGAACTATGAGAAATACAATCATCCAAATTCAAAATCGGACACATTTACGCTCAATCAATCAAAAATTGTGTTTTACAGGCATTAATTTTTCTCTCTCTTTCTTTCAGAAAAGATAGTTACACATATAAACTGGATAAATGCAAATTTCATGTTTAAAAAAATGAATAAAAAAAGATTAAAATTATTTATTTTACATTGATTGTGAAATCTCTCAAAATGTCTTTACAGAATCTTGATGCAGCACCTTGTTCAGAAAGAACACAACATAGTAAGTTGGCAAGAGCACTCAATACCATCCCCTTATTCCAAAATCCCAGCCGGACATTTTATTTTAGGTTATGATTATTAGGCTCTTGATCTCAACACTGATATGACAATTTAAAACATTAAAAATTTAAACTAAAATAGTGTCTGTCTTCAAATACCCCTGCTATTGATCTGAAACCAACTTTCTACCGAAAGTTAAGTCGAAAAGGGGTCATTACTCCTAGTTAATTTGATAGACATTTACAAATGTCAAACTTGACCTGTATTTTACAATTATATATGTACACAAGAAATATTACTTATATATCATATATCCCTTCAAAAGATATTGATCGAATACCAATTTTTTACCTGGGATGGACAAACAGATGAAGGAATAGACAGACAGGTGGGGTAACACTTAAATGACCATTAACTACTCTTCAAATTGCAGGAGTGTGAAAAAATCAGTCCTATTTATTAAATATGTACAGTCAATTATACCGTACATGCACCATACATGGCAGCCACATTTGGAAATTACATGCTTGATAAGAACCCAAATGACTGCAGACATGCCACAACTAGAGATTGGACCAGAATGGACTTAATTTGTAACTGCACATCGAATTAATTTCAAAGTTACGCAACTAAAATGCAGATTACGTTACCGACAAGTGAAATCTTAAACAATACTTTACTGGACCACTTTTCACACAACACAAGCCCATGTTTACATAGCTTGAAAAATAAAAAGTCTGAGATTTTGGGAGTGATCAGATGTGGAGACTGTGCTCAGGTTGGCCTGAGTCAATATAAAAGTATGTACACATGTTTTTACAACTGATAACATACAAATAAATTTGTGACACACACATTTCAGTATTTATGGTGGATTTTTTTTTTAAAATTGACAATACTGTAGGTATGATAAAAATTAAAGATAAATAAAGGATGATTACATGATGCCCTGGTAGCAATATGTTTCAGTTACCAGATAATGAAGATGTGCACACATTAAGGAAAAAATTGTAAAAAAAAATATGTCAATTTTATATGCATAAATCTTGTATTTGGTAATTAGGTAAGGGAAAAGTTGAATCAATGCTTCCATTTTGCAATATTAGATCATATTATTCAATATATTCTATAAATATGATTTTTTTATGAAATTTATAGCATTTTTTTCCTGATATGCTCCCTTTAAAGTGCCTGATAAATAGTCACTAAATACTCCTTTTCATTTTTATTAATGATAAATGGATATTTTCATAATAAATGATTACATGTATATTTGAAAAATATTTCATGGAGATCTCAGAAATAAGATCCATTTCATAAACTGTGTTGATAAATGATATGCATCCAATGAACAGAAAAAAGAAATGATTCATAAACAATTAAAAATACTGTATGTTTAACATTATTATTTAACTACATCATCGTGACACCATTCACCTCCAATTCAGAAGAGTTCACGATACTTTGTAAATCTAGCATGATTACTATCTATTATAGATAAACATGGCATGGGATACAGAAAATATCAACATTGCATCAATAAGAAAAATGGACTTAAGTAGCTTTGATCTTGACCTTTGACCTTACAAATTGGTGCCTATCACCAATATCTTTAGAAAATATATTGGAACAAAGTTGTTACAAGATTGGTCACTTCAAAATATAAAGTGTCACACTAAAATGAAAACTTGTACTACATGTCTAGCTTCTGTCTTGTTACACAATGAAACATTGTATATGATGTATATCCCAGAATAACATCCCCACCCCCTCAGTGAAATATATAATGACTTGACCCTCTGAAAGAAAGTCTAGTTGAAACATTTTAAATTTCAATAAATGCCTCATTTCTGACTGTTTTTTAAAAAAAAAAATTTTTCTTAAACTTTTTATAAAGAGTTAAACACACTAAAAAAGTTTAAATTATAAAAAGTTAAAAACCAATTATTTCTTTTTTAAAACGCACAGTCAGTAATATTAAAGTTAAATATCACACCGTAAGGAACATGGGTGAAAGATAAAACATTGGTTGATGGACCTTAAATAAATGCACATAGAATTCAAGTCTGGTTAAAACATTTTAAAGTTCAATAAATGCCTCAATACTGACTGTAATTTTTATGGCATTTCAAACACTTTGTACAAAGTTTAACTTTTTTTCTCTCACAACCCTCTGGGTTTATTATATGAGACTACAATATTACTAAACACATGAAACCTATACTGGGTGGGACATATTATGCACACAAGCACCAACAGACGGCAGGAAAGTAAATCTCACACAGGTACTTGGGTGGTACGGTGACGGATCACATAGGCCAAGAAAGCAGTCATTGGTGCACGTAAGATCATGATAGAATTATATATTTTAATAAGACAAACATCATCTCATATTATAGTAGTTGGGACTGCTCATCACGAGCACGATTAGTATCACACATAATGAAAAACAAGTTAGGCCTAACCCTACTCATGGAAATCATGACTAAGATTCAATAAAATCTAATTAGTGGTTTCAGAGTCATTAAAAGTATTTGTGGATAACGACGATGGACGGATGACAAAGCAGAGTCAACTCTAGGAAAAGCCGATCTGAAATGATCTTTTAACCCTTTACTCCATAGATACGCGTTTTCCCGCACCAATCACAGAAGGTCATTGAAAACAGTGCAGGAAGAGTTCAGATTGCTCGTAACGAGCAATCTGAACACTTCCTGCACTGTTTTCCACTCTGTCAGTTGAAATAAACATAATTCACCCATTGCTGATATGTGGTGAATTAATGCTTTCAATATTAGAGGTGTCAAAAGGCGTCTATATGAAGTAAAGGGTTAAATACCTTAAGTTTATTTATGGTGTTTTGGGTCCTGTTTTAAATTATCACAGAACTTTTTTATTTATTTCAGACAACAATCTCAGCAGTGAAAAGAAGTCTACAACTACCTCGGCAGATGTTGCAGTTGAGACATTTCTTCCAACTACTTCAACAATTTAAGTTACTCTGCAATTGTCTATGATGCATTATGTCTTGTTTGCTTGATATGACGTTCTGTATGAAGAAGCAGGATAACACCCCCATCACGCCTGCTGTCACCATATACGATAACACTGTGCCAGTCATGTACACAATATATCCCATAATGCAAGAGAGAACCACCTGTGACAAGAAGTAAGCACTATCAAGAGTTGCCATGTCGGTGGCAATGCCGCGCACTTGTATCTGGTTGGTGCCAGCTTGTGGTACAACGTCATAAAAATACACCTGAAATACACAACAACATAATATTATATATGATTCAGTAAAAAAGTATGTTCAATATATACATAGCTGGAATGTATTTAAATATGACAAAATGTACAAATATTGGATGATTTGCTACATGTGTTGTATAAAACTTTTTATGAGTAATTACCTTGCCCCACATGAAGTATAAAATAACCTTTGACTTAACAACCCCAAAATCAGTAGGCATTCTCTATAGACAATGGCCAATCCTACTGGCAAGTTTAAGGCCAAATTGGAAAAACATTTTCAATGTCAATGTCACATTGACCTTGAACTCAGCGACCCCAAAATCAGTAAGCTTCCATTCTTCTAAAACAATCAACCAGGAGGGCACAGTCGGAAGAAGTGGTACCCATGTGTCTGCCATGCTACTCAGGTGACACAAGGTTATACCAGATAAAAGAAACCAGCAATATTTCTTCGACAACGTAATGACTGATATATGACATTGTCTCATTATCATTCGTTTCTCACCACAGATTCAAGCGAGAAGCCGGGCCCGATTAGCTCAGTCGGTTATGCGTCTTACTATCAATCCAGGGGTCGTCAGTTGGAATCCCCCTCCCGGCAAGTCTCCGTGATGATTGATATACGACATTGTGTCTCATTATCATTCGTCTCTCACTACTGATTCAAGTGGGAAAGTTATCAGTAACTTGCAGAGATGGGGGTGCTTGAGTACTGGTTAATCCCAGGAAACAGTGGTTAGGTTAACTGATCGTAGTTAGCCCTCAATGGCATAAAAATGATGCTAAATATTCAACCAATTAATCAATCAATCAAGTGAGAAAGTTACCATTTACTTGCTTAACTTACTGGTTAACCTTTCAGTAATCAAGGAAAGAGTGGTTAGGTTAACTGATGTCTTCTAGCCCTCAATGGCATAAAAATGATTCTAAATATTCAATCAATCAATCTAACAAAAAAGAAATTGATCAAGATATGAATAAAAAACAGAACAAAACTTATTTCACAATTGATTAAAAATAAATCTGTTTACAACAAGCGCACTGCAAGGAGAAAATCAAATCCCAGGTATACACCATATAATCTGCAGTGTAGGCATATTAAAACACATGTTGTAAATAAAGTTATAATTAAAAGTGCATGTTTTAAAAACACTCCCTCTCCTTGCTGCCTGTTGTAAAAGCAAATGTCTTTGATGTCGAACAAACAGCTGCATTTAATTCAAACACATGCACTGACTCAAATTTAACTTTATTACTTTTCAATTGTAACCTGTAACCTTGATGAAATTTAGTTTGCTCTAAATGCACAAGTTTATCTTTTTTTTAATCTTGTGTCTACAGATTTATACAACAGTAGAAAAGAAGGTTATTTTTCTTGTAGAAGATTAACGACATGCTATAATTGACATGGTCCATGTCGTTGCTACAGAGATGTCTCTTACAATCGCTGTGTCAACAGTTCTCGTCACTTACTTCTACCCAATCTCAAACATTTATTTATTTGAACTATAAAACGTTACTTCAATGCAAATTGCACCATGTAATAACTTTATTGAAATTTTATGGTAGTCTGGTTTTATCTGAATTTATGTTCCATGAAAAGCGTACAGTCAGCAAGATAATATATTTTGTAGTTAATATAACTGCCAATTGAATATTTGCTGTTATTACATATATTTTCAGATATTATCAGTAGTCGTAGATGTTGATACAGTATGTAGATGTTATTTCTGTAACAGTATGCATTAATTTTGTTATTGCATCCCATTGTATTACATCATATCAGACATGGTTTTAGTTGGGCCATCCTGAAATATTTGTTTGTTTGCTGTGCTCTGACCCAGTATATTTTATGTGTATAGGTTTTTTTTCTGCCATATTTTGATTTTCTATCAATATTTTGAACAAAAATGGACAGAATTTATCAATAAACAAGAAATGTCACTGGTTAGTGTCGCATGGCCCCCAAATGTTTCAGACTATACACGCAATTTCATGTTTTTTCACCTCAAAGTGTGACCTTGAACTTTGTGTAACCTTGACCGTGACATCTTATGTAAAGGTCTGGGTATTTCTACAGGTAAATGCAGGTGACACATAATCATGACTTGTTGATCACTTGTGTCAAGCTATTTTAAAATCCCTCCATGTAAAACAAAATTACAGACCAGACATGAAACAAACTGAAAGTGTGAACTTGACCTTTGCAGTATGACTAAAAGTAACTAAAAGGAAAGCGAGACTTTGTCATGTCATGTTGATCAATTGATAAATTGAGTCAAGTGATTTTGAAATCCATCCATGTATGATAAATTTACAGACCCGACTTGATATCTTAAACAGACTCAAAGTGTTGTCAACAAACTCAGAGAGTGACCTTGACCTTTGAGGTACGGGTCTGGATCTTACGTGTGACACATGGCAATGTCATCTTGATCAATTGAGCCAAGTCAAAGGCAAAGTTACAGACCAGACACAAATTGAAAGTGTGACCTTCATCTTTGAGGAAAAATTCTGGGTCTTACATGCAACACTTCATCATGTCATGTTGATCATCTGAGCCAAGTGTTTTTGAAATTTATCCATAGGTGACAAAAATACAGACCAGACACAAAATCTCACACAGACTCAAAGTGTCTTCAAAGTTAATTTGAGACCTTGATCTTTGAAGTGGGTGTCTGGGTGTTACGCGCAACACATCATCATGTTATGTTATTCATTTGTAACAAGTATTAACAAAATCCATTTATGCAGGCCGCACATGAAATCTCACACAGACTCTAAGTGATGTCAAACAAACTCAAAGTGTGACCTTGACCTTTGAGGTACGGGTGTGGGTCTTACTCGGGACACATTGTCATGTTATTTTAATCATTTGTAGCAAGTATTACCAAAATCTATCTAAGCATGACAAAGTTACAGGCCGGACACGAAATCTCACATAGACTCAAAGTGTTGTCAAACAAACTCAAAGTGTGACCTTGACCTTTGAGGTATGGGTGTGGGTCTTACTCACGACACGTCGTCATGTAATGTTTATCATTTGTAGCAAATATTAACAAAATCCATATATGCATGACAAAGTTACAGGCCGGACACGAAATAACGGACGAAAGGACGGACAGACACTGCAATTACTATATGTCACCCCAAAAGTATTAGGGGGTGGGGGGCATATAAACAACAATGCTTTCAAAGTCAACAAAACAATTTTAGTGGGTAGGTAGGACCATAGCAAACACGTACAGCAAGCAACTTAAAGTTTTGCTTTTAGTTGTGTTGTTAACACAATTATGTTAAACATTGAAAATCAATACTCAATCATTAAATCCCTAGGGCATATAATCCTATCATAACAACTAAAAGGAAATTTTGATTAATTTTCACTCTGAATATGAATTACATGCCTAGACTGAATGTAAAAAATATGTACTTAAAATACCCCAACATGCATGGAGACCATTACTTTTGTTTATGCATTGAAAAGGGGCATAACTCTGACAAACGGTTGAAAGGCATCATGTTTCGCTGATTTGTGGTCAGCTGTGGCAAAAAGTGCTAAACATAATAACATGATTTAATGTCATCAGTTTTTATCAGTATTATAAGAAACTAGATGCCTAAGGGCTACAATGTAGAGCCCGTCAGTTCAAACCTGTAATCAAGGTGGCTCAGAATGATGAATATTTATGGCATGTTACAAGATATGGAACAGACATTAATTTTGTACCTTAGTTTCTGACATCAAACCTCTAAGTGTGACTTTGGCGTCGTTTAACATGGGCTTCATTTGCAACACATTGTCAAATTATGGTGAATATTTTGTGCAATGTTACTTTAAAATCAGATTCTGTCAAGTGGTTTATTAAGATATGGAGAAGATACGAAATTTTGCATCTATTTATGACCTTGAACCTTTAAATGTGACTGGCCATTTAACATGGACCTCATGTGCAACACATCGTCTGATTATGGTGAACATTTGTGTTAAATTATTTCAAATTCTGTCAAGTGGTTTACAAGACATGAAGAAAGAACATATTTTGTACCCATTAATGACCTTAACCTTTAAATGTGACTTTGGCCATTTAACATGGGCCTCATGTGCAACACATCGTCTGATTATGGTGAACATTTGTGTTAAATTATTTCAAATTCTGTCAAGTGGTTTACAAGACATGAAGAAAGAACATATTTTGTACCCATTAATGACCTTAAACCTTTAAATGTGACTTTGGCCATTTAACATGAGCCTCATGTGCAACACATCGTCTGATTATGGTGAACATTTGTGTTAAATTATTTCAAATTCTGTCAAGTGGTTTACAAGACATGAAGAAAGCACATATTTTGTACCCATTAATGACCTTGAACCTTTAAATGTGACTTTGGCTGTTTAACATGGGCCTCATGTGTAACACATCGGCTGATTATGGTGAACATTTGTGTTAAATTATTTCAATTCAAAGTGAGCTTGACAATAATTAGAAAAAAAATATAAATTTGCATTTTTTAAGATTTTTTATTAAAACTCACATTTCACCACTAGATTTACAAACTAGACCTATCACTATGCCCCTGCTTTAATCAAATCAGTGTCACTTAATTCGTGTTATACATCTACACTGGATGTTGGAGACAGAATGCAAAGAATGTAGAACTGTACGGGTAGATTTATTTATTGAATATTTAGCCTCATTTTTATGCCAGACAATCAGTTAATCTATCTCTGCAAGTAACTGATAACTTTCTCACTTGAATCAGTGGCGAGAGACAAATGACAATGAGATGCAATGTTGTATATCATCATCATGGAGACTGTGTGGTCTGGCTGAGATTCAATTCATGAGTCATAACCCCAGGATTGATAGTCAGATGTGCTAGTCGCTACCGACTGAGCTACCTGGGCCCGGGTCTGAAAACTGTATATAAAGTTTATACTGCGTAAGAATTGCAATCTGCGTAAGAATTGCAATATGGTAAATACAGCTGCAATTCTACTTAATTTATGCTGCAATAACTGTTTTTGTAAGGAAATTTCATTTTATAGTACCAGTGACCTGCGCATGATATTATGTATTATTATCCACCTAAAATAGCTTTTCCAACAAGCTTTGAGTATTTGTACCATGTCATTGTACATAAGGTATCCTTATTGTAGGCTTCAAACCGGAAGCGTCTTAAAAATCCAGAAAGATTTTTCGTATTGGACGGTTTGACCATCCCGAAAATTTCATTGGATGTTAAGGAACGGTAACTCTAACGATATAAATACTCCGCATATCTTAGTTATAGCATATACGAGAAATCACCGAGGCACTCCTAATGAATATTGTGTCATTTGAAACAACAAGCAACATGTATATATTAATATTATAATATATTACACTTTCAAGATATAGATACTTAAACAAAAGAAAGAAAAAAAGCTATGAAAAGGGAATTATATTAATACATGTATTGATATATCCATTTAAAAGAGCCAACTTTAATATTATCAAAAATTGTGATAAACATTTACTACCTGTTATTTTTCATAATTTTTTTTAAAAAATGACCTTTTGTTAATATACATTATTTTATAAAATTTTATTTTGATATTGTGTTTCATATGAAAAAAAACTTGAGGTGAATAATAAAAAGGTCATTATACAGTTCACTGTACAATATGGATTTTATTGTACTCGTCAATGTTGTGGTGAAAACGTGTATTGGACGAGAAGCCGCTTAAAATGACCTTGCACTACCTCATGACTGTGATTTTAAGAATATTTTGTGAAGTAAATTTAGATAATTGGGACACAATTTCACTTAGTGAAAGATAATTACATTTTCAGTGAATTTTCTTTTACCTTTGTATTCACAATTATGCATGTACTACTATTGCTATGGACACAAGGTTTCAATCCATGTTATTTGGAAGACATGTTAAAATTATAAAAAGTCCCACTGATGTTTGTTTTTCTTGATAAAAATAGGTAATCTTTCAACTGTGGTTTGGCTTTTCTTCTAAGTCTAAGGACAGGAAGTTATATAAACTAAGTATCAGTATGTAAAGTGCTGCAGACTTGAGTGAATAACTCAAGTCTTGTCTTGTATCTTTTTATTACATCTTTTGAACTTCTAGTCAATGTTTACTGTAACATTTAGTCATAATCAATTTGCCTGCAGTTGTAAAAAAAATAGCCTCACCTGTATCAAAGATATTTTTTTTCAATATAAGCAGTAAAACTGCACATTTATATCATACATCATATATAATGAATATTCGGTTCAATATTGTAATTTGTTTCTTTAGTGTAAAATCTTTAATTTTGTAGTGCAAAATTGGCCAGTATCGGGTTAGGCTAAAACATTGACGATTAAAGCAGAAAATTCTGATCTGTGTATGTTACAGAATTTCTTATAAATAAAATATACTACAAGGACAGAATCAAACATTATTTTCAAATGGGACTTTCCTCTTTATAATTCAATAACTTTCTTTATTTTACTGAACAAAAGGTTATATGTGAGGCATCTTTAAAGAGGTTTACACTGTCCAAACATTTGCATCCGAGAAATGGACTCAGACGGCTCAAAATTTGATTTTATTTTCAAACCCTGTCTACATTGGACTACGTGTAAGAAATGTGATTTTCTAACATTTTCTGTTAAAATGCTTGTTTTAGAAAATAAATAGTAACTTGCTCGTGTTTTACAATTGATTTTATTTGAATTCCATTTTTTTTTACATTTCGAGTCCGTGTCCGATTCACAGACTCGGAACTTTCATGTGTTCAACATCAGAGATTATTCTGATATAATATCAAATAATTATATTAAAAAATGTCTTGAAAAACAGGATTCACAATTTCATTTATTCCAGCAAGACCTGGAACTAGTACACTAGGTAAAAAGATATGTCTGGGATGGGTATTGCATTTTGATTTTCCCAATTTGATAATTAGGTATTAGTCCAAATTCTTAATACCAGTATAGCTTCGATTTGGTCAGCTTAGACAATGCAATTTAATTTCTGCATGAGCTATTTTCAGTATTAAAGCAATGTGCCAATCAATTCCCGTCATTTTTGTATCTACAAATGTAACATGGAAAAATCCAGTTGTGACAGTTCCAAATATCAAATATTGTTTAAATTTTTTTACATTTTACATATCATAAACACAAATAAACACATGCACTTCAAACTGAGCACGTAAAGAATCATATTCCTAATGCTTTTAGTGCAATCATTATGAGTACAGATTTTACTGAATTGTATCAAGCTTAAAGAATTCAAACATTTTTTTCACTTTTATTTTAGTATGTATACTCGAGACAATATTATAGTGTAGACAACGACTATAGTTTTATAAAGCACACACTCAACATAGCGTTCCGAACTGTCACATGATAGGTGAAATACCTTCTAGATGAAGAGAACTGATGATGGGGGGAAATCTATTGAAGGCTCCAACACTGAGTGACACTGCATGTAGCAAGAAATGACTTTACTCATGTTCATGCAATAAACCAATATTTATACTTATTAAATACGATGATACTATAATCTTCAGATATGAAAACTCATGTCCTATTTTTTGCTGGGACTGGTTAGCTCAGTCAGTAGCCATCAGACTTTCAATATAGAGGTCTCGAGTTCGAATTCGTACCCGGCCACAGTTTCCGTAATGATTGATATACGACTTTGTGTATTGCCATTCATCTCTCACCATTGATTCAAGTGGGAAAATTATCTGTTACATTTTGCGGAGATGGTTGTATTAGAGTACTAGTTAATCATTCAGGATCCCAGGAAAGAGTGGTTACTAGGTAGGTTAACTGAAAGTCTGTTAGTTTAGTTTATACCAATTTATTTTAACTTAATTGCAATGAAAGCTCAGAGCTTATATGAAGCACTCTCGAGTCCGCTTCCTCAGTAGAACCAGTACTGAGTGTTACTTTATGAGAGGCATCGGGTTGACCGGGGGATCAAACCCACAACCTCTAGCCTTCAATGGCATAAAAATGATGCTAAATATGCAAATAAACAAACATCTATATTGTTTTGATCTGATGTAATGTGGGGATTCTTTTAGTTGTTATGCATGTATAATGACAATGTCACAATATGACGGACAGAAAGTTATTTGAAAGTGATCAGCACTAAACATCATACAAAACAAAGTATAGGATTGCAAAATAAGTCTTACAAAATATTTACCTCTTTTTCATTATGGTACTTGGACACAAGGATAAATGGTATGGTTGTCACAGTTGCATATCCAAATCCAGTAAAGGCTGCCATTGCATTTACAAACACAATATTCTGAAAGAACACCATTCCAAACATGGCCACACTGAACGAAACCATTCCAACTGTGTACGTCAGTTTGCAACCATACCGGTTGACGAGTCTTTCCACAAAAAAGGCATACACGGCAGATGTTATGCAGTGCAATAGCAACCCCCAGCTACCCATTCTGACGCCCTCATCAAAACGATTTCTCAGATCTGAATCTTCCGGGGCATTTGGGTTTCCTTTATACACACTATTCCCGACAAAGTCGGTGAAGAATAAATTAAACCCCATTATAGCAGTCCAGCTGCAGAAATGAGCAAAAGCTAAATGTCGCAAGACTACAGGAATATCACACAACTTCTGTAGAGGCTCAGGCAGTTTCTCATGTATACTGATCCACAGTAAACGAAGCAAGTTCAGAATGGAAGAACAAAACCTACAAGTTAATACCAGGCGTATACAAACTTTAGGAAATTTCATGAAACTAAATGCTTTAGATCTTAATGAATTTTGACTGGATTTTACGTCTGCTCTGTTTGATGGAATGTGGCCATTACCACTCTCAGAACCACTGGTATCGTAACCAGATTCCACGCCACCATTACCTATAGTCAATAGCGTGGCTGTAGATTTCTTTGGCACAGCAGTTTGTATGGGTTCACTTTCTAATTTATTTAAAGGTTTTTCATCAGCCACCATGAGTGTGGCGGAAAGAAGCAGGGTAAATAAAACTATGAGAATGGTAAATACTGTCCTCTCCTGGGTTTTAAAATAAGCTCCTATACTAAATGAATTCCAGTCTAACGCAGTGATTAAATATCCTATAAAACCTCCAAGACTCACCATGAGAGAATAAATAATAAATACACGCTCATGTTGATCTGTGTCTTTAGACGAGTCTGACAATAGGGCTTCACACGGTGTTAAGCAAGCCTGACTCGTAAAATCTAGCAATACAACTCCTATTGTCAAAAACAGGAGAGAAAAACTTTTTGCAACCATTTCATTACCAAATAAGTAATTGGACAATATATCTCCGTAAGGTATAATTATTAATGAGATAATCAGTATGACAGATATGACTAGAATGAATGGGCGCCTCCGCCCATAACCACTTCTACAGCGATCACTTGCACGGCCTATCAAGGGTACAATGAAAAACCCTAAAAGAGGTCCAAGACCCAAAATGATGCTCATGTTTTCTTCTGTGTAACCTGATTTTAGTAACATGGGTGGAATGTATGTAAACCCGGAACATGCACATATCTCTACGCCACATACAACTGCATTGAGTAGAAAAACCTGTAAGAGGCCTAACCGCCTAGGTGTGGAATCCATCTTGAGGTCCAAATGTTTATTATGTTGTTCTGATTGTAGTAACTGAATGTTTTCAGATGTCATGCTGTCAGTTGAGAGGGTTCTAGTCCGAGCCCGTATTTCATAGATTTTTTGGTCGTTAATTGTCGGCATGCTCTGGCACACATGTTAGAAATGGAATCTAGATGATTGTTCCTACCTGAAAGATATAAAAAGAAACTGATATACATGTACTATAACCCTAGTATAGAGCTGAAGAAGATATCAGGCCATATTTCAAAATGTCCATATTTAATTCCTGATGCACAACTGACCCAAGAAATTTCCCCAGATAATTTTATTGTTATTTCTGACATTTGTTTTAGTGGTAAACAAAGACAACATTATTACTTCATGCTTATCATTTAAGCTTAATCGCAAATTAAGGTTTTTAAGAGTTTACATGAACCGCTCTGGTGCCCACTTCCTGGGTAGAACCAGTACTGAATGTTGTCCACTTCCTGGGTAGAACCAGTACTGAGTGTTGTCCACTTCCTGGGTAGAACCAGTACTGAGTGTTGTCCACTTCCTGGGTAGAACCAGTACTGAATGTTGTCCACTTCCTGGATAGAACCAGAACTGAATGTTGTCCACTTCTTGGGTAGAACCAGTACTGAATGTTGTCCACTTCCTGGGTAGAACCAGTACTGAGTGTTGTCCACTTTCTGGGTAGAACCAGTACTGAGTGTTGTCCACTTCCTTGGTAGAACCAGTAATGAGTGTTGTCCACTTCCTGGGTAGAATCAGTACTGAGTGTTGTCCACTTCCTGGATAGAACCAGTACTGAGTGTTGTCTATTTCCTGGGTAGAATCAGTAAGGAGTGTTGTCCACTTCCTGGGTAGAATCAGTACTGAGTGTTGTCCACTTCCTGGGTAGAACCAGTGCTGAGTGTTGTCTATTTCCTGGGTAGAACCAGTACTGAGTGTTGTCTACTTCCTGGGTAGAACCAGTACTGAGTGTTGTTTTTTGAGAAGCCATCTGGGCGAAGTGGAGACCAAACTCACAACATCTATTGTGAAAGACTAACAATCTATTCACTACATTAACACCAACCTGAAAGATATTTTTTCTACTCATTTTTTTTTTCTTGTCTGGTAGTTGTTCTTCAGAGTACTTATCTACTGCAGGCTTCAAACTTAAAACCTACTACCTGCCTACCCCAACTTGAAAGCCTCGGTGGGACAACAGGAAACAATAGCCTTAGGTTTGGACATAACTGACCTGACGTGGGCTAATAACCAAACAAGTCTATATTCCAACCTGCAATCAACATCGGTTGTACACCGCAAGCAAACAAACGATGTCTAAGTAAACACTACACTGAATAATACACTTGGACAAACAATGTCATGTGGCCAGTGGGCAGGCAATAGTCATTCTTACGTTAGGTCAATTAAGTATTATACATTTTATGCAATATAGTACACAAGTTACAGCACATGAGTGTAATATATACTCATGACATAGTTTGTTTATATTTTTCAAATTAACCTGTCATAGAGTAATCTTTATTCTCTACACTTGGTGTTGTTTGTATAATAAAATGCTGAGCTATTTTTTAACTTCACTGAATCCCTGAATGACGTTATTAATAAATCATCGAAAAAAATATGTTATTTTAAAACGCTGACATTGTACCATGATAACTGAATTTATATTAGAATCTTGGAAATATTTTTTTTCTCAATTATCTTACAGAGATGAATTTTAAAATAAATTGTTCAATGCCAGAGTTATGTGATAAAAAACAAGAAATGTCACTGGTAAGTGTCGCATGCCGCCCGCCCCCCTCCCCCCCCCCCCCCCCCCCAAAATGGTCTGTGAAAATAACAATATATTTTATAATAAGTAGTGATGTATCCATGAATGTCAAGAGTCATGGACAGACGTAACGTTACAGACTAGATACACAATTTCATGGTCTTATTTCATTTAAGTGTAACCTTGACCTTTGTGTAACCTTGACATCTAATGTAAAGGTCTGGGTATTTCTACAGGTTAATGCAGGTGACACGTCATCAAAATATGTTGATCACTTGTGTCAAGCTATTTTAAAATCCCTCCATGTAAAATAAAGTAACAGACCAGACATGAAATATCAAACAAATTGAAAGTGTGACCTTGACCTTTGAGGAAAGGTTCTGGGTCTTACATGCGACACTTCATCATGTCATGTTGATCAACTGAGCCAAGTGTTTTTGAAATTTATCCTTAGGTGACAAAGTTAAAGGCCCGACACAAAATCTCAAACAGACTGAAAGTGTAGTCAAACAAAGTTAAATTGTTACCTTGACCTTTGAAGTTGGAGTATGGGTGTTACGCGAGACATGTCCTCATAATATGTTGATCATTTGAAGCAAATATTTATAAAATTTATCTATGCATGACAAAGTAACAGGTCGGACACGAAATCTCACACAGACTCAAAGAGTTGTCAAACAAACTCAAAGTATGACCTTGACCTTAAAAGTACTGGTGTGTTGTCATGTCATGATGATGAATTGAGCCAAGTGCTTTTGAAATTTATTCATAGGTGTCAAAGTTACTGATTGGACACGAAATCTCAAGCAGAGTAAAAGTGTTGTCAAACAAAGTTAAATTTTGACCTTGACCTTGGAAGTTGGAATATGGGTGTTGCACGCGGCACATTGTCGTGTTATATTGAACATTTGTAGGTAGTATTTATAAAATCCATCTATACATAACAAAGTTACATGCTGGACACAAAATCTTGCACAGACTCTGTGTTTCTGAAATTGATGCATACTGGTGACCAAGTAACAGGCCAGTAAAGAAATCTCAAACAGACTGAAGATATTGTCAAACAAAGTTAAATTGTGACCTTGACTTTTGAAGTGGGAGTATGGGTGTTACAGCCAACATGTCTTTATGTTATGTTGATCATTTGTAGCAGGTATCTATAAAATTCATCTATGCATGACAAAATTACAGGCTGGGCAAGAAATCTCACTAAGACTCAAAGTCTTGTTAAACAAAGTCAAAGTGTGACCTTGACATTTGAGTTATGGGTGTGAGTCTTACTTGCGACATGTCATCATGTTATGTTGATCATTTGTAGCAAGTATTAACAAAATCCATTTATGCATGACAAAGTTACAGGCCAGACACGAAATACCTGACGGAAGCCGACAGACAGACAGATGGACAAACGGACACTGCAATTACTATATGTCACCCCAAAAATTTTGAGGAGGCATAAAAATCTCAAATTGTTGCTCATATAACTATTTGTAAATTTATCAAACTCACTGGCAAAAATGATATTATTCTCTGCAAGACCCTTGCAAAATATATTTTTGCCAATTCATCTAAAACATTTAATAATAATGAACACTCATGAGATCCTCTTGTTTTGCAGTATTTTAAAAAGGAATAATATAATGTTTCACTATTATTACAGACTGTTCCTCAAATAATCGACCCACCCATATTTATGGCAAACAAAAATTACTTACCACTCTGGAGGTTGATATTTATTCCAAGTCTGGTAAGTTGATTAAAAATTTAGAGTTCCGATTTCCCACCATTCCCCCACTTTTGTAAAATGGATTGGGGGAGGGGTATATACAGCATGTTTAATCACTTTAGCTAGATTCATTATATTATGTACATATTAAGGTGAAAAAAAGTCAGATTTGACAAAGGTGACAACTGTGAAATTTTATCAATCAATTAACTGTATACACACAAATATATACACTTTCCCACAGCCCTAAGAAAACCAGTGTCAAGAAAGTTAATTTAAAACAATATTTACTCTGTTTGACATATCTGCCTTGCTGAAATGAGCTGTATTATAAACTCTATTAAGTGATGTAGTCAATAATGCACGGCCATCAAGTGCACAGGGACAAAGTTTTCTTTCAGACGTTTAACTTTTATATCTTATGATGTATCATTGACATTGGCTGTTGTCAATTTCCTTATCTCATGCTCTCTAGTTTTTTTTTTAAAACTCAAGTACTGGTATGTAATTTAATGCTTGATTGTATATTGAACCAACTTTCAAGAAAAATATATCTTAGACCAATTTTCACTAATTTTTGTTTATAATAATACATGGCTGTTATTTTGCTTTTTTCAGAGGTAGCCCTCCTAAAATATGTATACCAAGAAAATAGATTCATCCAAAATGACCTGGTAAACTATAAACTATCTAAGGCCATTATAAATTAATTGCTAGATTATCATCCAAATTTTTTTTTAAAATTCTGGGAGGGCAGGAGGATTTTATTTTTTATTTTCATTTTTAAATTTTTTTTAATGAAAATAAAAAGGTACAGGCCGGCATGAAAGCATGGGGCGGGCGTGGATGATAATCTAGCAATTACTTTATTAGGGCCTAAGCTTGGTTAGCCCAGTCATTATCTCACTATCAATCCAGGGGTGGTGAATTTGAATCCCCGACAATCTCTGTGATGATTGATATACTACAATACGTCTCATTGTCATTCATATCTCACCGTTGATTCAAGTGAGAAATTTACAAGTTACTTGCGTAGATGGGTGAGCTAGAGTATTCACTTAGGTTAGCAATCCAAGATCCAAGAAAAGAGTGGATAGATTAATTGATCATCTGTTAGCCACTGATGGTATAAAATAATGCAAAATATTCAAACAAAACAAAAAAAAATATTATACTTAAAAACTCGGAAGGTTCAAACCCATTAACCCTTTACTTCAAATAGACGCCTCTAATATAGATGCCTTTGGACACCGCTAATATAGAAAGCATTAATTCACTACATATCAGCAATGGGTGAATTATATTTATATCAACTGACAGAGTGGAAAACAGTGCAGGAAGTGTTCAGATTGCTCGTTACGAGCAATCTGAACTCTTCCTGCACTGTTTTCAAAGCCCTTCTGTGATTGGTGCAGGAAAACACATATCTATGAAGTAAAGGGTTATAAGGAGACGTTGAAATGCAGAAATCATTTTTACTTATGATCACTTTTAAAACTACATGTATCTTCATACTTATGGATATATAACCATATAGACATAAACATTCTTCTTAAAAAAATTGTGTTAACTTTACAGAAATATGATATTACTGTTACATTAGTAAAAGTATGCCAGAAGAAAATATATTTACATAATCTAACAGTTATGGAGTCTTACCATTTTATTGTGTATTAATCCTTCTACAAAAATTTTATTCAACAACATTTTTAGGTCTGCTTCATCCTTGGTTTAAATCCCTCCTTCACCTGTGTCCACACAACTTGTAGTGTTGAACATTTATGTTATCTGAAAATAAAACATATCTGGGTTTTATCACTGAAGATTTAATTTAGGCTAGCAAAGAAACTATGTCCTGCTGTAGTGTGTACATATCACAGAAGTGTCCTCTTTCCTGCTGTAATGTGCACATATCACAGAAGTTTCCACTGCTTTCTAGCAGTTTGTTACAAACACTTTGTCAACTCCCCAATATGACTCTCCAGTGTGGTTTACTCTGAGACTTGAACACAGTCGTAATCCTCTATCACTGCTACTAAGATGCATGATTCAAATCCCTTTAACACATTTCAGTAATTATGCACAATTTAATCATCAGTTGTTACTACTTAGTATGCTGCATTGTTTAATCCCCTTTAAACGCATATATAATTAATTATGCACAATTAAATCCTCTATAACAACTAGTAAGATGCTTGGTTCAATCCCCTTTAACACATTTTCCTTGTTATGCACAATTTAATCCTCTATTACTAAAAGTAAGATGCATGGTTTAATCCCTTTTAACACATTTCCCTTGTTATGTACAACTTAATCCTCTATTACTAAAAGTAAGATGCTTGATTTAATCCCCTTTAACACATTTCACTTGTTACGCACAATTTAATCCTCAATTACAAAAAGTAAGATGCATGGTTTAATTCCTTTTAATACATTTCCCTTGTTATGCACAATTTAATCCTCTATTACTAAAAGTAAGATGCTTGGTTTAATCCCCTTTAACACATTTCCCTTGTTATGCACAATTTAATCCTCTATTACTAAAAGTAAGATGCATGGTTTAATCCCTTTTAACACATTTCCCTTGTTATGCATAATTTAATCCTCTATTACGAAAAGTAAGATATTTGGTTCAATCCCCTTTAACACATTTCACTTATTATGCACAATTTAGATCTCTATTACTACTAGCAAGATGCATGTATTAATCCCCTTTAAAACATTTCACTTATTATGCATAATTAAGATCTCTATTACTACTAGCAAGATGCATGTATTAATCCCCTTTAACACATTTCACTTATTATGCACAATTTAGGTCTCTATTACTACTAGTAAGATGCATGTATTAATCCCCTTTAACACATGTCACTTATTATGCACAATTTAATCCTCTATTATTTCTAGTAAGATGCATGTATTAATCCCCTTTAACACATTTCACTTATGCACAATTTAGATCTCTATTACTACTAGTAAGATGCATATATTAATCCCCTTTAAAACATTTCAATTATTATGCACAATTTAGATCTCTATTACTACTAGTAAGATGCATGTATTAATCCCCTTAGTATGCACAATTTAGGCCTCTATTACTACTAGTTAGATGCATGGTTCAATCCCCTTTACCAAATTCACTGAAAATATGCACAATTTTATCCTCTTTTACTATTAGTAAGATGCATGGTTTAATCCCATTTAACACATTAACATATGCACACTTTAGCCCTCTTTTACTTCTAGTTAGATGCATGGTTTAATCCTTTATACCACATTTCACTGAATATGCACAATTCAATCCTCTATTACAATTAGTATGATGCATGGTTTAATCCTAATGAAAACCAAAAAAATGGCTCAATCATTCAGTGGTATTCGGTTTATGTTTGTAGTTCATGTACATAAGTATTGTATGGCAGTTAAAAAATAATCTAAGGCATTAAATAATTACTTTTTCGTGTTTCCTTTATAATTTCATGTTTAAATAATTATAATCAATTTGGAAACATGTGGCCTGCCTTACAACTAATTGGGTATATACTAAAGAATACATTGGACAATTATCTTGAAAAGATCTGAAATTTCATGTTACGGTATTTAAATTTAAGGTTTTTAACCAGATAAACAAAAGTATTATTATAAATCCTTGAAGATATGTTAAGCAAGTCTGACAATTGGAAAGACAAAGCAAAAAACAAAATATACTGGCAAGTGTCACATTTGCCCCCAAAGTGGTTTGTAAAAATAGTGATATAATTTATATGTGAGGATTTAAAGAATGAAACAAAATCAAATATTGGAAATTACTTCAAAATGACCTTGACATCTAGTGTACTGGTCTGGATATTGCAGGTGACACATTGTCATGACATGTTGATAAATTGTACAAAGTTATTTAAAAATCCTTCCATGTAAGTTACAGACCAGACACGAAATCTCCAACAGATTGAAAGAGTGGACTTCACCTAATGGATCTGGGTCTTGGGTGCAACATGTCCTTGTGTCATGTCGGTTAATTGAGCCAAGTGTTTTTTATATCATTCCATGTATGACAAAGTTACAGACTGAACACAAAATCTCAAACAGATTCAAAGTGTTGTCAAACGGAATTTTAAGTGTCATCTTGAACTTTGAAGTATTGGATTCTGTGTCATCGTGTCATGTCAATCAATTGAGCCAAGTGTTTTTGAAATCCATGTGAAATCCGCCTTGACCTCTGAACTATGGGGCGAAGAAAAATATGCCATCATATCATGTCAATCAATTCAGCCAAGTGTTTTTTGAAATCCATGTATGACAAAGTTACAGGTTGGACACGAAATCTCAAACACACTTAAAGTGTTGTAAAATAGAATCAAAGTGTTACCTTGACCTGGGTCTAACATGCGACACAGCATCTTGTCATGTTGATCATTTGCGCCAAGTTTTTTTTAAATCATCCACAGATGACAGAGTAACAGACCTCAAAGGCCAATTTTCAACATCAAAGATAAAATTATTTTTAATAAAAATTTCAATAAATCTATCCTAAAATTTGAAAGAAATTTATAGTAAAACATATTTTGTTATACGTAGAAGAGCTAATGATAGTTACATCACAAACATTTAGTTCAATCTGACACGCCTAATCTAACAGTGACATTAGATATCATATAAAAAAACAAACACTGCGTATCTTTATTAATTCACTAAACGAATCACTTACCTGACCACGCAGTCTGGTAAAACTCTTTTCATACAATTAAATATTGTCATCACACTTCCTCCATGTTTTAAATATAAATATCATAATAGACGTACTGTCCACATTTATGTAGTATATACAAAGGATAACAATCTTGAGAGAATTCACAATGAAATTCTCTGCTGTGTCGTTATGTCCATTTTGAATAAATAATTATGTTTACTCTAAAAATTTAATCTACTGTAAATAAACTATAGTCTAGAATGACCTTAAATGCATGTCCCACAAAGAATATTGTTGTGATACTTAACATTCGATACTATGGGACAAATATATTAAGTCAGGTGATATATAATTATAAAAATAACAATTTGGCAATATAAAGCAGTAGGTTAAGGACAGTTAGCCCAAGTTACCTATATTTCACTGGATATAATGATGGTGATTATCGTGTCTTTGTTAAGTCGGACACTGTATACGTTCCTATTGAACACATTGTCAATATTATGGAAGCCAAGTATGGTATATAAATACATAAATTTAGTCCCTATTTTTCAGGTGTGTAACATGCATGACTTTTTTTTTATTGTAGGATACCCGCGGGTGTTTGATGCTCTCCATCTATCCCCCTTGGGAAATTCCGCTAGTTCTGTGCATTTTATTTGAACTGCGAGGCTGAGAACAACAAAATACAGAAAACGTTAATAGCAGCGTCTTATCAAAGCGGCGTTTGCATGAAACTAGTGTTGCGATTGGGTAATAATGTTCCCTACGTGAAATCGTGAAACCAATCATATGGTTTCATCGTGACTTAGTACAAACGACGCAAATCTTATATAATATCCCATGGGTAATGAATGGACAGTATCAAAATGGATTACGTGTGGGTATCCGACGATTGACTTATTTTCTAAAATGAGTCACACAACTTCAACTTAATTTTGATTTGATCGATCATATTGGTTATCAAGCAGGTAGCCAGGCGCGTGCCCAGGCTATATTGAATTGGATTCAGGACTGTATGTTCTGAAAGTTGCTGGTACGAGTCCTTCCCAGCCAGGAATTTGATTCCCCCTTATTAACTGCAAAAACTATTTAGTATTGTTTTCTACCCAGGAAGCAGACTCGAGAGTAATCTGTATTAGCTCTAGAAACTTGTCATACTTAAACAATGTTGTGTGATCGATCCATCACATTGAACGCCATAATTTAGTTGTTAGGGTGTTGCGTAATCTTGTTTTCAAACAAAAATGTAATAATAGCAAAATACGTTAAACATTTTTGAAGTTTGCTGACGTTTTATTTAATGACCGTGTGAACAAAATCACAACAAAAGCAATCTCATGAATATGACATAGAAAATGTGTTTTTTGAAGTAAGGTTTTACTGTTGCCATATGAAAAGAAATATTCATGCTACCATCATCGACGTTAAGACCGTCTTCACACCATCACTCAAGGGCAATAAGAGGAGAATGGAAAGCCTGTGAGTAGCGACTTCAGCAATTTTCTGCCATCAGCAGTTTTTTTTTGTTTTCTTTTTTGCAAAATGATGTGGACTCAGCTGCGTACTCACGTATAGGCAGGTTGTCATCTGGTTACAAGCTGCTGTTTTCCACTTATCTTAGAAAGAATCTGAACAACAAGAGGAGGTCATGAAGCAGTGCATGCATGCCATGATATCTATTTTTAGAATCTGAATTCTGTTATGATTTTTTACACTTTGATTAAAATATCATTTTTGTCACGTTTTGGAGGATTTGAAATTCATAATAATAATAAGATGAATGTAAAATTCATTTTAAACTTTTATCACATAATTTACGGTGCAAACGTGTAATAAACCCATGACATATTTTTATATTAACCTTGTGTAATACCAGGTATCACTTTCACTTGGTTTTTCTGTTTAACACGGCTCTCATTACTAAATTGCCAAAGTACTTTCAGACTTGCCCGAATATATAAATGACGTTGACTTAACATGGTAAAATGAAGTTATTTTGAGACATTATTGTCATACGATGGCTCATGGAAACAAATACGCCCAATTTTTTTCTACTTCCTTATAGAGAAGAATTGTTAAATTATAAATATAAACTTTTCCAAGTTATGTGATAAAACGAATCTCACATTCATGCTCATTTACTATTGAATTTATCAAACTTGTTGGGAAAAATGATATAATGCTCAGCAGAGCCTTGCCTTATACGGTATATATGAGGTATGTCCCAAAAGTTATAGAGCGTCACATGTAAACCAGTGTTATCAATGGATAGATCGACACGTCTTCTATTGTCATAAAACATCAAATCAACTTTCAGTCATCATTAAGTTCATGCAAAAGTCACCATAGTAAAGCGAGTTTAGAAGTATGGGGGACTTTGAAATTAGATGCTATTTAAAAAAATAACATAACATATGAAAGCAGACTCAACTTCCTCAATATCGTGCCAAATGTTATAATATAACAGGGAACATAATTTCAGACCATGTATGAATGTGTTTAAAAATTTGACGTTATCGATAAACATTTGAATATTGTGCGCACTTTTGAAATAACAAGTGTGAATTTAAATAGTAAAAAAATTGGACAACGTCACGCCTAGAGTTGAAATTTTGAGTGTGGTAAAATTTTGTGTTGGGTGTAATTTGACCCCACAGGAAACTCTGAAGTTTATTTCACACAACTCTTTAACAGAAGCTATATCCTGAAGTCTTATCTATCGGTGGTACAAACGAGTTTCCAATGGTGAGATGAAAGTAACTGACCATCAGCGATCTGGACGACCGAAATCTTGTGTTGTTTTCCTGGGATTCAAGTCAGATCTCCGTGAAAAGCGCTTTCAGTACCTCCGGGCCATGTGCCTGAGTGTACATTCTTTGGTTAGATCTATGAGTCATCATAGTATTTAACATACCAGAAGTGGGTGCAGTATCACAAAAATTGTGTTTTGCACAGGGGTTCATACTTCGAAAAAAGAATGACTTTCATTTGAATGTCAACAAATAATGTCAAACCCCCCCCCCGTACTTTGTTACATATACATTTTGACTTGTCAAAATAAGTGTTAAATGGTGGTGTACGGTATTGAAATTTTGCATGCTAATAGTTTAAATATGGAAAATAAGTCATGCCAAGTTTTGTTAGGATTGAAACACCAAAAGTTACATTTCTAAATGCGTCCTATTACTTTTGGGACATACCTTGTATTTCCTAACGTGTTTGGTAATTCAATAATAAATAAGCACTCAAGTAAGATCCACTATTTATTTTTTTTTAAACATTATAGAGATTTTTCCTGATACACTAACCTAAAACAACTTAGCCAAGTTGTTAATAAAAAAAGATTTATGATCGATCTATTTGAGATATGACATAATGATGTAAAAATATAAATTTAAAGTTGTAAGGAGGTGCTCAAGGAGAACCAAAACTGGTCAGACAACTTGGTCATGAGATAAGAAAAACTTTTATAAACCCAAAATTGATGTATGGTATTGTGTTTATGTCATAGTCAATGATCTTACAGTCATATATTATGACAGTTTCTGCTTTAGGCCATTATAAATTAATTGCTAGATTATCATCCAAATTTTTCTTAAAAACGGAGAGGATGGGAGGATTTTTTTTAAAAAATTTTAAATTTTTTTTTTTTATGAAAATAAAAAGGGTCGGTGCGGCATGAAAATAAGTTGGCGGCGGGGATAATATTCTAGCTATTAATTTATGGTCTTAATAAGTCCCAAAGGTCTCAGCATGAGACAAGTAGTCCAAGTGCTGCCATGTAAGAGTATGATGCTTTTGTTTGAATGTTTAGCATCATTTTATGCCATCAAGGGCTAACAGATGATCAGTTAACCAGGTCTGCAGAATGTGAATTGTAGTCAATTTAAGTTGTAATTTATCGAAAATAATTTTTACACCAAATTCCCTTCAAAATCTCTATTGAGGACATTTTCTGTTGATATTGCAAGTCTTCCAATTTTTGATTATTACAACATGAAAAATGCAATAATAATTAAAACATTGGCAAAATAAACATTCATATAAACCTTGAACTTTTAAAGGGAGCATATCAGGAAAAAAAGCTATAAATGTCTTAAAAAATAAAATTATTTTCAAAATGGATAAAAAGTATCTCATTATCATAAGGCCATCATTAAACAAGAGTTGTCAAAAGACAACAAAGCTCACCAATTGGATAAAACTCTGCCAAAATACAATCCAGAGTTATGGTTCTTGTGTCTGTGTGTTTCATTGATGATGATGAACACACATGCGAAGTTTCATTCATATCCAATGAGTGGTTACATAGATATGTAAACTTAAATGCACTAAACGCAAACGTTTAACCTGGGTGTCTACAGATGATGCTGACGACGCTGACTCCGGGGTTATGGCAATAGCTCTCCTTAGACATTCGTCCTGGTGAGGTAATCAGTAAAAATGTACACTTGTGTATTATGTACAAGTTAAAATGTACATGTGTAAAAATATAATGTACAGGTTAAAATGTACATGTGTAAAAATATAATGTACAAGTAAAAATGTACGCAAGTGTATAATGTACAAGTTAAAATGTACATGTGTAAAAATTATAGTGTACAAGTAAAAATGTACACAAGTGTATAATGTACAAATAAAAATGTACACATGTATATAACGAAAAAGCAAAAATGTACACATATGTATTTATGATGTTTTTATAAGTAAAAATATACACGTGTGTATAATGCACAAGTAAAATGACGTACACGTTTGAATAATGTACATTAGTAAACACAATTATTGGTAAGATCTTAAGTACCCCGGTATACAGCTGCTACTTTAGTCAATAACAATGTCAATAACACCATCTGTTCTCCTGACCTTCTTAAACTGTATAAAACAAAGCAATTATATGCTGCACACTGTATTTATGATTGGCATACATACTTCATTGTTATATAAGAAAACATGTCACAAAGTAAACAACAGGAATAAACAGGCACAAGAACAGTGGTAAACATTCATATGTAAAATAAATACAGGAGAATTCTGTTGAATTGATGCAAGACATAAGTTAGAGAAATCACATCAAATAGAGATGAAATACCAAATTATGATATGTTTTATATTATAAATTGTAATGATGGTCTTTATAAAGTCTAAGTATCCCTAGAGGTCAAGGTAAAGGTCATTTGGAAGAATGCTGCTTTTATTGAAGGATAGCAATACCCAATACACAACTATGAACCAAGACTGCTTAACATAAAACACTTAACAAATTCTTGTAGATTACTAAATAAACTATCTGTAGAGGAAAATGTCATTCAGAATAATGCTGCATTGCTTTGAGAAGTGTTACCTATTACATAACTTAAATCTACAAATACCACAGCGGAAGTCTTGTGGTAGAGCATCGGCCTCGCATGCGAATGTTGGTGTAATCAATCCCCAGCCGGATCATATCAAATACTTAAAAAATGGTACTAAAAGCTGCCTCACTGACACTCAGTAATTAGAGGATAGTTCTAGGTCTGGACGGCTCGGTGTCAGTATAATGTGACTGAGTGGTGTACCATGATACCATGTGTCTGTGGCATGATGCTCCAGTGTGGCAGCGCTTAGAATACTATCTCAGTAAGACACCATCGCGAAATGACTGAAAAATTGTTGAAAGCAATGCTAAACACCATACAACAACAACTTATAACACATACATTTTTGCGACTTTTGGCCAAAAAAGAGCTAACGTCAAAAAACAAAAACATTTGTTGGCCAAGAAAAATAATCTGTGGAAGTCAAGGTCATCCAAGGTCATCCAAGTTTCATGACTTCACGTCAGAAAATCAGTTTTAAATTTTAAAAAGCAAAAAACTGAAAAACACTGAATTGTAAATTAGCAAAGCCAAATTTAAGGCTAACCATTTCAAAACTGTCCTTTTTTAGATAAGCAACACCTTAGAAAAATTTGGATGATAATCTACCATTTAATTTATAGTGACCTATTTATAATAAATAATAACCTAATCTTTATTTTGTAAACAATTTAGAATGAAAAAACCAACACGCATCATTATACATATTTAAAGTCGTTGGCAAATACAATATTTGGGAAGATTTTATGATAAAATAGAAAAATAATACTGCTTCCTTCCATAATATTCAGCACTCAACGTTATATTCTTGTAAATTAGTCCATGTCATATATTATTTTAAATTTTTAAAAAAAATAATTTTAATTGATGCTGCTACACTACACGCACGCAGACAATTTGTATAGAAATCCTTTATCTCCTTATATTTTGAGATTTGTCTCTTTTTCCCTTTCCAAGATTAATTAACCTCTTTCTCCTCTCTCCTCTCTCCTCTCTGTCTGTCTGCCTGCCTGCCTGCCTGCCTGCCTGCCTGCCTGCCTGCCTGCCTGCCTGCCCGCCCGCCTGTCTGTCCGCCCATCCATCTCCCAAGATTAACATTCCTCCAGTATTA
Organism: Panopea generosa; assembly: GCA_029582155.1. Classification (NCBI taxonomy): domain Eukaryota; kingdom Metazoa; phylum Mollusca; class Bivalvia; order Adapedonta; family Hiatellidae; genus Panopea; species Panopea generosa. The sequence goes on along the minus strand of CM055902.1, from coordinate 41,108,756 downwards.
AACAAAACCCTACCTTTCCTTTTCTGACATGAATCCCTGTATCTGGGACAGAAATATAGATCCACAAAGCCGCAGTAGCAGATATTTAGTCAGATTAGCCAAGATGTGTTCAATCAATAGGAGGGTGATAAACATTTACAGCCATCATCCCATTGTGCTTTTACTTATTTGTATGTACTACATAGTATGGAAGCCCAGAGCTGTCTCACCCTGTGTTAATGTCTTTATATAAACTACAAACATCTTTATAATACTACAAACATCTTTATATAAACTACAAACATCTGTATATAAACTACAAACTTTTATATCAACTACAAACATCTTAAATAAATAAGTTACAAACAACTTTAAATAGACTACAAACATCTTAAATATATGAATTACAAATGTCTTTATACAAACTACAAACATCTTCAATATTTAAGTTACAAATATCTTTATATAAACTATAAATATCTTTAACATATAAGTTATAAATTTATTTATTTAAACTATGAACATATTTTAGTTACATAAACTACAAACATTTTTATATAAACTACAAATATCTTTGATATATAAATTACAAATGTCTTTATATAATATAAAATAGTATACAAACATCTTAATATAAAGTACAATTTTTATTAAATAAACAAAATTTATCTTTAATACATATATCACAAACATTTTTATATAAACTACAATCACTTTTATATATATACTACACATACCTTTCTATAAAGTATTTATAAACATCTTTATATAAACTGCAAATGTCTTATAATAAACTACAATCATCTTCATGCAGAGTTCTGTCTCCATCATATAAAGAATAAATGTTTGTTTAAGTACAAACATATTTATATACAGTACTGTTCACATTATATAAAGTACAATCATCTTTACATAAAGTACTATCTTCATTACATAAAGTACAAACATTTCTATATACAGTACTGTCTTCATTATATACAGTACTGTCTTCATTATTATATACAGTACTGTCTTCATTATATCCAGTACTGTTTTCATTATATAAAATACTGCCTTCTTTCTATACAGTACTGTCTTTATTATATACAGTAGTCTTAATTATATAAAGTACTGTCTTCTTTATATAAAGTACCGTCTTCATTATATACAGTACAATCATCTTTATAAACAGTACAATTGTCTTTATGATAAACTTCTGTCTTAATATAAATCTAGGTCTTTTTGCTTGAGCATTTTAGGTGATGATTATGTTATATTCATTTGCATCAAGTTGTATTGTTGAATCTGAGTGGACCCCCTGCTGAGGTGTATTTTAATATGCATTTCACACACAAAACACCAGGGTCATGCAGATTGATAAAGTGTCCAGTTTTATGTCCAGCAGTGTATTTTGGCAGAAGCATTCAACATTGACGACTTATTGCAGTACCAGTCAAACTCAACAGACTAAGAAGGCAGGTAGGTCAGTTTTGCACCGAGTCCTAAAATGTCTACCGTTAAGCAACAAAATTAAGATGAAAAATGCATTATGCAAATGAGATAATCATTAGCAATGACAAGTCTCATTAACACCCTTAAAGTCCAGGAGACAAATTAATGGAGCTGTCAAAAACAAACCCACCAAGCTACTGCTGCCACTATGTTCTTTTGGTCTACAAACAATTATGTTATAATCTTAATTGGGAGGACCAGAAAAATGATCAAATAACATGACGTTGTGCAGGTAATAAATCATTCTAATAAGAAAACCACTTTACAGTTTAAAGATATCAGTGCATAAATGTGCTAAATAAAAAACAAGAGGCCAAAATGGTCCCAAGCTGCTGAGTTCACATGCCAATTTTTCAACTTTGAATAGACCATATAATTTTACGAAGGACTTGCAGATCTATGAAAATGAGAATGATCTGTTTTCCCTTGTAAAAATCAAACTCCCTTTACCAGGTCCTAAAAGACCTTTGATCATTTCAAACAAACTTGAAACCTCTTCTTCTTCCAGTAAGGTATCATCCGCACACTGTAGATCAAAACTTAGGACAGGTGAAGGAGGGTCCCCCGTGTGTACAGGTCAAAAACAGTCTACACTCATAGGCATCATGAACTGATTTGGCTGGTCAGACCTTTAACTTTTTAGAATGTTCTTGCAAATAAGATATTTGAATGTTCTTGAGATATAATATTTTAATCAAAATTGTCCATGTCCCTATGTTAAACCTAGGGCTACGACCAATTCTGTAATTCTGATTGTAGAGTTATGGCTTGGCCAAAAAGAAAACCATATGGTATAATACTAATAATTACAAAATATTTAAGCTCCAGGCCTTACATTTTTAGAGGAGAACTTGACTGAAGAAAGAAAAAAACTGATGATCCCCTGGGACAGGCCATATTTGACCCCAGTCATGATATATGAACAAGTTTGAAAGAGCTTCATGTATTAAGAATGCTTCACACAAAATCTGGTGAAAACCTGTTTCAAATAAGTCATTTAAAGAAACTGTTGACAGATGAACAGCGGGCATAAAGTAATCAGAACAACTTACTTTAGCTTATGGCTCAGATGAGCTTTTAGAATGCTTAAAAAATCATTTTTACTGTATCAAATTAATTTTGTTAACAAAGTAACAACTGTTTAAGCACATTACCAAATCTGTTCATTTGAACAATATCTGTAAAATGCTTTTTTCTGACTTGGAAAAACTGTGTCCCTCCCCACCCAATACAATTATCTTAAACATTTCTGTTCAATTTTCAAAACTGGTAGTGTTAGGACCATTGACGAGACTGCAAGATAAACTGATATGGTACCAAAAAGTAATTTTGATAAATGTACATCAGGGTTTCACGTTGATCATTCATAGCAAATGTTGCCAATACAGGATTGTTGGTTGTGGAGAAACACATCGAAATTTTTCATTCAGAAAATTCAAACTCTACCAAAAACCATCAAACAGGAGTGTAAAAGGGATGTGCTAAGCAAGGGAATGTAATAGGGATATGCAAAGCTAAGCAACAGAATGTAATAGGGATGTGCAAAGCTAAGCAACGGAATGTAAAAGGGATATGCAAAGCTAAGCAACGAATGTTTGAGGCTGATGTTTCAGATTAATTTGACCACAATATTTTTGATACCGAAAATACAAATGTCAAAAATCTTCGAACCAGAACACAAAGATATATGCACAACCTGACCAGGCAGTAATCCTTCACAGCATGTTTCTGCTAAATCTGATGTAGGATGTACGAGTTCACTTGAGAAGATTTGGCGATAGACCCGAGAGTATGGAAACAATATGTGTCTGTAGGAGAGGGAAATTTAACTGATTAAAGCACACTAACAGATCCAGAGATTCTCCCCACAATCCAACCCTACCCCAACCACCACTCACTAGTTTGCAAGTATGTTTAAATGGACTGAAAAGTCAGTGCCAGAATGTATGCATAGATTTATTATTGTATTATATTACTTGGCAAGAGGAATGCTACCCTTAAAACTAGTGGCAATGTTAATCAAGATATTGAATCAGTAGATCGAGATATCTATAACACACTTAAGCTGAACCCTTTTCGTTTGTCACTTAGTATAATATATTTTATCAAATGTATGTTAACCATGCGCGTGGGCGTAGACATGGGGGGAGGGCACATCTGTATGGAGAGCTGGGGTAAAGTGGGTAGACAGTGGGTTACGGTAGTGGTGTAATTAAAGGGAGGCAGTGGGAGCAGGGTAAAGGGTAGATGTGGTATAGAAATTAGCAAAAAATAGAACGTTGAAGAAAAAAAGAAGTAATATACACAAATATGGTAAACAAAATTACAAGTTAAAATTCAGAGAATGATAAAATGAACAAGATATAACATTCACACAAATGAAACTTAAACACATTATTACTGTGATTTCTTAGATGATACATATAAAGTAAATATATGCATGAATGAGCAGAGATCCACCCGCTATTTTTTGACAGTTAGTGATACATTATGAAATCTAACTGGAGTCTCAGTTTTACACTTGGCTGCTTCTTTTGTCCTCATTCACAGGGGACTTTCTTCAATTTATAATGAAAATAAATGATCATTTAAATACTGTATTAAGCGTGACCCTTGTGACCTTTAGTACAACAAAGATTACGGATTACACCACTTGTTTTGTAGGGAATAGATCTTCTCCCAGGTTTTGGTACTTATGTCTAAATATTAATTGATAGATTCAATATATAGTTTCATTTTCGTGTCAACGTGGGCTAACAGAAAATCAGTTCACCTAAGCTTAACCAGCTAACCACTGTTTCAAGGGATCCAGGAACACTCGAACACACAGACTTTCCCACTTGAATTAGCGGTGAGAGCTGAATGATAATGAGATGCAATATAAATCATCAGGGAGATGATGGCCTGGCCGGGATTTGAAGTCACCACTCTTGGATTGACTGCCTGAGCTAATTTGGCCCAGTTCTAATATTGAAGTCATATGCAAATTTCATATCTGTATATCAGGTACAGTTGAACCTGTCCTAAGCAGCCAGTCAAGGGAAGGAGAAAAAGTGGCCCTATTAGACAGGTTGTTGCTTAATGCAGGTTAATTTACTCTGAAAACATATATTATGATGCCTATTTTTTTAACAATTATGTATGGTTATGCAATATTCAATATTGTAAAAATAGGCATTGTAATAGTACATAGAAATGGGAAATTGAAAATATGGCTGCTTAATAGAGGCGACCGCTAACACAGGTTGGGCTGTATATATGGTTTTTTTTTACGGTGTTTAACGCCATTTTCAACGCATTTCAGTTTATATATATATTGCATATCCAATTTTATTTGCGGAGGAAGACCCCCTGAATGTATCCGAGTAGAATCATCATCCTTCCGGAAGTAACTGGCAAACTTACTCTCATAATTTTTTTTTGGAGTGAGCAGGACTTGAACCTACGACCTTAGCAGTGAGAGGTAAGTGATCTTGAGACGGCGTCTTAGACTACTTGACCATGGAGGGCCCCTTCTAGTATATATAATCATGATACTGTAGAGGAATAAGGAATAAAATAACAATTATTTCAAATCCTCAAGCACTGTTATTAATATCTTTTGAGTAGTTGTACCCATATTACACAGCTATGAACCCAAATTTGTGTCTGTAGTGACAAACAGTTTAAAAAAATTACTAACCATTCATTGTTCTCTACAGGAAAGAATGCAATCTCTTGGTTATAAGAGCGCGTTAACACCTTCGACACACTTTCAAGCGCTGTGTAAGGAACTCATTAAAATATAGTTCACTAGTAGAACTTGCATATATCAGTTAAGGTCATCATATTCAGCATGTTTCATTTTAGGCATTTAAATGAGAAAAGATACATGCAAATAGATAAAATAATGAATTAGAGGAAATTAAGCTTTTGCAATTTTTTTTAAAGAATTCAAGCACTAGGGAAATACTATTTCTGATAGTCAAGAGCTGGGGGTTCCCCTGTGCTTAAATGACCTGTGGAGAAGCCTGCCATTTTGAAGGCTAAATTAATTATCTACCTACCCATAATACATTTATGAACTAAGTCTTTTTACTTTGAGCAAAACAGTTTTAAAAGAAACGCAGTTAGATGCAAAAAACATTTTGTAGGCTATGCTAATTATATGAAGAGGTCAAGGTCACTTAAAAGATGTTTCATAGTTTTAAGTTGTACTACCTACCAATAACACAACTATGAACCAAGTTTTTTTACCCTTGGCTAAACAGTTTTTTAAAAAAAACAATTAGACGCAAAACACCTTTTATAGACTATGTTAAGGTCGTCCTTAAAAAGTAAATTGTTTGCTGCGCTCCTACCTACTCACTCAAAATTACAGCTACCAAAACTTTTTTTATTGACTTTCAGAGCATTTAATTTTTTTTCTGATTTCTGTCCATTTTTCTTTAAAATGCTGCATGGTTTTGAGTATTAGTATTATTAAGCCTATTACATAACTATGGACCAAATTAGGCGCCTCTAAGCAACATATTTCTGAAAAATGCAAAAACTTGATGTTGTGTTCAGTTGGTTACTAATATAAGGCCAAACACTTTCTAGGAAATCAAACTAAACATATAATCTTAACATTGTGTAAGTTATCCATCCATATAGGTCACGGTCACACTCATCCAAACAAAAAGTTGCTTAGTTTTGAATAGTACTACCCATTAGGCATAACACAACTATGGACCAGATTCTAAGGCAAACATTACCTGATAAACGAGATCAAATGCAAAAACTTTTATTGTGTAGACTAAATTATTCATCCACATATTTCAAGGTCACCAAAAAAAATGCTGCATGACTTTTAGTAGAGCTACTAATTACACATCTAAGAGGCCAAATTTGGGGATTTCAGGTCAAACAGTTTCAGACAAACAGAGCTCAAATTGAATTGCTGACGTCAAAAGAGGAACACCTACATGTGTATGTATATCTTTTTTTTTCTCTTTTTTTCTTTGAAAAGGCAATGACGATCATCGTTTAATAAATCAATTATTATTTACATATAAAAGAGCACCGCAACCGTTACAAATGCTGGTATAACAAAATGGGATTTAATTTAGGACTTCGGAGGTTTTGAAGTTAAACTTCTTAATATTGCTGTCACTGTGGTACATGCTAAACATTTGCATGGAAATGAAATTAACAGAGAAAACACTAAGCTAAACATGAAATTTTAACAGGATAATGTAACATGCAGTAATTATTAGCCAAGTCCATTAAACAGGTCAAAGTCAGTGATGTAAACTTTTTTTTAGTTGATGGTGATCAGTTTACAGAATCAATAGTATTATTGAAAAATAAAATAAGATTTTATAACAAAATATAAATGTGTTTATGAAGTTTAGTCACAATAACATGAATAATATGTTCAGATGACAATAGCTCTTCCTTTTAATTCAGAAAGACAAGCTAAAAACTAATTTACCATACGGTGACTACCTAAATATCAGATGCTCTTTTTCAGAAGATATCCAAATCCAGTAAACAAATATTTAATAGTCCTTTCATATATAATTGTCAATGACAACATCTGTTACCATATTAACGCATGTTTGTACTTAAATCAATTATTTACACATAAACGACAATTGATGTTTCTTTGATAAACATTAATGGCATGTAATTCAACTCCATACATGTATACAAACAAACTGAGGGTGCAGCAGCAACATATTTGTGAGGCTTCATTAGAATTCAGGGAAATATAGCAAAATATAGAGGATCTAACATGATTGCTAATTAATTCATTAAAGAATTTATTAAATAAGTTGGCTAAAACATTCTATATGAATGATACATAGCTCAAGTCTTCTCTAGCACATTAAACTTTTTTCCTACATATTGGTATTGGCTTGCCTAGTTAATAATAAACAATCATATCTATAAGAACCAACATTTTATATCTATAAAAACCAAAAGTCATTTGTCATATCTATAAGAGCCAAAATTTTATATCTATAAAAACCAAGTCATTTGCCATATCTATAAGAACCAAAATTTAAAGAACCAAAACTCATATCTGTAATAACCAAAAATCATATCCATAAGAACCAAAAGTTATATCTGTAAGAAACAAAAGTCAATTCTGTTAGAACCAAAAGTCATACCTATAAAAATCAAAACTCATATCTATAATAACCAAAAGTCATATCTTTAAGAACCAAAAGTCATAGCTGTAAGAACCAAAAGTCATATATATAATAACCAAAAATCATATCTATAAGAACCAAAAGTTATATCTATAATAACCAAAAATCATATCTATAATAACCAAAAATCATATCTATAAGAACCAAAAGGTATATATATAAGAACCAAAAGCTATATCTATAATAACCAAAAATCATATCTATAAGAACCAAAAGTTATATCTGTAAGAACCAAAAGTCATATCTATAATAACCAAAAGTTATATAATTATTATGTAAAAACCAACAAACATATCTATAAGAACCAAGGACTATATCTGTAAAAAACAGAAATAATATCTATAAGAACCAAGGGCTATATCTGTAAGAACCAAAAGTTAAGTCAGCCGAGTAAACTTTGAAGAAATTGTACTTATTGTTTCTATGTGACAATAAATGCCAACCCTCCTCGGCGTTTTTCTCATTATTTGGTATACTTTTGAGACAATGTCTCAAGATCGGTAAATACTGAGTCTAACTCTTATTTATGCCTGTCAGTACCAGCCATGCCTGGCTCCACAGAAACAAGCATTTAAATGCAATGTTATGATTGGATAATGCCTGAAATTTCTGGTGAGAATTTATTTTTATAACAGAAAAAACCTGAGGCTTCCCAACAAAAATGTCTCAACGAAAGTTGGATGGTTGTTTTTAAAAAAAGGATGAAAAATGTCAAAAGATAGCTGAAGTTCACATTGAAAAAGAAGAAAAGCACAATGTGCTTCAAAATAGAAATTTTGGTATAAAATTTTCAGACAAGTGAATTTTTTATCCAGACAATAGTTTTTTGCCTGTCCAGTCTTGCCCGACGGCCGAGTGCTTTTTTCCCTGACCCCCGATATCTAAAAGATACTGATACGTTTATTCATTTTGATGAAAAAAACAAAGAGATATTTGGTAAATAAATACACTAACATAATGTAATGCAAAATGTTGGTGCATAATATGTACACTACAAAACAAGGGCTGTAAATAGTAAATGAATCAAGCCAAATCAAATAATTATCTTATGGTAAGTTTTGTTAAACATATGAAATATGCAGACCTGTATAAAATAAATTCACACAAAAGAGAATTACAAAAGTAATGCATGTTGAAGACATTTAAACCAATATTAAATGAGTATATCAGGATAAAATGCTCTAAATTTTATCCTGGATAAAAAGCATCTCATTATCATTAATAAATATAATCCAAATAGTTTAGAATGTCAAATCTATCAAAATGTGACAAAATAGAATGGAAAACTTGAAACGTAATCCCCATTTCAAAAAATTGTCAGCACTAAATACTTTGATTGATTGATTCTTTATTTCCTCCATAGTACAAATATAAAGGAGAATATAAACATTTAAACAGCAACATGGGAATACAATACATATACAAAATCATAATTCACATATAGACAATTAAATGTCAATCAAATATAATACAATACAAACAAACATAGAACTTTGATACTAAGTTCAACAATTTACATATATATAAATAAAATAAATGATATGTCCATTCAAACTGTAAAACATATTGACACTTTTAGAAGAATATTGCCACACATGTAGCTCAATGACTGATATGACTTGCCAAAATGAAACATAAGAGCCAGTGTTTTTTTTTCATTTGGGAAGATGACCGATACCCTTGGAATTGGGAATTTTAGCGATGTTTTCTTTAAAATTGGGAAAGATTTGATCAAGTGTATTAAACCTGGTATACTTCCTTAATTGACAGTTATATTTACTGGTAACTTTATAGTAACTGATAACTATCTATTTAATGTGAATAAACATTAACAAATATCTAGCTTAACATTTTATTTAGCACATTATTGTTTGGTTTTCTACAGAGCAATATCCCTTGTTCTAACTGCCTTCAAGGCTGCAACATCTTCATCAAGTCGATAACTGTTGAGGCTGTTGTCAGAATTAAGACATATTCTCATTAGAGCATTTAGAGTATGCTGTCCCATCCTGTTTAACTTCCTTAGTTGTGTCAGATATGAATAATAACTCACACAGTTTGCAACAATAACCAGCCTTGGATGCACTGAAGAGCAAAAATCATGCTGTCAGTCAGGCACAAGTTTATAATAATCACTATCAGTATCTGACCGGTGTTGGTTAGAAAAAGTGTCCATAACTGATGGGACAATTATTGTGCTATTTTCAACACTCACAGGCTTCTGAGCAGGTGAAGAAGGTGTCAGACTAAAACTTAAAGCTGACTGTTAAAAGAAATTATCAATAGTTTGTTGTTTATTAGCGGGAACCTTTAATATCTTTAGGTAATATTTCGAATTATGCAACATTGTTTTGTTTATTTCACGATACATACAAACGCTTGCTAACGCTTCCACAAACTTATTAAGCATCTGTGTTAAAATGTTGAGGTTACAAAGAACATTTTCTCCAAATCAATCAAACGCTCTAGAATCATAAGGAAAAGACTGCTTCACTGTAATTCTGTTTCCAAACCTTACAGTTATCTGCTTGGATCCGGTCAATGTGTAGGAAATCAGTCTAAAAGCGCATGCGCAGAAAAGCAGTGTAAAAGCAGTTTCATACTCAATTTAGAATAGCATAATCTGTGCTTATTTTTCGAGGCAGTTTCACTGGTTTTTAAAACTTCCAATTTGGAATTTTTACCCTTCAACTGGGAAAAAAGATACTACTTTGAAATCATTAATTTTTGTTGGGTACAATTTTCGTGGATTTCGTGGGGAGCCTAGAAAACGAAATCAAATACCCACGAACTTAGTTTACGCTATGTAATGTTGTCAACATATAAATTACCTCTGTGTTCATATGCCTACAACGAAATCAAATACCCACGAACTTAGTTTACGCTATGTAATGTTGTCAACATATAAATTACCTCTGTGTTCATATGCCTAGGTGCATCGCATTGTGGTAAACAATCCATCCTTTATTTTATATATTTTCTTTCGTCATATCGCATCACTATTTACATTGATACTTTTGTAAACAGTGTAAGATTTTTTATACTCATATCATCTTTAATTCTACGTCCATCCGCTGATAGACGTGTGTGTGTGCAGCGATGTGTGTTGTAATTTACCCCACTGCGCGTGTATACTTCAGTCAAATATCAGAGGTACTAAAAATAGACCGTCACCTTGTAACTAATTGCTATTGAGTTGAAACAGTTTCAAACAATGTGACGTATACACCTACGGTAAACATTGTAAAAAAAAGTGTAAAACATTGTAAAGGGACAGTATGCGCGCGTACAAAGAAAACTAAAACACAAGTTTATATTGTTTCTCTTGATGATCATTTTTAATAAAACAAACAAATCTCTTAAAAGTCGTAGCACATTCATTTACTGTTCATTATCACAGTCACGTGATGTGGCACGTACTGTTGTTATTTACTGCAGGTCTGACTTCTAAAACCCTTTCTGGATTAGATCTCGTACTTCTCCTTTCCTCTCCTCTGGTTTCCATAACAATTAGTTCAATATCGTACTTGTATATTAGGGTACTAACTGGCATGTGTCAACTCTTATTGGCACAGCGGGGTGTGATAAACCCTGACGAGCGATGTGTGCATTACAGCAGAGGTTAATTGCTGGAACGCACTATGCGATGCCGAAAGTGTAAACTTCATTTTTTTGATTTTTTTTTTTTGAAATTTGGTTTCAACGAATTTAAGACCCCACGAATATGTCTTTGAAGTGGAAACCACGAAATTTAATACCCACGAAAATAAATGATTTCACAGTATTTGCGACTGGGATTATGACCGAATAACGGCTATAAAAATGGTCGAAAAAAAACACTGAGAGCATAGTATTTGGAACTAATACCACTTTCAGTACCCATATAGTTATTACACTATATGGGTACTGAAAGTGGTATTAGTTCCAAATATTATCTTTCAAAAACAAAACGTACCTTGAAAGTTAAATGAAAGAATCGCATTATTTGAAGATATTATTATAGGATTAAATTCATTTTTTCTGTTTTTTATGCATGTGTAAAGAATGTTGAATCGCGCACAAATCTGACATAAGTCCTTTAGACTTTATTTGATTTGTGCATGCTTCAATATTCTTTACACATGCATAAAAAATCAGAAAAAATGAATTTTATTCATATAATTCCAATCGGGATGATGAAATATATAATTAATTTGCTGCAAAGCAAACAGGTAAGAATACAGAGACCACTTCTTTCCTGGTTGACATTAAATTCGCTAGACCTAATATCCAATAATATCGTAACGGTTATTGTTTCCATTATCAGCTGAACTCTACAACAATAGTTGATATATTGTAAAATGACGAAATATTTTGAGGTGAAAAAATGTAACACCCGCCTTTAATCTCTCGATCTGGCCAAATAAAAAATCAATAATTCAAGGAAATACCCACACAGTGTAGACACTGATGTAATTGTTTAGGTTTTGTCTACACAAATGTTTTTAAAAATGTGTCAACATTTACGAAGGTCATATAAATCCATGCTCAATGATGGAGAATCCGAATTTGGAACGTTTCAAACAACTTTTATATGCAAGGTTTGTGTATTTATATTGTCTCATGTTTGCTTATGAATTTAAACTAAATGTACATGTTTTTATTTTATTTTTCCTGTCAAATAAATTGGTCTGGGAATTTTTGTCAACAACGAGCATTTACATTCGGTAAACCAGGGTTGTGTTCAATGGTACAAGATAGTGAATCGTTACATCTCAAAACTCAACATTTTATGACCTACTTCATTGTTTCTCAGAACAACTTGTGGTCAAATTGTGGGGGCCCGGTTGTGGCGCCCGGTCCAAATCGCTGAATCAAAGAAATAAACCGAAGAAAATAGCTAACATTTTTTTGTTGTATTTAATTATCAAAATAAGTGTGGAACCATTGTGCACGTCATTTTCGTTCTTATATTATTAAACCGATCATCAAAATGTTGATGCTTCTTTGCTTATGTGAGAAATGTAAAAAGTAGTCCAGCGCCAGGAGTTTTAACAAAAAATAAAAGTCTTTAAAAAATTGACATTGTCCAATGAAAATGCTTCAAATACATATATGATAATGAGACTGGAATTATAACATGTTAAATACAAACAATTAATATATAATATTTAAAATTGTGACATTGTGTCTTTCCTTGGGATAGGGCAGGATATAGCCAGGAACTGTGGGAAGCTGCAGGCTGTGTAGTTGGGGACAAGCATACATAGGTCACTTACAACAGACATAGTTGAAGTGCAAGGACTGTATCGGAAGTTAAGCAACCAAGTATGTGGTAAGTACTTGGATGGGTGACCGCTGTCATGCTGTCACTTTAACCCGTTAGATAGAAACTGATTATCCAATTTAAGTTAAAAATTACAGATTACTGAAATTCTGGAAGTGCACCCCTTGATGCCTTGAAGACCAATAATTTGTTAGTCGGACATTAATTATCCATAGAAATATATTGTCTACATCATTTGTAAACATAGCAGGGTTTAGAAATCCATTTACTTTACCTCAATTAGAAACAAGTTATTATTAAAAATATTTTGAAACTATATCTCAATATATTCCAACACAACATATCAATAAACAAAAAGATATTCAGCTCTTCCCATTTACGTACTATTGTTGTTGTTGTTCTTGGCCATATTAGCACTATAACTCTCTGGTACAAGTCTAGTAATAATTGTAATAACTTATTTTACTGCCTCACGGGTATGTTTATTAAATTAATAATATTTGACACGATTTGAAGTTCGGATGATGTCACCGACAGCAGCCACGATTTTTAGAAATAGAAATACGCCTACTACTTACACGAAATGTACACTTTACCACTGGAATAACATACATAATACACATTCAAATTGTCAAACATAAACTGTAAATTATCTACCTTTCCTCTTTTTTAAACGCGATGTGTAACTGTTCCTTAATTACTCCACTGGTGGTTTGTTGACTGTCAGTACGTTAATGTAGCTCTGTGGCCGAATACTCGTATTTTCTGTTGACACGTTTATTTTGCGGCTGTACTGATAAAATATGTGGTTGCGGCAGGATATGTATACCGGTATTGTTGGGGGTGAATCTAAAACCCGGCCAGGTTCCAACGACCCGGCTACATGGTTTAAACATAGTTTATTGGCGACTAGCAACAATATATATATATATCCGGTAATAAGCTAATTTAATAAATAAATGAATAAATGTGAATGTTATATTCTTGACTGTGTTTATTTATTATTTATAACAAAACTAATAAATATAGCAACAGTATATATACATATCAGATAATAAGGATAGTATTAATGGATAAAGTTATAACAATAAATAATAATATGTTTGTTTAATCTTATTGTCTGAATGAGTGATCAGTGCTAATCATTAATATGAAAACATATCAATAAATATCAATAAATAAAATTATTCACTGAAACGATTAGTACAATTATTTTGTTTAAGTATGTGTGAAATAAATGACCAAAAATGCACATATCTCATTTTTTTCGCCAACCAAATAAGATATACATCTTTGTAATATATAAAGTAATTTAAATTGCACATGCATAAAACAAACGGAAAAGGAAATAAGAACACAAACAATTAACTGTTAATTCATCTTTATTACAGCACAAATATATGTGGCAGAGTGTAATTTTACTGTTTTAAATATTTTAACGTACTAACACATTTATATAAGCATGGTGGAATAGAGATGTGACGTGTTGATGGTAGAAGAAATTAGACTTTTTCTACCATAAACATGTATGTATCCGTATGAATAAGTATTCATTTTGTACAATGTGTTTACTATGCAAATGATGGTAGCAAAGCTAGATTATTGTATATTTTGCATATGTTAACATTATTTAGTAAAAATAGGACTATGTTATTACATGATGCATTATTAGCATTAGGCCTTCTTTATCTTAATTATGATTGAATAAGTTGAATGATATCATTGAAATGGAAAATAATGTTTAATATAAAACATGAAATTAAGTAATCTGTGATATTATACATATGATTTTAGTATGTGTTTTATATGTTTTAAAAGCTGTGTTTGTATATTTCAGAGATGTTTGTTTCTGTTATTTACAATCGAATCAGTGGAATAAACAGTGTACATAGAGAGCAGTGTTTTTATTTACTGACAACCCTTGTTATGGGGTGTTGGTTAACAGCTAGTCGGAGATCACCCTATAATATATATATATATATAATACATGAAATGTTACAATACGTAAATAATGTATAGATAATATAGAAGTACTATTACAAATAATATATAATTGAGACATTGATAATAAATAAAGGTACAAGCGGTAAACGTTATCACAGTCAAAATCGTTCATCTTTAATCATCCGGTTAAAAAACATGAAATATAATGTAGATCGAATGTAAATGTATGTAAACCACGGTAAGTAGTTTGACAGCAGTATTATCAATGGTAATAAATAAAAAGTTCGTCCCAATAGTACAATAATGTACCAAGTGTATACGAAATAAGAAGGCACGTGGAACCTTATTGCACTAATGGGGCAAAATAATGGTACATGCAGTAAACGTTATCACAGTCAAACTTTAAGTATCAAGTTAAGAAAACCTGAATATCGAAAGTAAATGCACGTTAACTACTGTAAAGGCATAGTACCATCATTGCAAAAAGGGGTAGTCGCATAATTGTGGTTGTAGATAGTCTTCATTTCTCCTTTTTTAAAAATGCATTTTCCTTATTTTAATGCTCATTTTTTTTATTTGAATGGCATTATTGATATTTTGAACATTTCGATAGCATTGTCATGTTTGAATTGTGAATTTAGAAAAATAAAATTGATGCTTCGAAATTGGGGTATTAATACATGATTTCGGAAGTCTACTTTCACTTTTCTACATTGTTACACGTTTTGATCGATCATTGTAAATATGTATTCATGTCGTATTAATAAAAATGGAAATTGTCAAACGATGTTATGGTATTTTATTAATAACCAAAAGACAAATAAGTGTTTACCCCGTTTTGAACTTTCACTGATGGTGAAATCTTCTGATACAACCCATAATATATTGTTAAGACGTCCGGTGATTTAATAACGCTTGAACGTACCTATCTTTAATCAAATTCATGGTGCCCCCCGTTTTGAACTTTCACTGATGGTTAAATCTTCAGATACACCCCCGTGCTTCCGATACACTCCCGTGTTGAGATATGCATAACACTGGCATTCATGTCTGTACTCGCTAGCCTTTTTATACCTATCAAAAATAGTGAGTACATTATTCATAACGTCACTGTCTCCGTTCGGCTATACATGATAAGCAGAAGATTCTTTTAGATTATAGAAAATTGACTCTGAAACCGAGATATCTGTAATTACCTATCATGGTCGTCTATACCTGTCCTGATCTGTCCGCTTGTATTACTAGGTGGGGTATACAAGTCAGCACTGTATATCAAAGGGAATCTGTTTACTTCTGGCGTTATCTCCTGTCTAAAAATCACAAATAATGACCTTTTCAAATATGAACTGAAAATTCCCTCCTCCAAAACCGAGATATCTGTATGATGACCGTCTGGTCCTGACCTATCCGCTATCGATTTGAAAATTGCCTCCGAAAGATATCTGTATCTACATAAACGACAAAAATAAAAACAGGGATCTATTCGTATGAGTTAACTACTTGCATAATTTGATCCCCTAAGTCTTGACCTGCAGTGCACGGTGTGCTGGGTTTGATACTCGTTGCAGAATAACTTTTAATCTAAGTAGTGTGTGCGTGCGTGCGAGCGCGCGCGCGCGCGTGCGTTTAAATAATAACGCATAAAAGTAAAAAAACAACAACACTGGCGCAAATAACAACCATATTTTCTAAGAAATAAGCAGAATTCAGCAGTTAGTGTTTAAGATATCAAAGATTTTCGGAGAGGTTCCTCTTGTCCCAATAGCGGAGTAGAATAGAATTACCGCCACCAGCAGGAGAGGGACCTTCTTCCCCCACCAGCCCAATAATTGAAGTACTCTTGCGCCCATTGAAGTACCGTTTACCTACAAAATACTTATAATTATGCTAAATTACTCAAAATGGTAAGTCGTTCCTTTAATAAGGAAATTTTATTTTGTTTATGTTTATGTCTCTGTTTGCAGGTACTTTGGTGACAAGACAATAAGGGACAAACAATAAGATAAAACAAACAACTGCATACTGTTATTTTTATTATAAAACAATATTTTCAAATATGAAATTAAACACCACAAAAACACTTTTATTTATTTATTAGATAATCTTAACCGGATATATTCATTGTTGATATATTTATTTATTAAACGAACCTGTGTATTACAGTAGAAAGAACAACTCTGGGAATGCCGAAATACACTTGATTTATACCGATCATAAGAAAAATATACATTAACATAACCAAATTACTTCTAGATTTATACTAAAAATACATTTGATCAACCATTATTGATGTTTAAACAAAGAAACTTACGTTAATTTGATAATATATTCGGTTATAATCGAAATCAAGGGAAGTAACTCGTAATAAATATTGGGTAAAAACGCATCAAAACATACATTTCTAAAATGTTTTTTTTTTCTCAAAATTTTAAATTCATATCTGATACATAAAGTAATAGAAACATGATCATTTATACCTTAAATAAAGGTGTCTGTCGGTTATCAGGTGTCTTTCGGTTTATCCAGCCACCGGCATTTTATTGCATAATTCACATAATAAGGAAACAGATTGGGCCACCAATTCTAGCAACAACAGTTACAATGCCCCTCCCCTTTCAATATACAAAAAAAACATAAGAAACACGATGGTAATTATAACATTCAATAGGATGTAAACCGACAATCAAAGAAATGAAGAAATAATAAAAAGAGACAATAATAAAAGTAGAAAATTAGAAAAAAGAGAGAAAATACATAACATGTTTTTTGGTGCTGTCAAAATAATGTTCCGATACATTGAAGGGCTACATAAAATTGGATATCTGATGCCGAGAGTCAGTTGTTGACAAAACGTTCCATGTTTTTAATAAATTGTTGTGCCTGGGCTGCGTTCATTTCGCTTAAACGTTTAATTTGTTTGCAAACGTTTGATAGCAGAAGTGAACTGAACGGCATGTTCGCTTTAAACGTTTGCTAACAGATTAAACACCTCCGTGAGCTGTTTGGCTTATGTTTAATCACGTGACTTAATGGGAACTGGAGGGAAAACGCCGAGTAGACCGATTTCCGTTTTCTTTTCGTTTGTGAGCTCACCGTTGGCGCTTATAAACAAAGTAAACATGTTTAACCGTGCTGAACGCAACCATGTGTTACTATAAATTTCGGCTGCAAGAAAAATGATAAATGCGGTGTGTGTATTTGGAAGTTGTTCATATGTGATAGCTTTAATTGTGACAATATCCTACGAGACGCCCTGCATGGATTCCGTTAGAGACGTTCCTTCTAACCTTCACATACAAGTTGCAATATTACTAGTATGTGCCATGGCATACGGAGCAGTCTTCCTCAGATAGATATGTCGAATTCTGGAATATTCCCCACATTCGCTCCATTTTGGAAGATTCGTTCCACATATAGGCTTACTGTACTGCAGGCGATAATGACTGTTTTCACAAGTATTGCTAATAGATTATGGTTGAGTGGTAAATTAAATAATTACACAAAAGACGAGTTTATATACATTTATTAATTACGATATTTTTTTCACAAAAATGACACGTACACGTATTCATATACACATAATGATTATCTTAATTAAAAAATTTTTTGTATTATTCACCGTTAAATTCAACAACAAAAAGCAGATACACATAGTTACATGTATATACATTTACGGGTTTACATTTTTGAAATGTTTCATGAAATAAGAATTGTAAGCGTAATAAAAGAATTGTATTTTCACCACGTATATTTTTTACATTTTATAATTTTATACAGGTTTCAACGAATAGGCAAGTACACATGTTTATTAACAAAAAGCAAAGTAGGCCTACACCACATTTATATACATTAAGTAACATTTTTTGAAATTTTTCATAAAATATATTTGCATCTGGTATGCATCTGGTAATATATACAATGTCTATATTCAGTCGTCGTACACCATGCCCTCTGTTGTATGCGATGGCCCCAACCCCATGATGTTGGCGCAGTCTCAAAGTAATTGACTTGTAGTCTTCTCGCTGTCTTCGTGGTCTTCCCAAAGTTTGAAGAGTCGTCCGTGTGTTGCAGCGTACCTTGCTCTGTGTGTCCTCGTCAGTGCGTTCTCCGGTACCAGTCTCATTTGGAGGTCTACCGTCTCAGCCTCAGCGCAGAGAAGCGGGACCAGAACATAAAATCCCAGTCCAGCACGGCCGGCCTGCGTGTTGATCCGCCTGTGCCAACTTTCACATATATGATAATATAATTAATAATAACGTTTCTATTATCGTAATTCTGATATTAGTAACAAAATACTGTATGGAATTTTAATGAGAAACCAGCACCATTCATTTCACCAACTATTTTATGATTTTATAATTTTACACCCCCTTTACATCATTGTTTGTGCGTACTGTATCCCTGTTCACCGACCAGTTTGATATCTTCCACATTGTCCCGTCTATCCACGTTGTTCGGAGGTATCCTGTCAGTTGTGTCAGCGGCTCACAGCTCGATTCTTTTGTTTGGTCGTCAAGTGCGTTTAATGTTGGCACGATGTGTTCCCATGGTAAGAATGGGAGTGACGACAGCTTTCTGATAAATTGGTACTTATCCTTCCTCTGTATGTATACCCTAGCAAAACACAGACGCTGTATCCGTTGATAGATTCCACCGTGTCCAAACGTTTCCGGGGGAGGCGGTGGAGGTAACGTTCGATGACGGTGGGGGTATCGTGAATGGCGGTCGGATTCGCGGTCAGCGGTAAGAAAACTATTTTTAACTGTTGTTGATAATTTTAGGAAAATCTGAGTCGAGCAAGATGATGTCGTAACATTTCTGAAAATAGAAAGGAAATGAAGTATTTGTTTTATTTAAATGTCGAATTAAAAGCAACATCCATTTTTCCCATGCCCAGGTCACGAATAGGTGCCATGATCGTTACTGACTATCCGGTGCCGTAATGTATGACTTAATGTCATATATATAATGTTTTTTAAAATTAGGGAATAATTTAAGAAAATGTGTCGTTAATGTTCAAAATAGCAAACTAGAACAGTCAAACATGTGTAACGGGTCACCTCTATTAAGCAGCCACTTGTCTTAAGTAGCCACATTTGCTATTTCCTATTTATATGCTTTCAAAGCAAAATAACCTGTCTAAAAAGGTCACTTTTGCTTCTTCCCGTGACTGGCTGCTTAAGACAGGTTTGACTGTATTATGTTTTTCTTCTATCCAATATTGGGTATATAACTATAGAAGCTTTTTTTAGTAGTTAATAAGTTAGACGTTAAGGTCGAACAATCACGACTGACCGTGGAAATTACTTTATTTCATCCATTTTCATTTGGACATTTTCATTAATTTTTACTTAAACCTTTTTTCTGAAATGCATGTACATGATATTTAAATACCACAGTACATAATTTCACTCGTGATTTTGGAAAAGGACAACATGCTAGTAAATGGTTGAAAGACTTAAAATCATAAATGACAAAACATTTGGATCTGTGTGATAAAATAATAGTAATGACCACTTTGTATTTTTAAAGATGTTTTACTCATGGTTTCAAAACTTGCAAGCCAGCACTAGCTTTATAAAAGATAACTAATTTTACTAAATGATTATGGTGTGTATAATAATGATAGGAGGTTACTATTTTCATAGGAGTACAAATTGATTTATGTGTAGACATGTAGTTTTGGCCTCATCTGAAAATATAACATACATGTACATGTATATATTAAGGCGAAGTGTGATTAAGGTCCAAGCGTTCCGTTTTGCACTTACTTGTACCATGGTACAATCCGGATACAATTTAGCCTATCCGTATCAACCAATTGACTACATTGATAATTATGTACATCACATGTTCAACTGTCGCGGTATATTTCAAATTCTAATATATTAAAAAAATGTTTTGTGTTAATAATACATTGTTCCACAATATGCTATAATGGTTGAACTATATATGTATTTAAAACCAATACATTGACAGTTACTTATACATTTGGCAGTTAAATGCACTAATACACTGACAGTTATTTATACTTTTGGCAGTTAAACACACAAACACATTGCCAGTTATTTATACATTTGGCAGTTAAACACACAAAAACATTGCCAGTTATTTATACATTTGACAGTTAAACACACAAAAACGTTGCCAGTTATTTATACATTTGGCAGTTAAATGCACTAATACACTGACAGTTATTTATACATTTGGCAGTTAAATACACAAAACATTGCCAGTTATTGAAATGCAGCGATATGTTACCACGACTGGATCAATAAGGTCTTTATTACTGACAGTATGTCGCCAGTTTCGACACTTTTGATTAATTGAGGAACGAAACTCGAGTGCTAATGGTGCTATCTGAATAGAATATAATATACATTGACATAGTTAATCAGTGTCATTAAAATTGGAATAAGCTTATAAATCTGATTACAAAGTGCGATACCGCAAATGATCACACGGCGAATGTCTTATATACAATACTTTTCTGTAGGACAGTTCATGGCGAGTCCAATATAAAGAAGACAAGCTTATAAAGGGTAATGACTGGCACTAACTCCCGGGTAACTGATCACACTTAACTATGCTAAGAGTGTTAGTTGTGCATTATTTCATCATGTACTTATTAAAATCTATATGTATTTTATACAGCTCATAATGGCAATTATCAGTTTGAATTTCTTTACAGTACATCCATACACATACATCACCATAGTTACATTTTTGAAATACATTTACAACAGAGTAACAACCGAAAAAAATGACCGCTTGCATGAGAAACCTTAGAAAAAGTGCTTTTAGTAAATCCACCATCCTCCAGCGTTACGCAACTTTCAAACAGATCCACCAGCTCCTCCATCTAAATTAATTTTACACCAGTAAAAGACCGAATGAGGTAAAAATATAATGTTGAGGAGGGTGTTGCTTATAAAAGAAAATGATATATCAAATTATGTACGGTAACATGACAGTTTTCGCACTTTTAAAACACTCGTGCCAATGTTTACACAGAAAATTCCTTGTATTTCCCGAATGATCAAGAAAACGTCTACATTCTGCACAGATTCGGTTGCTGTCGAGTGATCAGAAATGATACGACATCATCTTGCTCGACTCATAGCTTCATTGCTGGTCGGACTCAGCAAGTCTTTCTGGAAGGTGTATTTTCCCCTGCAGTTCCACAAAGTAGTGTATTCGGCCCTTAGTAACTGTATATAAGCCTATTTTACATTGCCGCCGATTTTTATTTATATGGGAAGAGTCTCTAAGTTTGTAGGAGATAGTGCATGATACAGATACAAACCCATCGTAAGTTTATTGTGGTTCTTTAGCATACTCGGTGTACAGAACCGACACACGGGGTTTAAGGTCCCTGCCGCATGACTGTTAGTATTTATACTCGGCCAGCCCAGGGAATTGAATTCGCAACCCCAAGACTAGAAGTTTTGTGCTCTATCAACTGAGCTTATGGGGCTGGCAGAGTCAGACAGTCCCAATAGCTCAGTTGGCCCTTTGCTATATCTCGTCTATATAAATGATCTGCCTGACTGCGTCTTGAATGAATCTACAGTGCGACTGTTCGCAGATGAATGTGACCTATATTGAAACATATGAAAATAGACAATGTTGTTAGTCTCCAACAGACTTTGATGCTCTGGTGGAACCAATACGAGGACGTACATCGAACACCCATACAACTTACATGGGTACATCCTAGATGCAGTTGATTCAGCGAAGTATCTTGTTTTTTAACATCAACTGGAACCTCCATCAACTCCAATGACCACATTTCTGGAGCGCAGAGCCCAGACCAAAGCCATCACAATGTTCAGGGTTGAATGACAGCTGATTGACATTCCATTCAATTTCTTGGTGCCAATCATATCTCCAAGACCATATCTCCAACACTTTCTTGATACCGTATGCGAGGACACACTTTACCAGAAATCGTTCTTCCCAGATGGTATCACGATATGGAACGCTTTACCATTAGCAGCTGTTACTGCTCAATCCATACACAATTTCAAGCGACAGATCCAACTCACCACGACCAGACCGTAATAAAGTGCACATCAGTTTAATCTTTTATATCTGCACTGTACAGCAATGCATTCATATAGTCGATTTGCATTACACATGCTGGTACGAGTGTACACTTGTAGCGGTGAGGTACCATACAAAGAGGAAAAAGAAGAGCTTCACATTCCACAGGTAAGCAGAACATACGTTTACTGAATATTAACTCAAGAAGTATTAATGAGGCCACTGTCAATAACATTAAGCCTGACATCATGTGTGGCTCTGAATCCTGACTGAAAGGTATCAAGCCAGGCAAACCACCATCTTTAAATGCCATTTAGAATTATACACCGTCTTCAGAAATAATATGGGCACCAGAGGAAGCGGGGTTTTCCTAGCTATAATAAAAGTCTCACTTCCGTGGAATGCATCGACATTACTACTGCGTAACATAATACGACAAAATCACACTGAAATCTAAGAAACTTCTCTACGTCGGTTGTTTTATATGCCTAAGAAGAATCATGCTGACCTTGATCAATTTACAGAGTCATTTAAACTTCTTAACTCGACCAAACTAAATCAGTCATCCTATGTGGCGACTTCAATCTCCAACGCACTTTACGTCCAGGACAGGAATATTCATCAACACTTCATCGATATCATGAATGAATATTATCCTAACACAAATCCACGAGGAACCCATAAGGAACGAGAACCCACTGGATACTGCCCTTCATTAATCAAGTCATCAATGCTTATGGAAAATCTGACAACGCCATCGTACTCGTCCATACAGACATTCGCCCGGCCTGCAGCAGCCTGAAACCACGTAAAATCTATCAATTCTCCAAGGCAAACTGGGACCTTATCTAGACTGACTGCAGCAGCATTAACACCAATCAAGTACCTACAGCGGACATTGAAGAACTATAGGCCTTGTTCAAAACTGGTAGCTTCCATTAACAGACACATAACATCCAAGACCTGCAGAAATTAAAAATCTGCCATGGTGAACTACAAGAGTCACAGTAAGAAAAACAATCTATACAAGTACGCTAAAACACATACTAGTTGGTCCAATAACTGGTACTTTTATAGAGAATCCAAGCGATAATTTAGAGCTGCAGAATGGAACCACGTTAATAAAGTGGTTGAAGAAGGACTCCAAGCAAACAACTCCAAACCTTTCGAGAAATATGCAAAGTGAACAAAAACAAGACAACATCGGCAAAGCCCCATTGAAACAAAACAAAATACAAACCAAATTACTGACACCAGAGAAAAAGCTAATATCTTCGTGGATCAAATCCAGCCCGTCTTTACAAGAGATTACGATTCTTAAAAACCCAAAGTCAACACTAAAAGAACCTACCAAACCATGACTTGGAAAACCACAATGGCGATGGGCCCAGCATTCCTTATATAGACCCGAAGACCTGTACCAAAGAACTCTCTCCCGGCCTACGTGATATCTATCAACATTTTATGAATACAGACACACTTCCATGTTACTGGCGTAACGCATTCATTTTCCCTGTGTTAAAGAAAGGCGATAGACACCTTGCCGAAAACTACCGTTGGGTCTCACTCATTTCCGCCTAGAACATATCATCAGTAGCCATATCATGAAATACTTCGACTTCCACGAGATATTCACTAATCTCAACCATGGTTTTCTATCTGGCAACTATATACTAGCTACTATTCGCGATCTTCTCAAATCCTTCGCCGATAAAAAACAAGTAGATGTGGCTATACTCGACTTCAGTAAAATATTCGACACTGTTCCCCCACAACAAACTTCTTCATAAGCTGGACTGCTACGGTATCCGGGGTGAACTCTTGTCTTTCTTTAACGGATGATAGATGTTGTCTGCGAATGCGAGCTCTCCAATAGCGTCTGGGTTGAGTTCATTGTTCTACAAGGCATATTTTCGGCTCAATTCTCTCCTTGCCACATCAACGACCTTCCAGAGTAGGTAACCTCCCAAGTCCGTCGTTTTGCCGACGACTGTCTTTTTATACCGAATATTCCGATCAACCAAGGATCACGCTTTATACCATAATGACCTACAGGAACTAGATAAATGGGCCGACATGTAGGGTATGCATTTTAGTGCGAAGAAATGTTACATCCTCAGTATCCATAACAAAGTTTTATCAACTGAACAACACCTTTCTATAACGAGTACCTTGACCCTGTAATCATTACCTTGGAGTCACCATACTGGGGCGTCCATATAACTAATATAGATCTCTGCAAGAATGCCAACTCCACCCTAGCGTTCCTACGTCACAACTGCTCTCACGAACTGTGGCTATAGAACTGTGAGACAAAATGTACAACTTACCAAGCAGATGTTATAGGTGAAACGATTTCTGATACGAGGGATTTTTTTTGTCAACCAGGTGTTGTGAATAGAGATCCATAGTTGGAGCGGTAAATGCGGATTGATCATTTCCACTAACCTTTTCCGATAGGGGCATAGACAGGGAACAGATGTGAAATATTAATCACGTGCAATCAAACGGTATAAGGAGGGACTATATCGTGTGTGATCGTACAATTGATTTCTCTAGATGACGATGGCTACTACCCAGATACATCGTGTAATCGTGCGTCTATGGACAATACCTGTAACTCACATGGGTTGAGACTATTAAATTTGTGTAAATCAAATGTTTTACGTATTGCTAATGGTAGACTTGGTGACGACCATTTAATTGGTTCCTATACTTATGCTAATTATATGGGATCAAGTGTTATTGATTATTTATTATTACATAAACATGATTTTATATGTATTGATGATTTCCATATTGAACCATTTTGTGAATGGTCAGATCATGCAGCGTTAAATTTTAAAATTGTTTGTAGTACAGCAGTAACAAAAGAAAGGCGTGATTATGTTTTTACAAGTATCAAACGGAATGATAATCTAAGAGACAACTTTAGGCGAGGAATTATATCGAAACTTCCACTCTTAAATGCAATTACCCAGGGTGTTGATTTTAGCAACAGAGAAATGGTTAATAATTGTGTTTCATCCTTTTCGGAGTTAATAAATAACGTTGCACAGCCATTGTTTAGTAAAAATATAATAATGAAAAATGAATCGTGTACTGTTAAGTCGTTTAGCAAGAAAGCTGATTGGTTTGATTTTGAATGTAAGCAAGCGAAGCTATTGTATACTCATTCCTTAAATAAATTTAATAGATATAAAAGTAATGAAAATAGAATAGAAATGTGTAACTTAAAGTCAACATATAAGACACGTATTAAAAAGAAAAAACGATGTTACGAATATAAAAAAATAAAGATATTGAAAGATTACGACATGGTAAACCAAAAGATTTTTGGAAGCTTTTTACAAACAAAAATAAATCTAGAAAAAGTAATAATATTAGTAAAGAAGCTTTTTATGATTATTTTTCTTATCTTAATGAGAAGTTGCAAAGCGCATCAAATGCTGATGCTGAGACTTTTTGTAATGATTATGATTTTAATTCAACTAATTGTTCTTTTGAAGAACTCGATATGCCAATAACTGTGTCAGAAATAGAAAAATGTATAAAAAGTTTAAAGAAAAATAAAGCCTTTGCTGGTGGCCTACTACTAAATGAATATTTTATTGAATCTTGTGATATATTGGCTTCACACCTTGTTGATATTTTTAACGGTATTTTTAATTCTGGTCATTTTCCTGATAATTGGTCAGAAGAAATTATGGTGCCTATTTATAAGAAAAAATGACCCGGACGATATCAATAATTACAGAGGAATAAGCTTAGTCAGTTGTTAAGCTAAGATATTTACGGGTATTTTAAATAAGCGAATTAATACTTGTATTGAAAATGATAATATTGTGAGTGACGCTCAATTTGGATTTAAATGTGGAAGGTCGACAGTTGATGTAATATTTGTACTTAATTCCATTATACAAAAAGTATTATTAAAAATGACTGATTAGCTTGTGCATTTGTAGACCTAAAGAAACCTTTTGATAGTATTTATCGAAATGGCTTATGGTTTAAACGTAATCGATTGGATGTTAATGCTAAAATGTTACGAATTATTCGTGACATGTACTCAAATGTGAAAGCATGTGTTAAGGGATGTAACTCCTATTCCGAGTTTTTTTTAATGTGCTATCGGTTTAAAGCAAAGGGGAGTAACTTCTCCTCTGTTGTTTTCATTATTTTTGGAAGATCTAGAGCTTTACTTGTGCGGAGATCCAAACTGTGGCATGTACTTGGATGACATTACATTTATCTTAATGCTTTTTGCTGATGATATGGTGATATTAAGTAAAAACCCGACTGATCTGCAAAAAGTATTAATCTTTTACATAAATATTGTGAAACTTGGGGGGTTAGAGGTGAATACTGCTAAAACCAAGATTGTTGTAATTCGAAAAAAGGGTCCTTTAAAAAGCGATGAAAATTGGACTTTTAATAATCAACCTTTAGAAGTAGTGAATGATTTTAATTATCTGGGCACTGTTTTCAATTATACCGGTAACTATTATCTTGATCAGGAAGCATTGGCTGGAAAGGGTCTTAAAGCATTAAACATTTTACTGGCAAATACTCGTAAATATACATTGAAACCTAAAACTGTCTGTCAATTATTTGATGCCTTTGTTGGCTCAACTCTTAATTATGCCTGCGAAATATGGGGATTTTATAAATCAAAAGAAATCGAAAGAATTCATCTGAAATTTTGTAAATATCTATTAAATGTTAAAACCTCGACAAGTAATATGGGTGTGTATGGAGAGTTAGCTAGATACCCATTGTATATAAATAGATATGTTCGTATGATTAAATACTGGACTAAAATTGTTAAATCTGGTAACATTATAGTTAAATATTTATATAATTCATTACTTATTGATTGTAATAAAGGTGGTAAGAATTGGGTAAAAAACATCAACAATCTACTAGATGATTATGGATTTTCGTATATATGGTCAAGTACTGATGATGCAAATGTGTTAAACTTCCATATTGTTTTTAAAGAGAGAGTTCTAGATAATTTTAAACAAAAATGGTTTAATGAAATCGAAAAATGTCGTTCACTTATAAAATGTTAAAAACTACTTTAGAATTCGAAAATTATTTAGATATGTTTCCAAGAAAATTAAGAATTCGTATGTCAAGATTAAGATTATCTTTACATCAGTTGAAAGTTGAAACCGGTCGTTATGCACAGAGCAGAATTGAACGTAACTTGCGTTATTGTACTCTATGTAACTTTAACGACATAGAAGATGAATACCATTTTGTGTTAATATGTCCTAGTTATCAGGATATCCGTAAAAGCTTTATTAAACCATATTACTATAAACGGCCAAGTATGATAAAATTCATTGAGTTAATGCAAAGTAAGAAGTATTCAGTCTTGTTAAATTTGTGTAAGTTTATTCATCAAGCTTTTAGTACTCGCAATTCCTTGTACAATCAAAATACATAATAAATACATCTATCTTTTTGTGTTGATCTACTCGAGTATTTATTTGACAAAGTATTTAAATGTCCAACCTCAAAAACTATTAAGTATATGTATTTAAATAACGAAATGTTCTAATTTAAAAGGATCTAACAAAATATTGATCTATTATCTATGTGTCATGTGTTACCTTTATTATCTGAATTTGTTTGTAATGAGAAACATTATATGTTTAAATTACTGAATAAAGAATTTGAATCTTGGATCAAAAAGTCGGAAGCTGAAGCCAGCATATGCATTTATATAATCAACCCGAGAAATGTCTTCATTTCACAATTAAGAAAATGTAGACTGTTCAAAAGTAGTGAGTAAAGCTTTAATAATGAACACGCTTACGAGTTTCAGCAGACGAATCAACTTCTTCCATCTTATCTACTTAACATGCGTTTTTCAATGTTCGTTGACCATCTTGAATTTCAGTCATTTTGACATTTTTGGCTAAGATTTTTTTTCAGATCTCCTATCTTCGAATACATTGTCTAATATAATACTACTTGTCTAAATAAAACTGGTAAAACTGTATTAATTTGTACTATGTTCACCGGCATGAAGTTTTATACTCTAAACTGCATTGGTGTCAGCTGCACATGTCTACTGAAAAGCACACGAGATCTTGTTGTCCTTCTTATATATAAGAAAAAAATAAGAATTCCAGTGGTTGAATCCAGACAAGATAAACATTCACAACGACGTTAAATGACGTTTAGAAAAATAATTAGTTAATATGTTGCATGTTATTTTCTTATTATATGCCTTGTGTTTTTGAGCTTGAATTCTGAACAGACTATTTCATGATCAGCGTCACTTAAAGGTGACACTGTGTCAATTTCAATTAGTAGAACGGGTTATTTGTGAGTATTAGATCGGGTACTTTATTTTTTTCTACTAATTATTCAAATGAGTGGTCCTTTGTTGTATCTAAGAATTTATTATGAAGTTTACTATTAGATTGTCAAGTGACGAAGGACGGTACTGGCCAATCAATGTTGCCTAGGTTAGAATCTCCACTTATGAAATGGGGGCGTTTGATGATTTATCTAGTCGGGAAGAGATTGGTTAAATTTGTCAAGTGGGTATTCATTTGTTGATATGGACGGGGCGACATCTTTCATCAATCATTAGAGTCTGGTATCATACCAACAGACTGGAAAACAGCTAATATCAATCCTGTATTAAAAAGGTGATAAATATGGTCTCATAAAAAACTCCATATATCCTTAACATGTTTACCATGTAAATTTCTAGAACATGTCATTTCAAGAAATATAATGAACCACTTAGACAAAATAATATCCTACATAAATACCAACATGGCTGTCGCTCAAAATATTCATGCAAAACACAACGTATCGACTTCATTCAAGACCTATTCAGTACTAATTAAAATCAAATATATCCAAACCGATATCATATTATGATGGATTTCGTCAAGACCTTTGATAAAGTCCTCCGCAAAAGACTAAATAATATGGCATTAACAGCATGGTCGCATCTTGGGTATCAAACTTTCTTACAGAATACAAACAGTCTTACTTGAGGGTCGCATCTGATTTTATATCTGTTGATTGCGGTGTACCCCAGAGAAGCGTCTTGGGACCAATATTCTCTATATAACTTCCTGCTACATCCAGGGATTCATTCAAACATTATTTTTACCCACTTATTATATTGCTGTGGAATGCTGTGCCACTGTTACGGCAAAACCAGTAGAAACCATACCCGTGCCTTATGTGCTCCCATACTAGCGAGGACCTGGGAATGTACATAATTTTAAACAATATTTACAGTATATCATGTATAAATATGAATATCTTTAAAGTTGCATGCGCGCGCAGGACATAAATGGTCAAGTATGACCTAATTTGGAAAACCTGAAAAAGAAGAAGAAAGAGAAGCCTTTTGACGATTTTTTAGATTGCGTGACAGCAAAAACTATATTACCTATAATATGTCTTAGTTATCAGAATATCCGTAAAAACTTTATTAAATCATATTATTATAAACGGCCAAGTATATTAAGATTCATTGAGTTTGTGCAAAGTAAGACGTATTCAGTCCTGACAAATTTGCGTAAGTTTATTCATCAAGCTTTAAGTGCTCGCAATTGCCTGTATAATCAAAATACATCTATCTTTTTGTGCTGATCTACTCGAGTATATATTTGTTCAACCTCAGAAACTATTAAAGAAATATATGTATCTAAATAACGTATTTTTTTCTAACTTAATAGAATCAAACATAAATATTATAAATATTGATCTATCATATGCGTGTCATGTGTTAAATTTATCTAGGATATACAAGTCCTTGCATTTATTATATGAATTTGTATGTAATGAGAAACATTATATGTTTAAATTACTGAATAAAGAATTTTGAAAAAAAATGTTGAATCTATATACGCCATTTGAAGTATAAAAAGTAATAAACTAGCTATTGTACTTACTATAAATATATTAAGATTAATATTAGATCTATTTATCTTACAATTCTCATGAATTTTCTCACAAACTGACCTTGATAAACGACCGACAGACAGACAGACAGACAGACAGACAGACAATTGTAAGGCAAAATCTGACGTCTCACGAATCTCACGGTCACGCCACACCGTTAGACGAGTAGCCAGTAGCTGACATTTTGGTGAAAGTCACCGTTTTAGTTAGTCCCAAGTAAAAAAAAAGACGCTATTTATCAGATTTCTTGACGCTGATAATTGAAAACAATTTTTACAAGGTTATGCTTCATGTTGATTTTTGTCGTATCAATTTATTATTTCTTCAACGTGATACTTCTTGACGCTAGTAATCAAATTTCTTGACGCTAATATTTTATAACAATTTTTACAAGGTTATGCTTCATGTTGTTTTTTGTGTATCAATTTATTGTTTCTTCAACGTGATGGTTCTTGAAGCCAGTTATCAGATTTCTTGACGCTGATATTTTGAAACGATTTTTACAAGACTATGCTTCCTGACGCTAGTTATCAGATTTCTTGACGCTGATATTTTGTAATAGGTTAACATGTACCGACACGATTTTTAGCAATCACAACACTTATAAAAAACTATTTGAATGTAATTAGTTTATTGAAAAACAAGTGTTAGTGCAGACAATGTTTATCATTAGTGTCACATACGCCAATACAGCTTCTTGACGCTAATGGGTTACTATCCTTTGCATAAACAAAATGGCGGATCTTCTTGTCGGTATTGCAACGGAGAAACAAAGTCCAATTATGACTTTACTAATGAATAGAATTTAAAAAAATCAACTGATATATGTTTATATAGGTATAATATACATATGGTTATTTCCTGACTTTTATTAACTTTTATTAATAATAAAGTTCTTGACGCTTCTTGTCGCTTCTTGACGCTAAATAGTGAGACCGAAAAATTACTTCCGGTCTGTTTCCACAATAAAAACACGCTTTTATTTTGATAACGAAGTGGGTGATTTCCTTCAATATTCATCAGGTGATAAGTGTAAGTACGGTCACATGTTTCAAATATATTAATATGAAATAGTGCTTATCATCTTAATATTGGACAGATGTGCTTGTATTTGATGTAGATGGAACGACAGAGATAACAGCCAACTACATATATGGCACAAAAAGTGCACCTCTGCACAAGTGAGTCTATTTGTAACCCACTATATGCCTTTGGTAACCGAGGTTACTTGTTATATGTCTTTGGTAACTTTTATATCGTCATTTTTTAGAGTAAATAGTTTTACTCTTTTCTCCGGCTAGATGATTTATGGGGTGCGCTCTATTAATCACGCCCAAAAATACAACCTGGACCATATCTACTCAAGAAGCTACCACCATAGACTTGCGTTATAATGTTTGACCTAATTTTCACTATTGCTACCATAAGCAGACCAAAAAGTCCTATATCATATTAAAGTACTACTGTATCCTAGACTCAAATTAAAATGTCCCCAAAATGGGACTTAAACTGGTCATACCTAATAACGCAAGTCTAATTTTTTTTCAACCAGGTAAAGAATGGCATCAATAATAAACAGTAATAAGGTTACTCAAGTATGCTGAGTAATAAATAGTTGCCGATACGAAATGCAAACAAATGCCGACGCTAACGGAAGTTGTAGCAGTGCTCCAGATAAGCTTTTGGCTAAATGCTTATTTTACTCCCTAAATTAAAATTCAATGCTTAAAATGAAAATTGAAAGAGTATTTTCAGATCAACTTTTGGCCAAATGCTTATTTTACTCCCTAAATTAAAACGCAATGCTTAAAATGGAAATTGAAAGAGTATTTTCAAAATTTACCTTTACTTCTGACCAGACACTGTTAATGTTTGCTTTAATACAGATTTGAGGTTATCTTCAATTCCATTTATTATCAGCCATGGGAATTTTACTTTCCATGATTCAATGGTATTTCTATTGACCTTGCCACCCGTGTGTTTTTTGTTCATTTTTTTTGACTTCGTAATATATGCATCAATAACTCACTTTTAAGAGTATTGTTTTTCTTAAAGAACTGAATTAAGTTAGCAGATAATGATTGGGTTTCTGTTGTTTTTTTCCGTCTTCTGACGCCAGAAGCAGACAATGCCATTTATAATAAATACGATAAAGTAATCGGCTAAAGTAATGCAGGTTCGTTTATAGCAGGCCTCTTTAAAACACTTGGAAATACTCAACATGTTCCCATGTGCGTCTCAGTGACAATGATCTACGGGAAATAACTATTATTGTATAAAGTTAGTGTGGTTCCCCGATCTACCAATAAACAGTAGATTTTATCGGTATAGGTCAGGGAACCAGACTATGTTTTACATAGCTGTAACAGTTCACTGTTGCGTTAGTTTATTTCACGGTGTCTACTTCCTTTGTGAAAACCCCGTTCTTTGGAAATACGATACCCACAAGATCGCCAATGAAATGCTTAAATTCAATTGTTTATGCGTACCGGTACGCACATTTATTATTTTCAATGCTTTTTTTGTCAATTTCAATGCTTATTTACGCAAATACGCACCTTATCTGGAGCACTGTGTAGTGCGACATATTGCACATCTCTAGGGAGCCTTTAAAAGATTTTTATTTTGCGTCTCCCGAGACGTGCAACCATGGAAGCCAATTTTACCAACTGGAAGTTCCCAACGGAATCTGTTGGGAAGATTTCACGACTTTAAAATCCAAACAATTGACATATTATGAATGAGAATTAAAAAAAACACATTAAATACATCGATCCGTGATAAAATTGTATGCAGTGCACGCTAAGTATACCGATAAACCGATCTCAAACATTTCATTATAATCTGACATCGAGTGTTCCGAATGAATCATCACCATGTTGTATAACAACAGATGCCTTTATATTATGAAATCGAAGAATGCACAGTGCCGGTCTATTTTTGTTTATTTTTCATCAAACAGTTTACATTCATTTTATGGTGTGTTTTTTGTAATACTTGTTAGTATAAGTTATTTATGATAAGTTCTGATTTTAGAACTTTAAATTTTATAAAGAAAAACAATAGAAAAATACAATATATAGGCAGAGACTGATAGGCTAATATCACTGCAACATACATGGCTGAAATTTCAGATGACACCTTTAGTATTTCTTTAAAATCTTTTGAACCTTTGTCTGGATTAAACAAGTTTGGTAACAAAGATGATAAAGTTTTTGTCTATATCCAATTATTTTTCTTCCGTTTTTAAAGTATTACGGATTGAAAACAAAATAAAATTGGCTTTTTACGATTTTGTTTTATTTTAACGAAAACGGTATTGTGTACATGTAGTTGTTTTAACAAAAACATTTTAACAACACATCAGAGATTTTATTGCAGAAATATGAAGAAGTACGTTTTCGATGGATGGCAAAAAAATTGCATAGATATATTACTTTTTTTTTGCTATTTCCTCCTTTAAAAATGAACTTAAAATGAGAAAATGGTCACACAAAAATAACTGTAAGCATAATTTAAAATGCTTCTGTTTTTTGTTTTTTTTTTCATTTAAGAAAAAGAAAAGTTTACCATCCAAAGTCCTTCCTTTTGATACCAAAAGGAAAAGCATATTTTGTTAGGGTCAGTGGGGAGTCGAGCGCCAAATGTGCCATCAAAAATTTAGACAAGCAAATGCAATCACTTATCTCTGTATATGGGTCTCTGATATATGGGGTATATATTACTTTTCGAAGAATTTAATAAGTGATATATTACACTTAATTGCACTACTGCCCAAACCATGCTGATGATATACATTTTAGCCAACAGTTGCTCTATGTTGGGCAAGTCGATTGGGCGTTGTTGGGATTATAAAAACAATGCTTACTTACCATACCGATTTTTAAAGAGGGTCAGGTTTTGATAAACAATGTGTTATTATTTATTATTCTGGTCGAGTTGTGTTGTAAAGTATTAAGTTCGATGCCGTAGTCACTTTTTCGACAGAATATTGAATTATTCTCTGACTGAACAAGCTATTTGTAATAGCAAGGGTGACATTTTGAGAACAAAATGGGTTTAAAACTGGTACATAATATCGACGAGTTTGTTGTAAACTTTGGGATGAATTCAGGCTTCACAACTCTCTTCGGTAAAACGTATGGGACACTATAAAATGTATATTTTACATTAAAACCATATATACCTACCATAAGTTCCCAAAGATAGTTGTTTACACGATTTTAATCTTCTCTTTCTCTTTGTATTGTTTTCTTTTATGAAAAATGAATACATGTTCATGTAAATAAACAATATTTAAGTCTTTTTACTGACAGAAGTCGGCTTAAAATGGCAAATATAGACTTATTTATTTTACCTTGATTGAGAAACAATTGCTTACAACAGATCATGTTCAAAGAATTCTTGCGTAGATCCAGTACTAAGCTTATACGGACAAAATGTCTTGCGGACACAACAGACCCAACTCTGTATTATACGGAAGTCCCCAAATTGGTCAGATTAATAACTCTCATAACAACAAACACGACAGTACAAGAATAAACATGTACATGTCGTTTCAAAGACAATTTCAATCCATCATTAAAATTGTGTTTTCAATAAGCTTACAACTAGGTTGCACGTCGTGCTGGGACATTCGCTTTTGTTTTAAAGAAGCTTATGTTAAATGCCTGTTTAACACCTTCATGACAAGTGGAATTCAATTAAAAAACAAGCGAGTTCAACAGTTACTATATACACAGTGTGTGATCTTGTCGACCTATTTACTGGCTCATATTAAGTGACATTTTTGACTTCCGTATTATAAATAATTATAGTACAAATGACTTACCAGAAATGCGTTAAATTAATACATTATCATTATTGTGAAATAATGAATTAATATTTAATTATGTCTTCTTTATAATATTTAAAGTTGCTGAGAAGCAAGGTATTTACTAATTTAAGTCCAGTAGTGTTCTGGTGAAACTAAGTGCAAGAATAAGGTTAATTGCATGGAGTTATTAAGTTATTTCTGTAAGCATAATCTACAAACATGCATGCATTTAACAATCAATTGCATTCCAACGCTACATTACATGTAGACACAAAACAGCTGATCCATTCAGAAGTGCACTGTGATGTCACACATAAATATATATATAAATACAAAGACAGAGGCCACAGGGGTCACAAACATATTTGACACAAGCAATTGAAAGCAGCTGATTATTTCACAGCAACATGCCCAAAATCGTATTGTTGATACATGTTCTATATTCCTTTTAGAATATTGTTTGATCATGTTTACCATGTATGTCTATAAAATTAGTATTTATTATATCCTTTGTTTTCACTGACATCACGATTGTGTACACAATTACCTACAATGCAACTCGCGCATGCCAAAACTGCCATTTTGGATCCTTAGAAAAACAGTCCCTGATAAATGCAGTGTCAAAATATAATATAACAATTATTTGATTTGTGTATTGCAAACTTTTAGTGCTGATATAATAGTAAATGGCAGTAGAAATAAGAAGATTTGTGTAAAATTTGACATGCACAACTTTTGGCGTCTCTTTCAACAATTTTTCATTCATATCGCAACGGTGTCTACTTGAGACAGTATTCTAAGCGCTGTCACACTGGAGTATCATGCCGCAGACACATGGTATGATACCCCACCAAGTCACATTATACTGAACCCAGGCCAACCAGACCTAGAACTTTCCTCTAAATGCTGAGCGTCAAGCGAGGAAGCTTCTAGTACCATTTTTAAAGTCTTTGGTATGACCTGGCCGGGGATTGAACACACGACCTTCCACATGCGAGACGGACGCTCTACCACTAGACCACGCCGCTGTCTTTTTCATGTTTAGAAATGATTGGTTCATATATTCATCTTGCATATCTGTGTTAACAAATAAGCCTCTTTTATAAATAAATAAATATAACTAAAAGTATTGTTTTACAATTTATGCCAATAAAACTAAATACAGGCATATTTTTAGCTTTTCTTAAATTAGAAAACTGTTGAAAAATATTATTTTTTTTGTTTAAAATGTATAATACAAGCATTAAAAAAAGAAGTCACATAATTTTGTAGCTTGCTATTAACATTCACTACAGTCTATAAAAAGCAATTTTTATAAACAGCATATTAAACATAAGGGCTTGGGGAACAGCATTATATTAAATTTCAACAGAATTCTTGAATTCGTAAAAGTATTTTTATTTATAAAGACCTGTAAGTCATACTGTGTGTATTGTAAAAATTATTTGCTACTGAGTTCTTGATTAACTCTAATAATCCTCCACCACCACATGTGGGAGTGCCAATTATGTGTGCATGCTGTACTTCAAATAGCATAAATCACCCCTGGGTGTACATAATATAACACCATACTATGGCTAATAATCAGTTAATTAGGGGTCAATGACAATGGTGACTTACGAGTAAAAAAAATGTAATGTCCATCCCATTTTTGTAACGTCTGTCCCATTTTTTTGAAAGGAAAATAAACATTCAATTTTAGGGCATTTCTGTTATATCTGTTATTAGTTATCGTTATATATTTTTTTGTTCATTTTCCTGGTACCACTGTTTTTTTCCTAAGTTCCTCATAAACGGTTTCTCGTATCCATAAAATTATGTTCCAAAAAATAAAACATTTCAGTTCACAGAAAGCCATTGAAATTCACGAAAATGTTTGTCATAAATTTTAAAAATATGTTGTTCATTTCTTTATAAAATAAACATTCTTAGTTACTGGTTATACTGCTTTAAAGAGATAATGTGCAAGGAAAGAGTAATAATTGAATGTTATGTCCAACAAAACACAAAATGTAAAATATAATAAAATAATATACAATAATATACCTACCTACATACCCAACCACCCACCTTCCCTTTGTCAGTATCAGTGTCAGCCTCCAATAGCATTGATAGTCTCCCATAGCAATGTCAGCCTCCTAAAACATTATAAGCCTCCAATAGCATTGTCAGCCTCCAATAGAATTGTCAGCCTCACAAAGCATTGTTTACCCCTCATAGCATTGTCAGTCTCTCATAGCATTGTCAGCTTCCCATAGCATTGTATTTCTTCCATAGCATTGTCAGCTTCCCATAGCATTGTCAGCCTCCCATAGCATTGTCAGCATCCGCATTGTCAGCATCTGCATTGTCAACCTCCCATAGCATTGTCACACCTTCAAAGCTCCCAAAACTTTGTCGGCCTCCTATAGCATTGTCAGCCTCCCATAGCATTGTCAGCCTCCCATAGCATTGTCAGCCTCCCATAACATTGTCAGCCTCCCATAGCATTGTCAGTCTCCCATAACAATGTCATCCTCCCATGAGATTGTCAGCCTCCCATAGCATTATCGGACTCAAAGCATTATTAACCCTCATAACATTGTCAGTCTCCCATAGCATTGTCAGCCTCCCATAACATTGTCAGACGCCCATAGCATTGTCAGCCTCCCATAGCATTGTCAGACTCCCATAACATTATCAGACTCAAAACATTATTAACCCTCATAACATTGTCAGTCTCCCATAGCATTGTCAGCCTCCCAAAACATTGTCAGACTCCCATAGCATTGTCAGACTCCCATAGCATTGTCAGCCTCCCATAGTTTTGTCAACCTTCATTAGCATTGTCAGCCTCCAATAGCATTGTAAGCCTCCCATAGCATTGTCAGACTCAAAGCATTGGGCCACACTTAAAAATATCTCTGTTTCCCCTTGCCCGACCCTAGATTTTAGAACTAGGTAGGTAGGTAGGCTTTTTTTTTTTCTTTTTTTTTTTTTTTTGAAGTCCATAAAAAACATACATGTATTGATAAACAGAGAAACTCAACATTTTATTAACTGATATGGCTATTCCAATACAACAACATAATTTATATTACATGTATTAAATGTGCTCAATACTAACTACATTGCTCGTAAAAGTGAAGGATTGAAAACTAAGAAAAACTGTTAAAATGAATAGTATTTGTATAACATTTATATATAATAAACTGAACTGTGTTTATTTTGATTGACAAATGAAACTGAATACAATATGACTAGTATAAGTAAATCGGACAGCAGTTACTTAAACTGTTGGCATTTAAAAATGCTTACAGAACTATATCAAAAAATGAAACTGTATATAGAATAATAAGTATTAATCTGTTGGCATTATTTGATATAGTTCATTGGCATTTTTAAATGCAACAGTTTTAGTAACTGCAGTCAAATTTTCTAGTATTAGTCATTCTATATAATAATACAGTTTCTGAACATTGTTTATCAAAATAAACTACCAGAAGTAGTACTAACTTGCCCTGATCAAAGATTCACTTGCCCAGATTTTTATTAACAATACACTTTGCGGTAAAATATAAAATAATTAAACATAAATAGACTTAAATGTAATAATTTTTATGTAAGGTTAGCTCCCTATAACATTATGCATGTGTAAATCACAAGTTTT
The DNA here is from genome assembly GCA_029582155.1 of Panopea generosa. NCBI lineage: Eukaryota > Metazoa > Mollusca > Bivalvia > Adapedonta > Hiatellidae > Panopea > Panopea generosa. The sequence continues at coordinate 41,069,439 of CM055902.1, read as the reverse complement.
AGAATAGTACAAGACCGGGAGAAGTGAGAGAAATTCAGGGAGAACTGACTTTGTCTCTATAAGTATGACCAACTTATTAAGTTGTATTTTGTCTTTGTTCTTTATTGACTATCATATCTGTTCTGTCACTCTGTGGCAGTGTGGGAGCAGGTGTTAATTCGAATCATTATTTTAAATATCTTTCTCTTTTCTTATGATTACTAAATGTCATAACACACAACAATGGCAATGTCAAGCCTACAAAGCTATTCAATTCATCCAAGAGAACTTGGCAGTCTATGATCTAGAAAAGTGCAACTAGTAAACTATATTTCAAATATTAAAAAGACAATTTATCTTAATTGTTGTTTTCAATACTATATTTAAATCATGACGTGACTGCCAAAGAAAATTATATGCTGAAACCACACAACAAAAAAGCAATAAATGTATTACTATAATACCCCTACAACATTTTTCTTTACCGTATACTCGATTTAAATATCGACGTTCACGTTCAGGGGTCGGGAAAAACTTTTAAAAGCACTCGTCTGTCAGGCAAGTGGACTGGTAAAAAGTACTCATCCGTATGGAAAACTCACTTGTCCAAAAAAGTTATAGTAAAATAGTGTCTATTTTGGAAGCACGTTGTGATAACCTTATCTTACCTTAAATAGTTTTATTACTTCATTTACAGTAAGTACACCACTAGCTTTAACCGTTATGATCATGCAATAAACATTAAGTTTGTTGATGTTTATATATCGCTTTTGTTCCGAATACAAACAGCTTGGGGTTAACATAAAAAGTAAATGCATTCAAGCCTCCATAACATGTAAAACGCAAAAAAACTGTTAATATTCCGGAGACGGGGAAATATTCCGAAGACCGAAAAGTCCGATTTTTAAACCGGTATTAAAAAGCTGCGCATGCGCGTCTCGATACCTTATAAAAAAATTATACCGAATGGTTTCTAAAGAAAATGTCCTTGGGACTTGACAAGAAATTGCATGATAAGTTATCGTTGATGATCGTTAAATGTCAAATTTACAAATTATATTTACAGCAATGAAATATAGAAAGAATAAATACCGTAACGACTTTGGATCATTACGTTCTTTACAGTTTTCAGGTTGTTTATTTTTCGATCTCTGCCAAAAGGTTTACTCGTCCGACGGACTAGTTACTGGCAAAAATCACTCGTCCGCAGACAAAAACCAGTCGTCAGGACCAGTGCTTTAGCCGGCCCCTGGTCACAGAAGATAATTTACGTACATGCAGTTCCAATTATTTTAAATCTACGAAATATTTATTAAAATACCAGAACTTAACGCTGTGTGTACCGTGGTCGTAGATATCCGACCAATCATAGCCGTTATTTAAAATAGATTAATTTATGTTCAAAGCTACTCCCCAATCACATTAGAGGAGTAAAAATAGATAATTGAATATTCATGAGAGGTTTTCCGAAGTCGCAATATCGGGCATGCAGTAAACACCGCGGGGGTCAATTGTTTCTACTGATTAGTTATGGTCTATAAGCAACAGTTTCACATGTGTTGTATAGAATAGAGACATTTGCAGACCTGTGTATTGTGAAAACTCGCTTGTCCGATTTTTAAGATAAGCCCGGAGCGGTCGAAAATTAAAAAAAAAACTCAGAAATTTTCCCCAATAAATTTTTTTCAGTCGGTGCTTTTTTCGTGGGTCGGTCGCGCAAGGGGAAACAAACACTATTTTTATTTAGGCCTTATTAACCCTCATAGCATTGTCAGCCTCCCATAGCATTGGCAGCCTCCCATAGTATTGCTCCATGGCATTGGCAGCCTCCCATGGCATTGGCAGTCTCCCATGGCATTGTCAGTCTTCCATAGCATTGTCACACTCTCAAAGCATTGTTAACCCCTCATAACTTTGTCAGCCTCCCATAGCATTGTCAGCCTTCAATAGTATTGTTAGCCTCCCATAGCATTGTCAGCCTCCCATGGCATTGGCAGCCTCCCATAGCATTGTCAGCCTCCCATGGCATTGGCAGCCTCCAATAGCATTGTCAGCCTTCCATAGCATTGTCACACTATCAAAGCATTGTTAACCCCTCATAACTTTGTCAGCCTCCCATAGCACTGTCAGTCTCCCATAGTAATATTAGCCTTCCATAGCATTGGCAGCCCTCATAGAATTGTCAGCCTCCCATAAAATAGCATCTAATAGCAATGTCAGCTTCTCATATCATTGACAGCCTCCCATGGCATTGCCAACCTTCTATAAGATTGTCAGTCTCCCATAGTATTGTCAGCCTCCCATAGTATTATCAACCTCAGATAGCAGTGTCAGCCTCTATAACATTGTCAAACTCTCAAAGTGCTGTTAACCCCCTCATAGCATTGTCAGCCTCCCATAGCTTTGTTAGCCATCCATAGCATTGTCAGCCTCCCATAGTATTGTCAGCCTCTGATAGCATTGTCAGAATCTCAAAGCATTGTTAACCCCTTAATAACTTCCATAGCTTTGTCAGCCTCTCGTAACTTTGACAGCCTCCCATGGCATTGGCAGCCTCCCGGAGCATTGTCAGTCTCCAATAGCATTGTCAGCCTCCCATGGCATTGCTGGCCATCCAAAGCATTGTTAACCCCTCATACCTACCTGCCTGCCCTGCCCCAGCCCTGCCCTGCCCCAGCCCTGCCCCAGCCCTGCCCAGCCCAGCCCAGCCCAGCCCAGCCCATCCCAACCTTGTCAGCCTCACATAGCATTGTCATGTCTTCCATAGTTTTGTCAGTCTCACATAGGATTGTCAGTCTCCCATAGTGTTGTCAGCCTCACATAGCATTGTCAGTCTCCCATAGTTTTGTCAGTCTCACATAGAATTGTCAGTCTCCCATAGTGTTGTCAGCCTCACAGAGCATTGTCAGTCTCTCATAGTGTTGTCAGCCTCACATAGCATTGTCAGTCTTCCATAGTGTGTCTCCCATAGTGTTGTCAGTCTTCCATAGTTTTGTCAGTCTCACATAGGATTGTCAGTCTCCCAAAATGTTGTCAGCCTCACATAGAATTGTCAGTCTCCCATAGTGTTGTCAGCCTCACATAGCATTGTCAGTCTCCCTTAGTGTTGTCAGCCACACATGGCTTTGTCAGTCTCCCATAGCATTGTTAGCCTCACATAGCATTGTCAGCCTTACATAGCATTGTCAGCCTCACATAGCATTGTCAGCCTTACATAGCATTGTCAGCCTTACATAGCATTGTCAGCCTCACATAGTATTGTAAGCCTCCCATAGCATTGTCAGTCTCCCACAGTATTGTCAGTCGCCCGTAGCATTTTCAGCCTCACATAGCATTTTCAGTCTCCCATAGTATGGTCAGCCTCCCATAGTGTTGTCAGTCTCCCATAGTGTTGTCAGTCTCCCACAGTGTTGTCTGAGCCTCCCATAGCTGACTCCTCTATATGAAGCTTCTCTATGTATCGGTCGCCTGTCTCTGTTTCTGCTTCACTTATTCACAGTTAAACGTTCTCCTCCATGATTTTATAAGTTGACTTTGTCATGCACTAATAATAAACAAGCTCTTTGAAATTGTTTATATAAGATAAAATCTGGAGTTATCAAAATGTTTGGTATTTTTCGCTAGATTGTCTCACCGATCAATTAAACCCATTAAAATGTAATTAGTTGCCTAAATTTAAATGGGAACATAACCTTCATGTTACCTGGTCAGTACTTTTGTTTCGCAATAATGTAATTTCAATAAAGATAGATGTAACAATGTATCTGTCAAAAGTGTTATCTCTCTCCATGGTAAGATAGCTTTCATTGTTTGTTTTTTTAATAAAATCGGTTATAAATGTGATAAAAACCTCTCAACATTTGATGAAAATCAAGATTGTCAATTTAACTTAGAAATTTTCCATCGTGCGGTCTGTACATGTACGATGTACTTGGATAGGTTTGGAGACGCTGTATTTGACACTTATATACCCCAACTGTTATCTCCCAGCTGGGTGAACTTGATACTTGTATGGTATAATTGCTTCACTTCAATATTTGATGATTTATTGATTCAGGTCTGTGTTTGAAAATGTAAAATTCAGTATTTTTTACACATTGTTTTGTGGAGTAATTAACGGTATGGGAAGGTTACAGTAGCAGATACAGGATTTCATGTTGGGCATATTTTTTGGATAAATATTCAAACTTGAGAGTGAAAGGGGTGGACGATCATGACAAGTGTTTCTCAGTTAAAAAAATAAATAAGTTTTACTATCTTTGACCAACCCTTAAATTGATGGGCCCAACTTGACCAAAAAAATTGGATCTGCCTACATATATACTTAAAAGGATTTGGCGTTTTTGAGAGGAGATTTATGCAGCCTTTTGTGCCAGATTTTCAGTCAATTATACTTGCCAGTGATTAAGGCAGTGTGGGTGGGGTATCCACCGCCCCTCCCCTCTCCATCCTGGATCTGCTAGTGGGTTATGTTCAGCAAGGTAAAGATATTTATGAAAAGGTTATAGAGCAAATTTGTATAGTATTGGTATTGGTTTAACTTAAAACTTGTGTGTAGTTCACCTGTTCATAACAGTTAAGACTGTAGTATTGATAGATAAATGTGCTAGCGGTAAGTGAAGTGTTATTCCATTGTTCTAGTGTATTATTGGATCTAAATCTTTCAGTGGCTCTGTCATAAATATTATAATATTAATAAAACAAGGTATGGATTACAGATGAGTTAGAAATTTAACCAACATTTTGTTTCCAAAAGATTAAAGAAATAATTTATTTCAAGTTTCTTTGAAATTTACGGAATTGGCATATTTTTTTGATATGTTATCATTATTGTTTATTTTGTTTACATGAGACAAGGTAGCATAGTATAAGACTGGTTTTCATCGCTCACAGAGGTGTGGTCCTCAGGTTCGGTAGAATGACTTCAAAAACAAAAACCAAGGCGGTCCTCCGTAGCTGAGTGGCCCAAGGCGCCGTCTATGGATCACTTACCTCTCAACACTTAGGTCCTAGGTTCAAGCCCTGCTCGCTCTAAAATTTTTATGTGAAAAAGGACGTTGGTTCTTCTTAGATTCATTCTGAGGTCTTCCTCCACCAATAAAATTGGATAGATGCCATATATAACCTGAAATGTGTTTAAAAGGGCGTAAAACCATAAAAATCCCCTGAAACCCAGTACAGTTCTTCACAACTTTACAGTCGAGCTAAAAGAACATAATATTTATACAATATTCACATATTGTATTTTCACTAATAACAAAAGTATAACATAATAGTTTTGTCAAGTTCTAAAACTGATTCTTGCCAAGGTTGTGAACATTGTCTCTCATTGTCATTCATCTCACACTGCTGATTCATGTGGGAAAGTTATCAGTTACTTGTGGAGATCAGTGTGCTTGAGTACGGGTTAACCTTCCAGGATCCTAGGAAATAGTGGTTAGGTTAACTGTTTGTCTATTAGCCCTTGATGGCATTATGATGAATCTAAATATTCAAGGTGTTCTAAGGTGTTTCTACTCTGACTACGTACACATATATTGATGTGCAGATGCTGTTGTGTGATGAAACAGATCAAAGCAGCTGCTGTAAAACCTTCGTAAAAAAATGAGATTCCTGATCGATAAATCAAGCGATATTACATACAAAATTATTGTATGCCCTCTCCACTTGAAGAATGGAGAACGGGTATTTAATGTAATCTTTGTCCGTCCGTAGTCATATAAACTCTCACAATCATTTCATTGGTCATGATGAGCCAGATATCTAAGGTTGAATGTTAGAGTTTCAAGCAAAAGACTATTCTTAAGAATGGCTGGTGAATATGACTCATTTCACTAAACATCTCAAGCTAAGAATTTCCTCAACTAAAAAAGTTCAATTTCTCTAAATTATTATTTGAACTCTTAATACATTGATATTGTTGTATGGTGTTTAGCGTTGCTTTCATCAATTTCAATCGCAACGGTGTCTACTTGAGACAGTATTCTAAGCGCTGTCACACTGGAGTATCATGCCGCAGACACATGGTATGATACCCCACCCAGTCACATTATACTGACACTGGGTCGACCAGACCTAGCGTTCTCCTCTGAATGCTGAGCCTCAAGCGAGGAAGCTTCTAGTACCATTTTTCTTTGGTATGACCCAGCTGGTGATTGAACCCACGACCTTCCGCATGCGTGGTGAACACTCTACCACTAGACCACGCCGCAGTATGACACCTAATATAGAAGGCTTTTGAATGATTGGGTGAATTATATTCATATTAACTGACAGAGTGGAAAACCGTGCAAGAAGTGTTCAGATTGCTCGTTATGAGCAATCTGAACTCTTCCTGCACTGTTTTCAAAGGCCTTCTGTGACTATGAACCCACGACCTTGCCCATGCGAGACAGACGCTCTACCACTAGACCACGCCGCGGTGAATGACTTCACAGCATTAAGTATGAACACTATTTACTCAGTAAAGTTTAATATGTAAAAATCCTAATTAATACCCTTTAAAGCTTCTTGGTTAAAGCTGAACTGATGACAAGTTTTACTATTTATTACATCAATTTCAATGGTGTCCTTACATGTCCTATTAAATAATATTGCAGATGATCAATAGGTTTTGATCTTATCTTACTAAGGCCATAATTTATTAATTGCTAGATAATCATCCCCACCTGCCCCCTAATTCCCCCCCCCCCCCCCCCCCCCACTTGCCCCAATCTTTTTTATTTTTATATTTTAAAAAAAAAAAAAATGTTCCCTCCCACTCCCATTCCCGTTTTTAAGAAAAATGGCCTTATCTAAACTATTCAGTTAAATTACTGGGAAAGGTTTTAGGTGTAGTAAACATTTACCAGGATGTGATATAAGAAAGCAATAACACACAGGAAATTATATGAACTGATACAAATTTAAAAGGAAATGAAATAAGGAAACAATAAGCAGGTTTACAACAGAAAACCTAAGCTGTAAGTGTTTTTGTATATTTTGTGATTTTTATTATAGTCGATGGTGCTGCATGTTTATATTCTTGTAATAAAGCATAGGGGAGACGTATTTTATTTATTGCTGCATCTTATAACCTTTTTTTCAACATGTTTGCAAGGGTCTGGCTTTGCTTTGTGTGAGAAAAGCATATCATGGGTATTTTGATTCTCTAAAAAGATTTTTTAAGATCATGTAGGGCTAGGGCCAGGGCCAGGGCCAGATTTGAACCTGGGTATGTTTCACTGTTGACTCTAGAGGATTGGAGGAAAGTGGGTTAGGACCCCAAACCCTGATATAGGTGGATCTCACCTGAAAAAGAGTCTGAATAAGACCATCCTTAAAAAAATATTTGTTTGCTGTGCTCCGACCCTGTATTTTTCATGTGGGTAGGTAATTTATTGGGCTGGGAGCCGGGTGTAAATTTTGATTTTGCATAATCACTTTAAAGAAAATGAACAGAAATCATGAACAAATTTTTTTAACATTTTGAAAGTCAACAAAAAAATTTGGGTAGCTGCAATTTTGAGTGAGTAGGTTATAAGGAGCATGTCAAACAACTTATTTTTTAAGGACAGCCTAAGCATAACAAAAGTGGTGGTGATCACTGATTGGGCAGCATTTCATTTCCAAGTATGGAAAAAAATTGTGATAAATTTTTATTATATTTTATTTCTCATTTTTCATTTTTTACAGGTACCGTATCTATTAATTAGTTAATGAAAGAAAACGAAAATGCCGGCAGAGGCAAAGAAGAAAAACATGTATCGTCTTCTTCACACAACAACGGCACATGATTGGGAGGAAGACAAAAATAAGAAAAAGGACATTTTTGATGATGGCACGATGTCTTTCTTTTGGTAAGATTTGATATTAGACTATAATTATTATGTAGTAGATTTATATATCAGTGAAAGAGTAATTTGTGCTGATGGCAGTCATGTAAATATAGATTTCATGTTTTTGCAATGGTGGATAGAGGTTTGAAATTTGGACATCCCTGCCCCAATACATAAATGAAAATTTGAACCAAAATATTCAGTCTTGAATTTGCATTAGCTGCGAGCTGGGTTTTCACCCTTAGTACACACATCCATGTATATATGCATACAGGAGCCATAATTCATTTTGAGATGGACCGATTCTCAGAGCAAATTCTCACTGTGGATGCATTTCAGTTAAAAGCAATGTGCACCAATTTTTAAAAATAGTAAATGTATGCCAGAACATGTTTCCCTTCAATAGATATATCAGTTGTATATTAATTTGTAAAATACATGTTCACAGGTCATTAACATAATGGTCTTTAGTATTTTTAAAAAAAAACCCCAACAACTATCAATCAAGAGGCTGTGAGTTTAAGTCCCAACCTGGGCATAATCTACGTGGTGATTGAAATACAACTTTTCACCGCATTGTCATGTGTCTTTCACCACTGATTCAAGTTGGAAAGTTTCTCAGTTACTTTCAGAGGGGGGTGCACTCGAGTAGTGGTTAACCTTCCAGGATTAGGAAAAAGTGGTTAGGATAAATGATTGTCTGTAAGCCCTCAATGCCATATAAATGATTCTAAACATTCAAACAAACAAAATGATTTTCTATCTACCAGTATAAATAATTAAGAACCTCCAAGAGATCAGATAATGACTGTTCTATCAATAATCAATAGTGTCTATGTAACAATACTCCACCTTTTTCCCCACAAGAGGGGTTGTGTTTCTCTAGCTACATGATAGGTGTCATATTTTTATTATATTGTATTGTTTGATGACACCAAGACAGCAATACTTTTAGCAATCTTTCTGCTACCATATACTCTCAAATAAACATTCCCTACCTGATAAAAGCACCCTCCAATATTTATTAACGAAAAATATAAGAAATGAATTACCACTCTGGGAAGTAAGTCTTTACTCATGTAGATTTCAATATTTTAAAAGTTAAAGGGATTATATTGGCAAGTAACACAAACACGCTTTTAATCCAGACTTTTCCTGTATGCAGTGTGCACAAAATAATGCTTATGTATTGATGTATAACCTTTATTTACTCAAAAGTTTTTAAATTAACACTAACTGAATATTGGCCAAAACTTTAATACGTCCCGCAATAAAGTATTGCACAATGTTTACATTGAACTCCGTAAACTTCCTGAACAAAGCCTCGAAAACGAGATCGGGAATGAGTCTTCACAATGTTATCTGATGATTGATCGGAAACCCAAAAGCAGTTTGTTGGAAATGGCGATTGTAAACAAAAACAAAAACGTGGCTTCAGAAACCCGATGTTTGTAATAAAGAGGTTACGCAATTAGACACATTAGACGCATATATCTCTAAGTTATAAGTGTATTTTCATGCTGGGCATGTGTATTTAGGACAGGGAATTGACGGTAATATGCCAATTTAATCCCTTTGAATTAAGCATTTGTGTATTTAATGCATACTTTCATCATAAATTGATTGATCGATTTTGTTTACTTGGGAAGGCCCTGATAAAAGCACTACATGTCCACAATATATTTCATCGTTGATGTTTCAGGAATGCCCACACACTGACTGTGCTGGTGATATTCAGCTGTATATTGGTGTATGTGGCCATGTTTGAGGAGCCGTCGTCAGATTCCAACTATAACATGAAAAGGTAGAATATCATACAAAAAAAATTGTTGTGATTTAAATTGACGATTTTTTTGATAAAATATAATTTTAACAAGTCATGATAACATAAGTTTAAACTTATTTATTTTACTTTGATTATGAAACAAGTTCTTACAATCACACTCAAAGTCTCCCGGGGTAGAACCAGTACTAAGCATATTCAGAAAAAGCGTCTTGTTCAAGGACCCTACACATGGCATGGGATCTGACCCATGACCCTCTGATAATGGGCTTCGGTGCTCTACCACTGGAAAATGCGCTGTAAAAACTTGTTTCATAATCAAAGTAAAATAAATATGTTTAAACTAAATCTATTCTTTTTATATTTCTTAGTTACAAATTGTTTGTGATGCTAATATTGATAAAATACATTTTATATTTTGATCTGTTAAATCTACTTTTGCACTAGATTTAATGTTCTCAGTTTGAAATTGTTGTTTCTTAGACAATATTAAAAATAACCTGCATTGTTTCATCAAACCCATACCTTTAATGCTTCGGTTTGATGTTCCTGCTTTGGCACTGTTGTAAGAGAGACAAATGTTGGTTAATACTTCTTTATTTAAGCTTAAGTAAGCCGAAAGTTTATATGAATCACTCATTTCCTGGATAGAACCAGCACTGGGTGCTGTATTTTGAGGGGCCATCAGGTTAAGCCTTGGATTGAACCCATGACCGTTGGCATGGTTGGCAAACGCTATCTACTGAGCTACTACTTAAAGATGCATCTCCTGTAACTTTCTGTTCAGTAAATGCTGGCAATTAAAGAGGCAGGTCCCATTCGAAGATAATGGTTGATTGCGTCCTTGTAGTTTATCTTATTTATGAGAAATTTGTTAATTCACAGGTCAATATTTACCGTTTTATTCATCAGTGTTTTAGCATAACCTGATACTGGCCAATAGGTTACATTATTGCTGGCAGTGATTTAGTATTTGGCCAACAAGATTAAAGATTTTACACTACAGAGACAAAATACAATATAAGTTTTTAAACAGAATATCCATAACATTTGATGTTTGATATAAATGTGCAGTTTACTATGAAGCTAAAAAAAATATCGGCGATATAGTTGAGGTCTCTTTAAAGGTTACAAATGTATTTGTTTGTTCTCTGATTTACAGAGGTATTACTGCCATGGTGCTAGCCTTTTTACTGTTTGGGGTAACGCAGACCCCAGACGGACCATTTAAACGACCTCACCCAGGTAAGTGTAAACTTGTTATTATTGATTTATTATAAGGATGCTGTGTCATTATTAAACCTCATATTATCTATCCAGACCTAACTTGGCATGGGCTTTATACAGTTATTCTCCCATAGGTAAACACGATGGATACCATGTGTCTGCATAAACCCCTGATAATTATATTTCATTAAGGAATTATATAGAGAAGGAAAGGCAACTGATTGAGATTTTTGGAATGCTCGCATATTCACGCAAAAGCACGCAATGTCTCGTTTTTAATTATCTTCACTTCCATTCATCTCAGGAACACAAATCAAAATTGTTACACTGTAGAATGAAATTGTTATCAAAACAATACCATTCCCAGAAATTGTTGAAGTACCTGTGATTTCAAAATGTGTTTACTGTAGCTAAAATAATGACAAATTATGGTAAATTTTCCTTAAAACCTCACTATCTTTAATTCAAGAGCATTTTGCGTGATTGAATCATGTTTAAACATCTAAGATTACTTACAACTTACAGTTTATGTACAAGAAATCACTTGCCTTTGAATCATGAATGATTAATTTGCAAATTATGAATCCTTCATGTGCTGTTTCATCAACAAATAGTCAGGAGATGCAAGTTTCCTATCCTTCTATACAAGTCCTTGATTTATCAACAAATTTATTCTGGTTTAAAATGAGATTGTGCCCCACGCATGTGCATCAGTGAGATCCCTGGTAAGTATATGTCAAACTGTGTAGCATTCAGGCCATCCTTAAAAAAATATTTGTTTGCTCTGACACACTATTTTTCATGTGGGTAGGTAGGAAGCTAATTTTCTTTCCTTAATTTTGATTTTGCTTACCTACCGGTAGTCATTTTAGATAAAAATGGACAAAAATAATGAAAAAAAAATTAAACGCTCTGAAAGTCAATAAAAAAGTTTGGGTAGCTGCAATGTTGAGTAAGTAAACAATTTATTTTTTAAGGATGGTCACACAGAACAATGGGAAAAAGTTTGACAAATGTTTGTCACCTTTGTCAGCTGTCAGAAGTTATTTATCCAGTTAAACCTGTCTTAAGGAACCAGTCAAGGAAAAGAGCAAAAGTGACCTTTTAAGACAGGTTGTTGCTTTATACAGATGTATTTGCTTTGAAAGCATAAACATTGGAAATAGCAAATACGGCTGCTTAAGACAAGTGGCCGCTTGATAGAGGTGACCACTTATACAGGTTTGACTGCAAATGAAAACTTGTTTAAAAATAACTCTTGATGAAGAATGCTATATTTTCAAGTAACTATATTATGATACATGTTTGAATAATATAAAAGAGTCTTTTTTCCAATATAGTAAATAAACTTTTTTAAAAAGTTTTGTAATTTTTTTACAGATTTTACAATCTCCGTAGTGAAAGATATTAAATGAATTATGGTTTTGAAAAGCACATAAAGCATTTGATAGCACAATTTATCATTTGAATGCTTTATACTCCAAACTTTTAGATTTGTGTATTGCATGCTTTCATATTGCACACCAAATGGACGGTGAAGATGAAATATTGCCTGCCAGTCAGTGTAGTCAATAATGTACCATGTGGATAGTTATCTTTTTTATTTCAGGGTTTATTTGCATTTAGTGTTTAACCTCATTTGACAACCAATGGAATTGCTTCAATTTTCAAAATTGTGTCGCTCTTATTTGTTAAAACAGCCTAAAAAATAATTTAATTTTTAAGTTTGTTCTTAATTATTAAGAAGTTCATCATCACTGCGCAAGCGTGAATGACATTGCAAAGACTCCGCCCTTGATTCAATTATGAATGAGTCATGTACAAACTACAAAGCCGTGCGAGCTATGCTTAGGCCATTCTTAAAAAATAATTTGTTTGCCATGCTCCTATGTACTCACTCAAAATTGCAATCTGCTAAAAAAATGAAATTAGCTACCTGCCTACTCACATGAAAAATACATGGTCGGAGCACAGCAAACAAACATTTTTTTTATGATGACCTTAGAAACTGCCTTAGCCAACATCAACTTTCAAATGTCAATCATTTCAGCTTACATTGTAGCTCCACCCAGAGTCAGTCAAATGATTTCAATCTGTCAGTTAGTGTTCATTGAGTTGAGTATAGTCCCTTTGTGTTTCTTAATTGTTAAAATTTTACTTAATGAACACTAACTATTACTTAGTTATTGAAAAAGAACAATGTATAGGAGATAAAATGTACTCCTATTGAACCCATTATAAAGTTTGTTAAGGATTGTTTTTGGTGCGTTTTTGAATTTATTAGTTTTGCTGCCTGAATCAGTGAGGCAGGCATCTAGGGATCTCTTAGCTGCCTGTCCATCCGTGTTATTCTTTTGAGTTATATAGGTACTTTTACAAGTCATTACTCAAATAGTTTATTCTTACTTATTGTAAGTAATGAAAAAAATGTTTATTCTTATGTCACATTAAAAGTTATGTAATATTATTTATTTATGATAAAACAAGATGTAATTATATAGCATATCAAAATCACTCTGGCACGAGTGAAGATGTAAAGGGAGTTTAGATGTAGAAAATCTACTGTAGTGGTCAACTAGAGCATCCACCTCACATGAAGAAGGTCGTGGGTTTGATACCTGGCCGAGTCATACCATGAAAAATGGTACTAGAAACCAGCTCAGTGTCAGTATAATGTGACTGGGTGGTGTATCACACCATGTGTCTGCTGCCTGATACTCCAGTGTGGCAACGCTTAGAATATTGTCTCAAGTAGTTTGTTGAAAGTGACACTAAACACCATACAACTAACAAATTGGTGTGGTAGTACTTCCGGATATACCAGTACATGCCTTAATTGGTTGTGTCAAAGGTTGACAGACCTTCAACCTCAAACTACAGTAATTGAGCTGGGTGCTCACAGGTAGTACAAATCTTTTGTCTACCAATTGAATAACGATTTTAAGGTGTCTAGCATTATTTTAAAATTATTACACATTCAGATACAAAGTATATGGGGGCTATAATTATAGGGGTCACGCTCGTTGGTCCATCCTTCCGTCTGTTTGTAGACAATTTCTGTGATTGCTATTTTTCAGCAACCATTGGCTGGAATTCAATGAAACTTCACAAGGGTGACTGGTACCAAAAGCCTATTTAGGCAAATTGTCGGCACGTTGCATGCAAATAAATTTTCAATGAGTTACGACCCTTAGTTTTTTTTTAGATTTTTTTTTTGTAATCGCCATTTCTTGGCAACCATTGGCTGGAATTCAATGACACTTCACAAAAGAGATTGGTTGCTCCAATTGGTTCACTGTGCAAAACCAGGCAGTGAAAGCATGCAATAACTGTGTCAGGGTGCCGTCTGGGGGTATTCATCACCTTCAGTGATATTTCTAGTTTATTTTACTTTATAGTCATACTGATTATGAAACAAGTTAGTCAAATCATGCTGAAAGTCTTCACGGGTAGTACCAGTAATAAGAATATGCAAAAAAAATAGTGTCTTGCTCAAGGACACAACAGACAGTCAAGATGGAGGATCAAACCCACGATCCTTCGATCCTGGGGTTGATGATCTAGCAAATTGACCACACACTCCATGGTGTCTAGCCTTTGTCTATCTAGAACACATATCTGATCTTGTTTTGTTTTACTCACAATTTGATTTTTTTTCTTTACAGCATTTTGGCGTCTTGTATTGTGCCTTAGCATTGTATATGAGTTAGCACTGGTATATCTACTTTTTCAAGTAAGATATCAATTTTATTATTTTTTCTCAGTTGTTATTAATTAACCATTTTCGATTGTTTATTATAATGATTATATAGAAGTCCTGCATGCTGTTTTGAGCATGGCCTTGCACTAGTTATAATAGATTTACGGCATATTCTAAAACACCTATACCCTTCTGTATAACGAAACCGTGAAAATCTGTGTTATAAACACATTTTTCATTACATTTCTGTGCTCTCTATTGCATCTTTCGGAATTTTCATTAAATCTTTTCAATTGTATTTTGTAGATGACTGTATATTACCAGTGTAAACCAGATTATTCAATACAACTATTTTTTGGTTATAATTTATCAAAATTACTTGTGTTTTGAGGTTGTGGGTTTGATCCTAAGCTTGTCTGGATGACCTTTCAAAAACAAATCTCGGTATATTTGTCTTCATTTATCTACTAAGTTTGGTGTTAATTGATTTATTCAAATGTGGTTAAGAAACTGTGGTTGTTAAAAAAACTGTGGTAGTAAGGGTATGTTAAGATACCTGAAACAGATATTTATTTTATTTTGGCCTTATCAAACAGTATAATATAGGTCATGCTCAAAGTAGTATTTGTAGTCATGGATACCCTTCTAACAATGTACCTATGGTATTCTAAGTGTCCTCGCATGTTAGGGAACAGCCAGAAAATTTAAAAGATGATTTATAAAAAAAAAAAAAATATTTAGAAAGTTCAGTTGAGTTTTTTGAATATTTTGAGATCCTTATTTTTTAGATTATTGCATAAAACTTTTTATTTATATATACGAGTTTTGCATGCTTTGTGAAATAAACAATGTTACAGGAATGTCACATGACTTGAAAGTTTTGAGTTCCTGATGCTTGAGAGATTACAAGTAATATTTTCATGAAATATGACAAAAAGTTTGAAACCTGACAATTTTCTGAAGAACGCCAATGTTCATGACGTTTAAATGGTTAAGAATACATTTCTCGATAGTACTATAAAATTTCATTAAGACTTTTAATATTTTCTTAGCCGAGGGTGTAATGATTATATCCTTGTGGAATTAGATTGCTTCTATCATTATATTTTATTTTATTACAGTCTTAATATAATTCCATTTATCATAACTTCATATATCTGTTCATAATATTCCAGTGAAAAAAAGATCAAAAAGCTAGTTCAAAAAAATATTTATACTAATCAGAATATTTTCTAATTATATAAATTATAGGAAAAGTAGCAGGTATTGAAAAGTTGGTAAGAAACATAAAATCTAGTTATCAGTATAAAAAAATAGATTTGTGACTGTATTGTAATTATTGATGTTTAGCAGAGAGAAAAAATCGAAAAAGATTAATTTACCTCGAACTTCAAGCTCTTGCAGAAAATTCTTAATTTGAAAGAAATCAGAAAAAAATTTTAAAATCAAAACTGGGTAATAGTAATGACATCTAGACTGGTATAGAAAACATCATTTTCAGCACAAGTTATGTTTATTTTTATTGGTGACTTATCAGAATAAATCTTGAGTACTGGTAATAACTGCTGGACCCGGTTAGCTCAGTCGGTAGGACGTCTCACTATCAATCCAGGGATTTTGAGTTTGAATCCCAGCCCAGAAACAGTCTCCATGATGATTGATATATGGCATTGCATCTCATTGTCATTCATCTCTTACCGCTGATTCAAGTGGAAAAGTTACCAGTTACTTGCGGAGATGGGTGTGCTCAAGTACTGGTTAACATTTCAGGATTCCAGGAATGAGTGATTAGGTCAATTGAGTGTCTGTTATAGCCCTTGATAGCATAAAAAAGACAATAAATATTTAAAGAAACTTTGTATAACCACTGTAATTCCACAAATAACTCAAAACATTTTTTACATAAATTTTTTTCAATCATGCTGGGTAGTAATTGGGAGACAGCACTGTAGACCCACCTTACATTATTAGGATGGGCCTGGTCAGCTCAGTCGGTAGTGCGCCTGATATCAATCCAGGGGTCACGAGTTTGAATGTTCGCCATACCATAGTCTCCCTGATGATTGATATACATCATTGCTTCTTATTGTCATTTGTCTCTCACAGCTGATTCAAGTGGGAGAGTAATCAGTTAGATGTCAGGGTTAGTTTGCTTGAGTATTGGTTAACCTTCCAGGATCCCATAAAGAAGTGGTAAAGGTTATCTTATTGATGGATAGTCCTCAATGGCATAAAATGATGCTAAATATTCAAATGAACAAAACTTTAACATTGATTATCTCTCAGTAAGTACATCAAACTCTACATCGTGAATATGTGTTTTGTTGGACAGCTGTTGTCATAATTCTGTACCATTCAAAGGCATACATTAATTTTGATAATAGTTTCGTTCATAATAGTTACCAGAATTAATTAGGAATATATATATGCAAATGGTCTGGAATTCATTGATTGCTATTGTCCGCAACTCAAGACAGAATGGATTGATGATGTTTATAGATGTTTGTTAATAAATCGTTGAAAAAAACGCAATTTTGTAACATTTTCCTTGACATGATGATCAGAGCACAGACACATGAACACTATATTTACATCCAATCTATTATAATAGAGTGGCTGCGTGACCTTGCATGTGCAAATTGACCTTTGCTTAGGAACTTTATAGTACATGTATATTATATATTATAATAAAGCTTTACTTAGCCTTAAAAATAACAACATCTGGACTAATGTTTTATCTCAAATTCTACACTATTGATTTTAACTTATTAGAACTCGTATAACAATTTTTAATGACTGAAATCTCTCAATCATAATCTTTCTGTTATATTCTATACATTCATATATATATATATATATATATATATATATATATATATAATATGTTGGCATCTTGAACAGTTTTATAAATTATTACTGGATGGAACACAAACTTGATTAAACATGTACATATTTAATATATTATATTATCATATCTGAAGTGTATTATTGTATCTGAGGTGTATTATTATATCTGAGGTGTATTATTGTATCTAAGGTGTATACTCATGTCTGAGTTGTATTATTATATTTGAGGTGTATTACTGTATCTGAGGTGTATTATCATGTCTGAGGTGTATTATTATATCTGAGGTGTATTATTGTATCTGAGGTGTATACTCATGTCTGAGTTGTATTATTATATTTGAGGTGTATTACTGTATCTGAAGAGTATTACTATATCTGAGGTGTATTATTGTATCTGAGGTGTATTATCATATCTGAAGTGTATTATTATATATGAGGTGTATTATCATATCTGAGATGTATTATCATAGCTGAGATGTATAATTTTATCTAAGGTGTATTACTATATCTGAGGTGTATATTATTATATCTGAGGTATATTATTGTATCTGAGGTGTTTTGTCATGTCTGAGGTGTATTATTAAATCTGAGGTGTATTACTATATCTGAGGTGTATTATTATATCTGAGTTGTATTACTATATCTGAGGTGTATTATTATATCTGAGGTGTATTACTATATCTGAGGTGTAGTATTGTATCTGATGTGTATTACTATATTTGAGGTGTATTACTATATCTGAGGTGTATTATTATATCTGAGGTGTATTATTGTATCTGAGGAGTATTATTATATCTGAGGTGTATTGCTATATCTGAGGTGTATTATTATATCTGAGATGTATTGTTATATCTGAAGTATATTATTATATCTGAGGTGTATTATTATATCTAATATGTATTATTATACCTGAAATGTATTATTATATCTGTGGTGTATTATCATATCTGAGAAGTATCATTATATCTGAGATGTATTATTATATCTGAGGTGTATTACTATATATGAGGTGTATTATTATAACTGAGGTGTATTATTATATCTGATGTGTATTATTATATCTTAAGTGTATTGTTATATCTGATGTGTATTATTATATCTGATGTGTATTGTTATATCTGATGTGTATTTTTATATCTGAAATGTATTATTGTATGTGATGTGTATTATTATATCTGAGGTGTTATATTATTTCTGATATGTATTATTAAACAAAGTTTTGAGGGGGTATATTGGAGTCACCCTGTGGTCGGTCTGTCGGTCGGTCTGTCCGTTGCAATTTTCCTTGTCCGGAGCATCACTTGAAAAGTACTGGATGGAATTTCATCAAACGACATACAATGGTAGAATATAATGAGAGGAAGTGCAGTGTACAAGAAACATAACTCTATTCTTGCTAATTACAGAGTTATTGCCCTTTGATATTTTTTCTTGTTATATCTTTGGTGTAACATTATATCTGAAGTGTATTTTTATATATGAGATGAAAAATATATCTGAGGTGCATTATTATACCTGATGTGTATTATTATATCTAAAGTGTATTATTATATATGAGTTGTATTATATCTGAAGTGTATTATTGAGCTCAATTGCTTTATCTGAGATGTATTATTATATCTGAGGTGTATTATTATATCTGAGGTGTATGGTTATATCTTAGGTGTATTACTACCTGAACATCACATTGTGACAGTGAATAACTTTAACATGTACCTTACATGTATAGATATATATATATAACATAAAACATGCTATTGCAAAATCCCTTCTAACTATTTAATAGTTTCTGGCCTGGCATATAAATACAACAATCCTGAAAATAATCTGCTGCATGATAATAATGACTTATTTATGGCTAATTACTAGAAATAGATATTAAGAGCTCTATACAGGATTTCATCTAGTTTTCATGTGAATTGAGTCACACTAACAAGCAGACAAATAGCAGAAATATGTTTCTCATCTCAATAACATTCTGTACTGTGATAGTATAAATGCTAATTTAAAGTTTCCTTGCACAATCAAATGTTTTAGGCTGTCATCATAATGGACCCTTCTTCATCAGTGTAACAACCATTTTTTTCATCATAATCATTATAGTCATTATTATCTTTATCATCATTATCATCATCATTATTCACCTTCCTCACCATCTTCATTATCATCATCATCATCATCATCATAATCATTACTTAACTTCCACCATGATCATCAAGTGCTGTCATGATAAAAATCAGCTCACCAACTGTCATCATAATCATAATCATCATCATCATCTTCATCAAAATTGTCATCACCTTCATCTTCGTCATCATCATCCTCGCCATCATTATCATCATCATCACTATCAACATCATGATCATCATCATCATCACCATCATCATCATCATCATCATCATCATCATCATAATGAATATGGTGAGGAAGGTGAATAATGATGATAATGATGATTATAATCATCATCATAATCATCATTATTCACCTTCCTCACCATCTTCATTATCAACATCATCTTTATCACCATTATCATTATCAACAACATCATCATCATCTTTATCATCATCTTTATCATCATCATCATCATCAATATCAACATTATCATCATCATCATCATCACCTTCATCATCATCATCACCTTCATCACCATCATCGTTATCATTATCATCATAAGCTTTATCACCATCATCATCATCACCTTTATCACCATCATCATCATCATCATCACCTTCATCACAATCATCATCATCACCATCAACATTATCATCATCATCATCATCATCACCTTTATCATCATCATCATTATCACTTTTATCACCATAATCATTATCATCATTCTTTTCTTCATAATTATCATAGTCATCACAGTCACCATCAATCCATTACCATTATTGTCTATAACATTGTTATGTTTTCTTAAACATTTGCTCATCAGCGGCCACAATGATCATAAAAAATAACACAGATCTCCATTTATTTTTAGACTGCTCATGATGCCCGCCAGGTACTTGCTAATTTTGATAAGACTTTAGGTAAACCTCTCCCTGAGAAAAGTTACGGAGGTAATTGTCTCATATATGATCCTGATAATGAAGAAGATCACTGGCATAATTTATGGGTATGTATTTAAAATGAGGACGATATATTTTATGCTTTTTTTTCGTGAATAAATTATAAATGATCAAATTGTTAGTTTCAGTGTCATATCAATGCCTGCAGATGCAAACAAAGTGGAGTTTTCAACACATTTCAGTTTATATATGGCATATCCAGTTTTATTGTTGGAAGATCTCAGAATGAATCTTGAATATAACCACCATCTTTCCACAAGTGACTGGCAATCTTTCTCACATGAATATTTTGGAGTGAGAGGACCCTCTCAAAGATATTTTCTTTCGTACTTGAACTCGTAAGCTTAACTCATTAGTATAGCATAATTTGTAAAATGAACAATAACTATCAATCCAAGGGTTGTGTGTTCGACTCCCCGCTCAGCAATAGTCTCCGTGATGATTGATATATGATATTGTGTCACAGTATAATTCGTTTCTCACAGCTGATTCAAGTGGGAAAGTTATCATATACTTGGGAGATGGGGTGTGCTCAAGTACTGGTCAACCTTTCAGGATCTTAGGAAACAATGGTTAGGTTAATTGATCATCTGTTAGCCCTCAATGGCATGAAAATGATGCCATATAATCAATCAATCAATCAAAACAATAAAGGAATGTTGAAATTTTATATGGTTGCTGTATATTAACAATGAATTCACTGTTTCTTAAGATTTGTTCATTTTGTGCATTGCAGGACAAATTTGACGGTTTTGTTACAACACATTTCTTCGGTTGGTGGTTAAAAGTAAGTGGACTGTTTTATGACTTGTGTATGTTGTTTAAAGTAAGTGGACCATTGTTTGACTTGTACATATAGTTTAAAGTAAGTGGACCATTGTATGACTTGTACATGTAGTTTAAAGTAAGTGGACCATTTTGTGACTTGTACATGTAGTTTAAAGCAAGTGGACTGTTTTATGACTTGTACATGTAGTTTAAAGTAAGTGGACTGTTTTATGACTTGTACATGTAGTTTAAAGTAAGGGACCATTGTATGACTTGTACATGTAGTTTAAAGTAACATGACCATTTTATGACTTGTACATGTAGTTTAAAGTAAGTGAACTCTTTTATGACCTGTACATGTAGTTTAAAGTAAGTGGAATATACTTTGATTATGATTTTGACAGCCAAAATAAAGAGTTAAAGAATTTTTACCAAATAGATATTGAATATATACCCAAATAACTGTTGAATGTATACATGTAAGCAGATGTTATTTTGATTCTGTACTGCAAAACAATGTTTAACAACTTTGTCTACATACTACTCCAGATGTCTGTCTGTATCTTTGCAGGCTTGCGAAATGTTAGCTAACATGACTGAACTTCCTTCTTATATCTATTCCATCAATTGAAGACATCAATTATATTTAAGTTTAACTCAATAAGCTTTTATTGTAACATGAAATTTGATTGGTTGATTTCAGTCTAACTTGGTTAAACATGAACTCTGGAGTTTTATAACCTTGTGGCCAATGCGAATCACTTGGGGCCAGTCTGAATTGTCCTATACCTGAGGTTATAAAAATCTTGAGCTCATGCTTAACTGAGTTTGTGTTAAAACCATCCAATGAAAATCCATGTTACAATGAAAGCAATGCTACCATTTGGTTACATTGATGGTTTGTTGGATTGTTGTAACAGTTGGTAGAAATGTTTACTGCAATGGTGTGGTGAGTTCTAAATGGTCAAAATGACTGCATTCGCTCCAGAGTTATTGCTCTTGTTACCATTTTTATGCCATTATTGGGTCATATACCCAATGGCATATAGTATCTTGTTTTCCCAATTGAGTGGTAATAATTTCCAATTGAAAGCTTCAATAATTGTAAATTAAAACTTACCATAATTCCTTGATAAAATAGACAAAGTTTTCCCCATTCTGAATTGAGTATGACATTGATTCTTTAATTAAATGACCAGAGAAGCAAGTGTACACATTTTTATGACATTAAACAATTTTATTTAATGCAAAAGTTTTCCCAATGTTAATGATATCGCCGCTAAAATTCCAATTCCAAGGGTATTGGTCATCTTCCCAAAATGGTGAAAAAACAACTTAGGCCATAATAAATAAATTGCTAGATTATCATCCCCACCCACCCCCTAATTTTCATGCCACCGACCCTTTTTATTTTCATAAAAAAAAAAAAATCCTCCGGCCCTCCCCGTTTTTGAGAAAAATTTGGATGATAATCTAGCAATTAATTTATAATGGCCTTATACATGGGTTTGCACAGTGTTGTTTTGTTTCAGACGTTAATCATCCGTGATTGGTGGTTCTGTACCATAATAAGCCTCATGTTTGAAGTTCTCGAGTATACCCTAGAACATCAGCTGCCCAACTTTAGTGAGTGCTGGTGGGATCACGTAAGTGTCTTTTGTTCAACAAGAAACAATTTGATATCTTGTCTAGGATCCTCTGTGGTCTAAGGCGCCATCTCAAGAACACTTGCTTCACACCAGTAAGGTTGTAGGTTAGAGTCGCGCTCGCTCCAAAAACTTTATGTGAGAAGGTTTGCAAGCTACTCGTGGAAGGATGGTGGTTCTTCTCAGGTTCATTTCGAAGTCTTCCTACACTAAAGAAAACTGTATGTATAACATGAAATTTGTTAAAAATGGCGTTTAACCCATTCAAAATTATACTTACCCTTTAGCTTACAGTACTCTTAAATTGTATTTTACAGCTACAAATGGTACATGTATGTATATACAGTCAAACCTGTGTGAGTTACCACCTCTATTAAGCAACCACTTGTCTTAAACAGCCACACCTTTTTCTTGCCACTTTTATAATTTTAGTTTAAATTAACCTGTATTAAGCAGCCACCTGCCTTAAGGGGTCACTTTTACTCTTTCCTTTGAGTGGCTGCTTAAGCCTTTACTCCATCGATACGCATTTTCCCGCACCAATCATAGAAGGCCTTTGAAAACATTGCAGGTAGATTTCAGATTGATCGTAATGAGTAATCTGAACACTTCCTGCACTGTTTTTCACTCTGTCAGTTAATATAAACATAATTCACCCACTGCTGATACGTGGTGAATTAATGCTTTCAAGTTTTAACGAGTCCATGAAAATGCTTATGGAGCAAAGGGTTAAGACAGGTTTGACTGTATACACCGGAAAATAATTACATATACTGGAAGGCCATTTCTACCACTTTAGAAGGGCAACATTAAAGCAACACATCCACGTTTGAACTTTTAAAAAAAAAATTAATTGAGTTATGAGCACATTTCCCATACAAACATATGATCAATTAGCTGTATATGAGCATATAAACATAATCCGGAACAAAATGATGCCCAAATTATATTGCGTGACTAATACTTTATAAAACAAGCGTGTAACTCACTCGAGTCAAAAAAAATTGTCAAAATGACTTTCAACGCAGGTAAAGTACACTACGCACTAAAACGTGAAGTTTTTTAATACGACTCGCATAATTCAATTTGAAGTCAAGTTGGAATCCTCGGCAATTTAAAAATAATTTATAAAGTGTTTGTCACGCTTTATTATTTGGACATCTTTTTTTATAATTCTAAAGCGTTCTGGATAGTGTTTGTTAGCACATATACAGCTCACTGACCATATATTTATGTATGGGAAATGTGCTCACAACTCAATTGAAAAACTTTTTAAAAAAGTTTAAACGTGGATGTGTTGCTTTAAACTAGTCTTACGTTTTTCATCACCTGATGAAAACTCAAAATTTGGCTTTTAATCCTTATATTTACATTATATTTTCAAGTTACTTTAAATAAAACTATAGCATTATTTTTGCCATTTTGATATTTAAAAAGCAAATTATACACATTAGACTGCAAAGCCAATGTCTTGAATGTAACGGCGACGTCAACATACTAAATAAATGCACAAATTTTTGTATTGCAACTTCAACACACGTTACATAAATCTAACGGCAACGTGACGTCTCACCAGCAAAACAAAATCGTGCAACTAATGAAATGCAAACTGGTCCTTTTTAGCTTGGCCTAGCTGCAAATGTTTTTCATTGGGAAATGAAATGCAGTTAATCTATATAGTTCACTTAGGCCAACTACAGTAAAAATGTAAATATTTTACCGTGTTACCCTTTTGCGTTGATTATAATTGTACTGCGATATCTAGTAGGATGCAATATACGTGAGATAAACATTCCTCTGTTATATTATAATCTTGCAAGAATCTATATTGATTTTATCAAGCGAAATCAGAAAGGAAAATATTCCATTCTTATAATGAAAATAGGTTATTAATTAAGAGTCATTACTTAGGATCTGATAAAGAAATGAATAATATCAATTGATATTGGTTAAAAAAGTTGTTTGTATTTTTGGTGTGTTACTATAAATTTTTTTTTTCTTAGAGATTTAGTTTTAACTTTCCTATTTCTGCTGTTAAGAATGCTGACACAAAACAAAATATTTTCAGCAAATGAAAAGGATGCCTTTGTTTGTAACGGTTTATGATATCTCCTATTTTTGTTTCAGTGGATCATGGATGTGCTTGTTTGCAATGGGCTAGGTATATACCTGGGTATGAAGACACTCAACTATCTGTCAATGAAGCCCTACCATTGGCGGGGCATGTGGAATATTCCATCTTACAGGTACTGTTAGTAATCTAACCCTTTACTTCATATAGAGGCCTTTGGACACCTTATATAGAAGGATTTTGAATTATTGGGTGAATTATGTTTACATTAACTGACAAAGTGGAAAACAGTGCAGGAAGTGTTCAGATTGCTTGTTACGAGCAATCTGAAATTTTCCTGCACTGTTTTCAAACACCTTCTGTGATTGGTGCGGGAAAACACATATCTATTGAGTAAAGGGCTAAACAAATTCATCTAAATCAGTTTCTTTGGATATTTAGTGTCATTTTTATGCCATCGAGGGCTTACAGATAATGAGTTAATATACAACTCTTTCCTGGAATCCTTGAAGATTAACCAGTACTTGAGCACACCTATTCCATGCAAGTAGCTGGTAACTTTTCCACTTGAATCAGTGAGAGACGTATGACAATGAGACAACATTATTGTATATCAATCATCACAGAGACTGTACCAGGCAATGATTCAAACTTATCAGCCCAGGATTGATAGTCGGACACGCGACTGATTGAGGTTTCTGGGCTCAACTTATCTAAATCAGTTGCATATTACATATTTACAAGTTCAATGAAATTTGAATTCATGCAAAACATGCTCGTCTTATTGTTTATATGCATTTTAGCAAGAAGAATATCAAAATTAGAAAGGCAGTACACTATATACATTTCAAGAGTTTGTTGGTGGTGCGGCACTTAACCATTGTCCCTGGAATATGTTTGGCTGGTCCAGACACAGTCTCTGCAAGTCACTACTACTCTGAAATGTGAGAAATTCATGACAGTTGAAGTCTTCAAAGAGGCTGTAGTCTGGATGGGTATTCAAACTCATGACCCTCTGGATTGACAGTCAGACACATCACCATTTCATTACTGTGGTAATTAAAAGAATGACACAAGCTATTATACGCATGCCTGTAATATTATATAAAGATATGTTTAAATTGATAGTTTTAATATAGTTATATAATTTAGCACTTAAAATACTTCAATACCTCCTGGGGTCATATCTACCAACTAAAGTTTCACCTTAGCTGGACATCTACTACCGTAGCAGTTTTCATAGGATAATTAAATAGTTTACGGCAAAGAGCTGTTCATCTACGGCTGGCCTCCAGTTCCCAGTTTGAAGAATTCAACGTCATTTGCAAAAGGAACTTACTGTGCCAAGCAAGTTGCTCTACTTAATGTCATGTGAGATTATTATTTCAGCAGCAAGATGAAACAAGTTGCTTTTCTTTTTGTCATGTGAGTTTATTATTTCAGAGGCAAAATGAAGCGAGTTGCTCTACAGTTCACTCCCTACAGCTGGACAGACTTCAACTGGAGACCAACGTCCAGTCTGATACGCTGGTTTGCTATGCTAGGGATTATGGCTATAGTTAGTATACAAATTTTGTTAGGGCTTTTCCAGAAATAAATGTATGAGGGGTCGGATGGTAGTATAATTAAAATTTTATGCCTGGTTGGTGTTTTCTTAAAAAAAAAAAATGATATCTTGTTGGGTAAAAGTTTATAAAAATTTTCTGCCTAGTGGCAGGGGTTCTGTAATCGCCGGTACGTCTGTCTTTGAATGAAATTTTTTTCTTCAAAACCATTTTTCTTCTCGAAATTTTATAAATTTTCTGTCTTGGGGTCTATAACAGTTTATCTGCAACCCGATTGTTTGTCATTGGGTGTGCGAAATGAGGTCAAATTAGACTAAACCGTTATCAATAGTAGGGAAGCTTTTCGGAAGAGTCAATCATAGTATTATCAGCATGCTTGTGGTATGTGACCAGTGAGCCATATCGGACCGGAATGTGTTTGGTCAGTAATTTCTTTGATCCACAAGCCGTGTTACAGGAAAGAATTTTTCCCCCACAAAAGTTCATTGATGCATATTCGCTGTAAACAATATATATATATAGCATTTGAAATTAAAATAAAATTTCCATATCGTCTTATCATCGCTGATTTAACTTTAATCCATTATTTTGATATATTTCCTCCACATTAACAAACTACGAAATCTGACAACAGTGTTTAAATTTTTGAAAAGAAATGACATAAACATGCCTGACATGTTCAAGATCTTTTATGTACATTACACCGATGAAATTCCTTTGATATCCTTCCATCAACGATTTCCAAGATACCCACTTAGTGAAATAACCGGAGTCATAATGATGTTTGTTTCTCTGTCAGAGTGACATCATCGGACATTGGCACAAGATGATAGTGAAAGGGACAGCGTGTTCATTCTGTACATAAAGTTAGGCATGTGTATTTATAGATACAACTCTCTTTATGGATTGTATCAGTTTAATAGTAATTATATTTTTAACAAATTGTTATATTGAAAATAAACATTTTAGAAGACAACCAGTTACAAACAAACACTAACCTTTAATTATTATTATGTTTTTTTTTCATTTGTTATCTACAGTGCCCCTTTATTTAATTCTCGACGACCTGCGGTAGACTGTGACATAATCACATGCACTTAACTTGTGTTACGTCGGCATAATTCAGAGAAAGTAGGCAAACATCCAGACTAGTAATTTTGCAAAGTGTTACAATAAGAGAAAAATAGAAACAGGATTTTAACCTTAATTTTTTTTTATTTTGTGCATGGTGGTATTTTATCAATTAAAATTGTGTGCATGGTGGTATTTTATTGATTACAATTTTATGTATGGTAGGTAAAAAAAATAAGTGCCTTCCGACCCCCACCCCCATACATTTATTTCTCAAAAAGCCCTTAGCAGATATACATTTGTATATGTGTTAAGCACTAAACGTATGTACCGGTATATATATATCATGTACAGTAGAACCTCGTTGGCTCGAACACCACATATAGCGCAAACCACTTACCTGGTTCTAGCCGAATTCCTATTTTTGATGTATGTAAATGTAGGGTATGATGCTGAAAAATACTTGGCTCAAACAACCCTTAACTTGAACTATTTTGTCCATTCCAATTGAAGTTCTTCTGTATATGTTTATGCAGTATAACTTTTGTCAGGGGATATATTTTATGTATTAAGTTTTACACACATCTTTACTGAAAGGATTAAGAAATGTCAGGTAAATTTCAAAGCCACATCATCAAAACAAATGTAATATGCGATATTTACAGTTTTAAATTGATTGATTGATTGAATATTTAGCATCCTTTTAATGCCATCTAGGGCTAACAGACGATCAGTTAAGCTAACCACTGTTTCCTGGGATCCTGAAAGGTTAACCAGTACTCGAGCACACCCAATCTCTGCAAGTAACTGATAACTTTTCCACTTGAATCAGCAGTGAGAGACGAATGATTATGAGACACAATGTCGTATATCAGTCATCACGGAGATCGTTGCCAGGCGGGGATTCAAACTCACGACAGCTGGATTGATAGGCAGAAGCGTAACCGACTGAGCTAACTGGGCCCGGCTACAGTTTTAGAATAAGTACATGAAGGTATTTCATTGATGACTTTGTCAGTAATATTGATCACATTGAAACTCACGGGATGTTTCTTTATCCTTTCATTATAAATGATCAGACTGGAACATTTCATCCAACAGCGATAAGAGGTAAGTGATCTTGAGATGGCACCGTAGACCAATCGGCCATAGAAGATCCATGTATATTTAATAGCCGTCAAGCAATTTTAACATAACTTACTACACAAAGTTTGTTTTTACCTGAAGGCTAAGAAGTGCTAATGCGATAGCGCGTTGTCCGTGGTCCGTTGTCTGTTAGCAGCACTTTCTCTGAAACCACTAGGCCAATTAAACTGAAACTTCACATGGATGTTTCTATTGCATAGGAAACTATACAGAAGATTATTTTTTTCAATCTGAAATTCAAGATGACTGCCAATACTAAAAAAAGTCCAAAACTTAAAAAATCTTCTTCTCATGAAAAGCCTAAAATTTTTTAAAATGTTTATGACTGTAGTAATGATGACCAACTATAGTTTTGTAAGATTTGTTCAAATGGTGTCCCTAGGGTTAAAAATGACACCACCCCAAGTGTTCAATAGGGGGACACATGCCATTATAATGAATTATAATTTAGGGGCTAAATTTACACAGGAATATTATAGGGAAAACTGAACTTTTTTATTTTGCATCCATGTGTACAAAAAAACTTCTTTTTGAAATTTGAATCAAATTCTGCTCATAACAAATCGCTATTTAAAGAGTGGGTGATTGAAGTTTTGAAAAATTAAGGGGCTGGGTTGTATAAGGGTTCTGTACAGGAGACTATATTTTTTTTACAGATGAATGGTATGGGAATTTAAAGTATTTCCTTTTCATACCCAAGCAATAAAGTTTTTGTTCATTATGGATGTGGTGGGGATATTTATCCAAAAGTTGTTAAGACGCCGCCCCCAAAGAGGGTAAATATTGTGGAATTTCAAAAAGTTCTATGGCCACTATGAGTCAGTAGAGCTTCCTCAGGCCCTCTTGGGTCTCTTGTTTGATATCCGGTTATGTCCAGTGTTCAGTCACGTAATACATTCAGTTAAATGTTCATTATTTTACAGTTCCTTCTTGCTGAGTTGAACACGTTTTACCTGAAGTTTGTACTTTGGATACCCCCAGATAACTACCTCTGTCTGACCAGACTCGTCTTTATTCTTCTCATTGGTGCTGCCTCTCTTAGGGAGACTTTCCAATACCTAGATGACCCGTAAGTGTGTGTTCTGTAACATTTAGATCTAAAGCCAGAAAGCCAAATACCTGTGATTAGAGTTACTTTATAAAAAATAAATAGGATATATAGGTTGGCCATTTTTTCTTTTTTTAATTTTTTTTCTAATTTTTATTTCATGGGAGGAAAAATGTCATAATAATGATTTATTATAAGCAAATTGATATTAACATTTTTTATTGTTCTATATATAAAAAAAAATAATGATAGTAAATCAATAAGGAACACTACATATATAATTTTCTTGACACATTAAGCAGATTCATTCTGCAGTTTTTCATACTTTTTCATGATAAAAAAACAACAATGTTAAGATTGCGACTCAGTTTTAGAGTTTGTCAAGTAACCCTAAAAAAGGTGTTGGTTTTTCTGGCTTTATGAACCAATTCTAGAATTATGACTTTTGTAATTTGAAGCAGATGGAACAATTTCATTATGCTTTCAGACAATTGTCTATTTAATCTTAAACTGAAATCATTATTTTTTTTTTGCTGGGGTGGGGGGGGACTAATTTCCATTGATTTCATGGGGTGCCGCAACATTGAAATGAAATCCTCACTAACTGATCATAATTTTTATACTGATTTGTTAAAAATCAATGAATATATGATATGCAAACAACATTGGAGAGGACATGTCATACGTTGAATGCTTATTGTCGAAAAGGAGGTAACAGCAACTTCACTTATGAAAAATATAAATTATGTATAGATACAAAGAAATAAAAATACTTTCATTTAATTCTAGACATCTGTATTCTTTGGATGCATATTTTTGTTATTTGTTAAATACTTAATTGAAAGAGAACTGGAAAACAAAAATGCCACACTTGCATTATTCCAAATCTCTGTATATTGAGTATAACATCACAGAAGATAAGTATTTGGTCATATATTGTGAAATTATGTCATGCTGTTTCTAATTGCCCAGTTAACCTAGGGTTATGCTAACAAGGTTTCAGCAACCAAACCTTGGTGTTTTCATGTCATTAAATACCAGTAAGAAAGTGTTATTGTAGAAAGTATATTACAGTGGAATATCATTATGTTGAAATCCCTTGAGTCGAATGTTTGATGGTGTTGACACTTCCCTTCTTTATTTATGTTGTTTTTAACTCTACTGGCCAAAGGCCAGAAGGGCTTATGCGATGGCACATTGTCTGTTGTCCGTTAGCAGCCCTTTCTCTGAAACCACTAGGCCAATTAAACAGAAACTTCAAATGGATGTTTTTATGGCATAGGAGACTATACAGAAGATTTATTTTTTTGATCTGAAATTCAAGATGGCCGCCATTACTAAAAATAGTCTTAAACTTATTTAGGGGCTAAATGACCCAACAGATTTTCAAAATGTTTATGTAGTAATGATAACCAACTATCATTTTGTTAGATTTGTTCAAACTGTTTCCCTAGGGTTAAAAATGTCCCCACCCCGAGGGTTCAATTGTTTTCTTAAGAACCTGTATATCAGATTTGTTCATATTTGGCATAGATTATCCCTATGTGTACGGGTATGATTACAGATAAGTATTAAAGGGCTAAAATTTATAGGGGCCCTGTAAGGGGACTTGGAATTTTACATTGGGATACTATGGGAAAACAGAAAATTCTTTTTCATCTATTTAGGCAAAATTATTAATCGATTTGAGTTCCAAAGTATCATCTAGTCATAGGAAATAAGATTTGGCTCAATAAGGGAAATTAACTTTCCATCAGGGGCCAGGGTGGGTAAAAAAAAGGTTAGAATAGAACATTTTCAAAAATCTTCTCAACAACCGGTCAGTCAAATTTGTTGATATTTGATATGGATTATCCCAATGAGTATGGGTTTAAAGTTTGTTCAAATCATTTTATAGGGCCCTGTAAGGGGACTTTGAATTTTATATAGAAATACTATTGGAAAATGGAAAATTCTCTTTTTTATCATTTATTTATGACTTTTTTATTCAGTTTGAGTTCTGAAGCATCTTCTAGTCATAACAAATAAGATTTTGTCCGATATGAAGGATTAACTTTCTAAGGGGGCCAGGTGGGGTCACAAAATGGTTAAAATTGAACATTGTCATAAATCTTATTTTCAACAACTGGTCAGTCAAATTTGTTCATATTTGATATAAATAATCTCTATGATTAAGAGTTCTAAGTTTGTACAAATCAAGGGACACTGGGATGTTTAGAGGCCCTGTAAGGGGTCTTTGAGTTTTACATAGGAGTACTGTGGGAAAATGGAAAATTCTCATTTTTTTGTCCATTTGGGTCAATATGTTGTTCAGTTTGGGATCTAAAGCATTGTCTAGTAACAATAAAGTTTGTTCAATAAAGAGGATTGAATTTCCATAAGGGGCCAGGGGGTGGATTGGGCAATAAGGTTAAAATTGGGAAATTTCACAAATTTCCTTTTAATAACCTTTCTGTAAAACTAGTTCATATTTGATATAAATTATCCTTACATCAGCAAGGATTAGACATTTTGCATATCAAGGGGCTGGGATATATTGGGGCCCTGTAGTGTGACTTTTACATAGGTATATTATAGGGAAAACTGAAATTTTTAGTTTTGCATCCGTACGTACAAAAAAACTTCTTTTTAAAATTTGAATCATTTCTGATCACTAAGAGTGGGTGATTGAAGTTCTGACAAATTAAGGGGCTGGGTTGTATAAGGGTTCTGTACAGGGACTATATTTTTTTACAGATGAATGCTATGGGAATTTAAAGTATTTTCTTTTCATAACAATTAAGTTTTTGTTCAGTATGGGAGTGGTGGGGGGGATTTATCCATAAATTGTTAAGACGACCCCACATAGAGGGTAAATATTGTGGAATTTCAAAAAGTGCTATGGCCACTATGAGTCAGTAGAGCGTCCTCAGGCCCTCTTGTGTCTCTTGTTGGCTGTTTAAATCAAGTTTTTATGTGTCAATTTTTTCCTATATGTTGATTTATAACTGAGATTGCGGCGATAGTTTTCAAACTTGAAAATGACCGTATATCTTGATATAGCCGCTGCAAACTTTTCTTGTCTTGCTGATTAGGTATGCACTACAGTTCAGTGATCTATTTTTTGGTGCAAGGTTTATTAGATCATTAATGATAATTATCATGCTAATGATTCGGTTGGTAAAACACACATGACAGAGTTGTGTGATACAGTATAAAGAATGCAGAATATTGCCTTAATATGTTTCTCACAGCATCTTCAACAAGTACAAATATACAGGTACCAGGCCTTCTAAAATTGCCGGTTTTTCTGTTTTTGAACTAATTTCTGAAGTTCAAAATTGGTTTTCGTTTCATAGTTTAATAAAAAATCGGTCCAGATATTTTCAAAGTTCAATAAAAAATCGGTCCAGATATTTTCTATCGGTTGTATAAAATCTCATAAATTGCTCTTACCATGCTATACTGATCTGTGAAATACGCCTTACGGCAATATCATTTGACCTAATAATCCTTTTGTTTTGTAATCTGCTGTGCGAAATGATGTTAATTTCGGCTAAACCATTGACAGTATTAGGGGAGTTTATTAGAAGAGTCTATCGCTATGTAGCACTCCTTCGATGTGTGATCAGCGACCCATAGCGTTCTGTCGGTTCATCAAAAGACTGTGTTTGCATCCGTAATTTCTTACATGTCAGGTACATGTAAAAAAGTAAGGTTGTGTCAAATTCTTTTTTACTGTTCATTTTGAAATCGTCATGATGAGATGCTGCTGTATTATTAATGCTTATTGACTTATTTAATAGTAGTACGGCCAAATAAATTATACTTATACTCTATAATGAAAACAAGCTTTAAAATATTTATGGAAGGGAGCTGTGCCAAGCGAATAACCTTCTAGTATATTTTTTCAGTTCTTTGGTATGACCTGGCCAAGAGGATCGATTTATTCACAACCTTTTTAATTTGAGGTAAACACTAGACCAGTGTGGTCTTCACAATATTTAATACATTGTAAAGATTTGATTGTCGTAACAAGTGTGTTTTCAGAACCTGTAAGAAGTTTGGTAGACAGTCCTGGTTAATGCTGGCCATTGTGATCACAGAGTTGCTGGTTGTAATCAGATTTGATTGGGAAACCATCAGTAAGCCTGTCCCAGCTCCTGTCGCCTACTTCTGGATATTTGGTTTTATAGGTAAGTTACAAGTAGCATGTTGTACCTCCATGCAGCCAATTGTTGTCTGCATGATATATAAAAAATTACTACAGTGCTATCAGGTAATTTTGTGCACTTAAACTTTCAAGATCAAATTAACTTATTAAAATTTTGGTTGGGGAAGATCTCAGTTTGAAAGTTTTTATTAAATTGGTGAAACCGGCCTCAGTATTCTGAGCAGCGCAGAATATAGTCTTTCGATTGAGTGGGCACTGCCTGCTATTAATTCGATCATTTCTCTCAGACACTCAAGAAGACACTATCTGAAATCACTAAATACACATATACAGTCAAACTTGTCTTAAGCGTCCAGTCAAGGGAAGGAGCAAAAGTGGCCTTTTAGGCAGGTTGATGCTTAATACAGGTTAATATACTAAAGTATAGAAATGGGAAGTAGAAAATGTGGCTGCTTAATAGAGGTGACCACATACGTGTGACTGTAATTGTCATGAAATTCATATTCACCAAGATATCTGAATTTGTACAAAAGATACAAAAAAAAAAAAAAGTTAATAAATAAAAAAAAGTATTTTTACATGACTAACACATTTTAACTTTCTTGACATAGGCCTGGTTGTCTATACAATCTGGAAATTCTACATTAAAAGAGACGTAAAGAATGACATCATACCAAAATCAAAGCAGAAACTATCCACTGATGCACAGGAAGAGGAGTTAAATGAGGAGGGGAAAGAGACGCAGAAATACGAGCTTCGCAGCATGAACAACAACAACAGTAACGAAAATGTCCATCATCGTTCAAAACCAAAAAATGGCTCTGCAGGATTATAGATATATTTACAAATTGAAAGATTTGTGTTGTGGTGTTTTTGTTTGTGTTTTTACTCATTTTTTTTTTTTGCTTAGCTGTATTATGCAATGTTTTTTTATGATTTGCATGTTAAACCATAAAAATTTCTATACAAGATGTATGATAATGATGTGATAGCTATTTAATGAAATTAAGATATTTTTATAATTTGTAAAACAATTGTGTCTGTTTACCACTTGTTGCCTTTTCGATTATTTTTTTGCAGTTTGCTCATCAAGCAGTGTTAAAGTTTGATTTTTTGTTAAAACTTTATTGTTACGTGTTTTGAGCGTGAACTAATAAATTTACTAAAAAATTTAAAGAACTGTTAAATATATTTGATGTATTTAATAGATAATGCAGTATTTCATGGCTGTTGCTCATAAATTTTTTATTTGATATGCAAATATCTTAACTATATTGGGGAATGGTGGGTGGGGGAATGCTTTAAATGTCTTAAAAAATGAAATTACTTTTAAAATGGATAAATAAAATCCGAATGGCTTGGTATGTCAAATTTACCAAAATGTGACAAAATTGGTATTTAAATCGGAGTGGTAAACTTGAAATGAAATCCCCATTCTGAAAATAGACAGCACTTCATTACTGCTTGACAACCTTCACATCATCATTCAGACTCTTTCTTAGATGAAACAGTTTTTACTACATGTTAATCTGTATAACAAGTCAAAATGAAATCAAAATGAAATCACATGATTCATTAATATGTCACAAACTATATTGCAATTTTAAGCAGGAAATCTATTTTAGAGGAGTGTAGCCTAAGTTAGGAAATTCCTTTCCAATATTTTATTTGGAATGTTTAATTAGATATCAAATAAAAATCAAATCATGTAACTCAAATAATATGTCACAAAATTTGTTGCAATTTTAAGTGGGAAATCTATTTTAGTCTAACCTAGGTGCGTAGATCAAGTTAGGAAGAATTAATATTTAAAGTTTTATCATATAAGACTTTCAAACAATATCTTACAAGATGTATTACTGTGTAGGGTTACTCAGTATACTTTGTACACAAACTCGGTATAAACCAAACTTGCAGACAAAATACTAAATCTATTAATCAAAGCAACAAAATTGCTGAATTTTATAGTATAACTATTTTTTAAGAGTTAAAGTATGTGATTTTCTCATATATTAAAGGTCATTGACCAATATTCTTTAAGTGTCGTAGCTACAGACAGAGAATAATCGCAGCAAAACATTAAAAAAGAAATTAACATTAAATAAAACTCAAAGTACATAATAATGTCACTAGAACTACATTAGGTTAATGTTTCTGGATTATTGAAATAAGAAAAAGTTGATGTGTTATTGAAATAAGAAATAATAATTGTACAGTCAGTGTTAATGATATAGTTAAATATCAAGTTTAAACTATCATCTTCTGTTGATTTCTTGAGTAATGTGTATGTTCCTTTGAATTCCCACTTTGTTGAATTCAATTGATAAGTTTTGGAAAAAACGTGATTCTGTTAATTTTAATTCTGTTGGAAAGTTCAGTTTGATTTTAAATTTCGTTTAATAAACAATAGAAGTTATAAAAATTTTGTTAACAAGAACTTTTAATATCTCATCTTGTTTTAGTGGAGTCAGTCCAAATTTTTCTGTATTTTGTGCCTTTGTATTGTGAAATGGAAGTTTCAAATAATTGTTTGTTCATGTACATTTATTATATTCTGATAATGAAAACTGCGTAAACATGGCACATAGCATTGTATAACATTTTGCTTAAAAGGGTTACCTGCAGTTTGAATATACAAATGACATAACTTTTGCTTGCTTTCAAGCATTTATCCGCAGTCTGTGCTCGTCCCAATAAAACAGAAATATTTGTTTTGTAAGAGTAGCTTTTATTGAGCTGCATTATACGCATATCTGTAATACTCTGATTGTTTCCATTTAATAAAAATCAGA
Source organism: Panopea generosa (assembly GCA_029582155.1). NCBI lineage: Eukaryota > Metazoa > Mollusca > Bivalvia > Adapedonta > Hiatellidae > Panopea > Panopea generosa. The sequence goes on along the minus strand of CM055902.1, from coordinate 41,032,755 downwards.
ACCAGTGTGGCCTTCATTTAATGATAATATATGTACATACTATGCTGTTGTATCATTCGTTTTGGAGACTTTAATTTATAAATTTTCATATATCATGGATGTATCACATATTTATTATGTCATGCCCAATTTTGATGGTCTTAACACCTGGAAACATTTTAATAAAAGAAATGGGTTCATTAGTGTAATTTAGTGTTGTACTATTAGGAACAATCGAATACTTACATGGATGGGTGTATAGATGTCTGTAAAACTAAAGAATGGGTGTTAATTTTTATGGATGTGTGAATTATGAATGAATTATGGATCAAATGCAGGTATTGAGTGTGGCTAATAGTAAATATGAGTACAGATGTATTTGTACAAATGTAACAAAAATGTTTAAAGCTTTACTCAATGTGTGTAAAACATAAAGTAATGTCTGTAAAATTGATGAATGTGTTTAATATATATAGAACTGTATGTAAAATTAATGAATGTGTGTAATACTTGGAATGTGTAAAACTTATATAAATGTGTGTAAAATTAATTAAGGTGTGTAATACTTGGAATGTGTAATTCTTATGGTAATTTGTGTAAAATGTGTGTAATACTTGTAGTAATATGTGTAAAAAAGTGTAATACTTGGAAAGTGTAATACTTATAGAAATTAGTGTAAAATTAATGATTGAATGTGTGTAATACTTGTAGTAATGTGTGTTAATTAATGAATGTGTGTAATACTTGGAATATGTAATACTTATAGAAATGAGTGTAAAAGGAATGAATGAATGTGTGTAATACTTATAGTAATGTGTGTAAAAATAAATGAATGTGTGTTATACTTATAGTAATGTGTGTAATGCTAATAGTAATGTGTGTAAAGTATATAAATGAGTGTAATACTTATAGTAATGTGTGTAAAGTATAAAAATGTGTGTAATACTTATAGTAATGTGTGTAAAGTATATAAATGTGTGTAATACTGAAATAAATGTGTGTTAAACTATCATTAATACATCTACTATAAATGTTCAAGAATAAACAATGATAAACTTAATGTAATGTGTGTAAAAATAAATGAATGTGTGTTATACTGATAGTAATGTGTGTAATGCTAATAGTAATGTGTGTAAAGTATATAAATGAGTGTAATACTTATAGTAATGTGTGTAAAGTATATAAATGTGTGTAATACTTATAGTAATGTGTATAAAATATATAAATGTGTGTAATACTGAAATAAATGTGTGTTAAACTATCATTAATACATCTACTATAAATGTTCAAGAATAAACAATGATAAACTTAATGTGCAAAAGTTATAGCCATGTTTCATGATCAAGTATAAACATATGTTGGATGTTAATATCTGCTTGCCATGTTCCAAATGTGAAGGTCAGAGATCAACAATTGCAGTATATTTTTCATTTTGACAGCTTTTTAAAAATATGATTACAGTTGTACATTATGTACTTGTAAAATGTCATGTTAATTTTTCTGAAATGTCATAGTTACTAATTTTTTTCTCTGTCAAAATATTTGCTTTACCGATATATGGCTAGTGTTAATAATTGGTCTCTTGCCACAAACAGGTGGTGATCTGACCAACCAGTCCATGAATGATACTCTTAATGCAGAGTGCCGGGGAAGGAAACTTCTAATACTGTTTTTCAAGCCTGTTATAACCTAGTGGTGGATTGAACACACAGCTTCCTGTAAATGAGACTAGACCACTAATGCTATATTTAGAAACAATTTAGAGTATACATTCACTTCAAACAAGTGTATTTTAAGATTTTATTTGTGTAAATTTGTTATATTATAATAATGCTAAAACTTGTATTGTTGTTGTTGTATGGTGTTTAGCGTCGCTTTCAACAATTTTTCAGTCATATCGCGACGGTGTCTACTTGAGACAGTATTCTAAGCGCTGTCACACTGGAGTATCATGATGCAGACACATGGTATGATACCCCACCCAGTCACATTATACTGACACCGGGCCAACCAGACCTAGAACTCTCCTCTAAATGCTGAGCTTCAAGCGAAGAAGCTTTTAGTTTCATTTTTAAAGTCTTTGGTATGACCCGGCGGGGATTGAACCCACGACCTACCGCATGCGAGGCGGACACTCTACCACTATTAATAGTTGCGAAGATCACAAAGTTTGCTTAAGTATGTTCTATTGTTAATCAAAATTAATTTAATAAGTTGTTTTGATTGAGTAAGATCTGTCCAGATGTTTTCCATTGTCTGTTATCTATTGTCCATCCTTTTAAGTTTTCTTGTGAGTATTGTAGCACCTCCAGTTTTCATCCCAACCAAGAGTGGTGAGAATGTTAATGTTCATGAAGGCTTGGACGAGTTTAAAACCAGCTATATTGGACCAGGATGGACAGAATTATTACCCTTAATTGTTGGAAAAATGCTGATTTTTGTCTTGTAAGCACTATAGCACCTTTAGATTTCTTCTAATTTTGATCAAACTTAGATGCTTTTTATATCTATGAAAGTGCAGTGTTATTGATCAATTTTCACTGTATATTTACTTTATTAAATAATGCTATGTTGATGACCACTTGGGTAAATATGTAGTATGTAAAATTCCTATTTTTTGTTTTAAAACCATGACTTATTTAGAACATAATTATGTACTTGATAGGAAGTTTATAATTCGAGTATAAGACTTTGTACGCTCCAATATGGTTCACGAATACTGTAAATATAAAATGAGACAATTGATAAATGGTTTCATGTCCAGAATAAACATTCCAGTGTTTAATAACATTGTTATAAATGTGATTAGTCATATAAGTACATGGTTTCCATATAATTGAGTGTTTTGGTGTCATATGTTAACTACAGTTGTCATTGTTGTTAAAGAAAGTCTATTCTTGCACACCAGATAAGGATATCTGCATTTTTACTCGGGTATGATATTTCTATCTCACCCTAGGGTCCCTGAAATAAAATTATTGAGCTGTGTCATTAGACTTATTTATGACGTTTATCAAATATATGACGTATATCCTATAATTTAACGTCTTAAAAGCCACTATTGTAAAAAACTATAAAAATCGATAAGTTAAAATAATTATACAGTATGTTTTAATTATGCAGTATGTTTGGTATGCAAGAAAAAGAGTCATACATGGCTTTTTGGGTTGTATAGGAAATTCCTTCCCTTGGGATAACTGTTTTTGCGGCACTCGCCAGAGCCCCATTCCAACCAAAACAGTTCTCCCTCGGGACGAAATATTCTGTCAGAACCTCAAACCCATATAAGATTCTTATACTATATACTCACAAATAAATGCCCCTGAATGGATGCATTTTGCATTTATTTGAGCCAGAGAAATGAGTACACACGGTCAGTATGAGACATTTAGCCAATCTTAAAATGTTGAGACCAGACTTGAAATGTTCATGTAATTTAAATTACTTTTATTAAAGAAAAACTTTCAGTGTTGAGTCCTTGATCTTCCATAAAATAGGTGGTTGTGGTGGGGCATTTATTAGAAGGGGTGCGTTTGTTTGGGGATATGCAGTATGTCCAGTTTTTGTTGGCTGCCACTTTTGCTCCTTCCCTTGACTGGCTGCTTAAGACAGGTTTGACTGTATGTTGGAAACCATGTCACAAGTGACAGTTTATTCATGGCTTATATTGTTTGCATCTCATGATGATGAATGTTTCTAAAACAAGAATGGAAAGGTTTAATTATCAAATATCAGCAAGTTACAGGGTAACTGTGGAATGCAAGTGTTGGTATCGGCCAATGGTTTAAACTTGTAACAATATATAAATGTTTTATACCATTGTAATTATCAACTTTATTAATATGTGGCAATGTCTCATAAGCTTACATGTCTTATTATTGTTTTAGCCAATCCGAGCCCTTTCCTGGTGAAAGCTGTTATTGTCCAGCATCCACAATTACATAAAACAACTTTTCTATATCTACTCAACATATTTTTATTGAAACATAGTCACAATGTCACAAAGGTGCTGTTGTAGATTTTTTGTTTTGTTTGTCGATGAAAACTGATTTTAATGCACCCAATCAATGCTACCATATCATCTCGACTAAACATGTCTGGTGGAGCATGTGGTTCAGTGGTAGAGCAACAAATCCAGGATCGAAGGGTTTTGGGTTCGATCCTCATCCATGGTTATGTGAAAGACTTCAAGCGCGACTTGTAAAAGTTGTAATAACTTGTTTCACAATCGAAGTAAAACAAACATGTCAATTCATAGGAACAGCACAAGACACTTAAATATAGACCTGTTGAAGGAATTACTGTTGCTCCCCATTTCCATATAACACAAGATACAGAAGTTCATTTGTAAATTACTAGTTTAGAAATTTATAAAGATTATTGTACACTATAAGTCTTTTAGAACTGTTTGAGGCAATTCATTTTTTTTTTTTGTATTTGATATACTGAACAAAAAAAAAGTATCACAATTTTTTTCTATGTTGGCCAACATGCATAATGCACCACATATAATCAGCTTTGACCCGAGGTGTCCTAAATCATCAATTTAAACTGCCACGTATGTAGCAAACAATATGTGCAGTGTAAATCCTGATTTTGACATGCACACAGCAATTCTGAAAAGTTTAAACGAACAAGCAATTGATATGCTGAATGCAGGCATGCCCATAGAAGACATTGCAAGAGCTTTGGTGCTTTTAATTGTGCTGAAGCCTGAGGACATTTTTATAGCTAAAACTAATGGTACACATTATATCTCTATCGGGGAACCATAGATAAAATAATTAAATTTTAATAAATCTTTAAAATATTCTCTGACAATGAAATTTATCAGACATATATTTTTTTGTTCAGTACATATTAAATTGGACCTTATTAGTCCAGACTTATTGTCTGTACATATGTGGTATAGAAAGGTTATTTTTTTAACTGGGTTTATTGTTTTATCATGGTGTGCAGCCTCATTTTGTAATCCTTAATTGTGTTAATTATGTAGTCATTAGTTTCATCATATAGTTTGAGGGTAGAAAACTGTTGTTACTTATTCTATATTTCTAAATGTTTTCTCTTTAATTAATTTTTATTCGAAGAATGGTGAAGGGGGCCATAAATGTTGCCCTTAAATTAATTCTGACAGGGTCCATGTTTTAATTATAATTTGCTGTGCAATTGTATAATTATAATACAAGCCAAGTTTGAAATTTGTCGTTGTATGTTATATTTTACAGGAAATATGGCTTCTTTTTTTATTAAATTTTTGGTAAATTTACTTACTTATATTCGGGACATCAGTCTTCTATTGATATGGTTCTTGTTTATATTTACCTTCTTTTGAATTTTTTTGTATAGAATTCTTTTTACTCAAAGAAACAACTAAAACTGATTTTATAGACAGGTTTATTAAAAACAAAATCATAAGTTTCGAATTTGGTTTCAACATATTTTATTTGGAATATCCTACAATATTACATACATATTTACAAACCAATTTGTCGAAAGGATTGGAATGAAAGATAAGCATATTGAATTCCTCTCATAATTTAGTCAATGTAACTGCTCAGCAGAGGTGCTCCTTTTTATTAGTCTTTAACTATGTTTAGGTAAGGGCACCATTAGTATGTTTTATAACCTAAAATAAACGTCATGGGATTTTAGGCTAGATGTATCTACCAGTATATACTAAAACTTAGTAGATGTATTACATTAAATACTAGTAAAGAATAGTACATGAAATTTCAACTGTAAAATGTCCAGAACTGCAAGGTACAAATGGTTATGCATGTACTACAGGTATGCACAATTATACATGTGCATGTACTACAACAGGCATGTATAATTATGCATGTACTACAGGCATATACAAGTATGCATGTACTGCAAGTACAAATTAATATGTATGTACAATTATGTATGTATTACAGGCATGTGCAATTATGCATGTACTGTAGGTACAAATGGTTATGTATGTACAATTATGCATGTACTGCAGGTATAAATAGTTATGTATGTACAATTATGCATGTATTACAGGCATATACAATTATGCATGTACTGCAGGTACAAATGGTTATGTATGTACATCTATGCATGTATTACAGGCATGTACAATTATGCAGGTATAAATGGTTATATATGTACAATTATGCATGTACAAATGATTATGTATGTACAATTATGCATATATTACAGGTATGTACAATTATGCATATACTGCAGGTACAAATGGTTATGTATGTACAATTATGCATGTATTACAAGCATGTACAATTATGCATGCACTGCAAGTAAAAATAGTTATGTATGAACAATTATATATGTACTACAAGCATGTACAATTATGCATGTACTACAAGCATGTATTATTATGCATGTACAATTATGCATGTACTACATGCATGTACAATTATGCATGTACTACAGGCATGTACAATATGCATATACTACATGTACAAATGTTTATCTATATACTACAGGTGCATATAAACTGGAAAAAAAATAAGAGATAATAATAGCAATTTTGATCATTAACCTCTCACCACTGAACTTGTGGGTTTGAGCCCAGCTCTGTCCAAACACTTCATGTGAGAAAGTTTGTCAGTTATTTGCTGAAGGACAATAGATCTTCTCAGATTTATTCTGAGGTCTTCCTACACCAATAAAACAGAATGTCATAATATTGTCTAAGTTACGCAGAAGACATTATTTCATTATTAGGTAATCTATCATGATCTACATAGATGGCCTCCACTTGTTTAGTTGGCACAATGATAAGTAGGCAACATAATGATGGTTGCTAGTGTTGTCATTCTGCTGGTAGTAATATCACACACATATACTGTTAGGCGACCTTCACCTCGACATTCTGACTCTCCCGTCTGCCTTATGAAATGAATTAAATCAAAATCAAAATGAAATTACGTTGCTCAATTTATATTGTATGCTGCATTTTAAGCAGGAGATTTATTTTAGTCTGACCTGGGTGTGTGGGTCAAGACAGGAAATCATTATGTTATTTTCGCATGTTTAAATAGATATTCTTTTGGCAAAATAAAAGGATGTTTTATTCTTTTAAAAGAATAAGAACTATATCGATTTAGTTTTATTTTGCATTGTGAAATGATTTAAAATCGAGACAAAGACGAGAAAATGCGAACATTTGATGCGACATTTTTCTACATGTAATTCTCAGTGAGAACATTGTTTTATCATTATAAGTTCCATCTTAAGAACTCTGCTTGTTTTAGCTTGTGCTACTGTCACTTGTCAAACCACTGAGGATCTACTTATTACAATTCATGCTTAAATCAAATTTATTTTGTGCTATTTGATGAAGTAATGAGATTTCTCTGTGAATTTATTTTGGTAATTTCAGTCATAAAATAAAATGGAAAACTGTTGGTTTCAGTAAAATTTCCTTTGTGAACTCTGAACTTGGCATGCTTAATCATTCAATACCACTTCGGTCTTCACAACCCTAAAGCGAGTGCACGGTTCAGTGATAGAGCATTGAACCCAGTATCTGATCCATCCCCATGGCTGTGTGTGATGTCTTTGAGCAAGACACTTTTTCCGCATTTGCTTACTACTGGTTCTACCCAGATAGACTTCGAGCATGATTAGTATAAGTTGTAATAACTTGTTTCACAATTGATGTAAAATGAATAAGGGTGAAATAAAAATGATATTTTACAGGAACTAAACAGTTATTCTCTTTTATAACAGATGTTGTAGCTTTATCTGAAGTGAAAGTTGAACCTCTTGGAAGTAAAGACCAAATTGATTGCAGGAGTGATTAGGTACTTACAACTGTTTAACCCTTTACTCCATAGATAAGCGTTTTCCCGCACCAATCACAGAAGGTCTTTGAAAACAGTGCAGGAAGAGTTCAGATTGCTCGTAATGAGCAATCTGAACACTTCCTGCACTGTTTTCCACTCTGTCAGTTAATATAAACATAATTCACCCAATAATTCAAAAGCCTTTTATATAAGGTGTCCAAAGGCGTCTATATGAAGTAAAGGGTTAAATCATTCAGGAAATGTTTTTGTTTTTTAAAAGCACCAGGTCCTATGAGTTCAGTCATGGAAGTACATGTATTCTAATTGGTAGAGTCTGCATGTAAAAAATGATAATAATGGAAAGCTGTAACTCTGTGATATCCACAAAAATGTACATTTATCTTATTGCTTGACAATGTTGGCCTGCTGTAGTCCCAATTAACTTTAAAGCATTTTTATAAGGATGTTTACATTAGTTGTCGTCAATTCCTGGGCTCTGTTCAATTCTTACCTTCCAGCATATTTATAAAACACAAAATGCCAGCAGAATGCAGGTTCACAGTAAATTGGACAACTTTGACCTAGTCCTCGATTTTCATTTAAGTTAATTTTGTTGGGCATTGCTAACAAACACACAAAAAGAAAAAGAAAAAAAAGTAAAATTGTAAATAAATTTCAAAACATAACTGAACATAGCCCAGGTTTTAACATTTTTTGTAAAAAAATTGTGTATGACATACTAATGTTTTTTTATAAGACTACACTGTACGTGTATATATAAGCTATTTACTATTAAAGGCGGTTTTTGTTGAGAATGGTATTGTATAAAATAAATTTATAAATAAAACAATTTTAACTTTACTGTTACATACCCCCCACCTATGTTTTGTTTCTTATTCTCTCTATCCCTCTCTCCTTATCTTTTCTTTCTATCTAACTGTTATTATTCACACTTTTTTGTTTGTTTTAGTCTTGTGTATTGAGTGGAAGGAACCGATTACAATGACACTTTTACAACGAACCATTTATGCCATGTTTAATCTCTGTCAATTATATATTAGTAGAGCCGTAATCATAGTAACTGAAGTTGATGAGAACTTGTGTCTCTACCCTACTGCATACATTATGGAAATTAAATGTTTAAACAATATAATTAAGTGAATTTGTATCCCCGCTGAGAAGGGCTATTGACGGAGCAAAATAAACATTGACTGTGGATGTGGGTTCTGGAACCCTGCGCTCGTGATAATGCACGAGATAAACAAATAGTGTTGTCTTATAATAAAATCTTTTGTGGGAGGGGACATATTGAAATAAAACCAAGGTGAAGAAATGGATTAACAGAAAAAATTAGCAAAGTGTGTACGTGGGGGAGTTGGGGATGGTATGGTGGAACAAAAGAAATGCATTAAGAATGAATTGCATCAGAAAAACTATGGTAAAATGGACAACCACAAGAGAGTGGTGGGGATGTGACCTAGACCTTTAAGGTAACAAGGCCGATTTCACTTAACATTTCAAGTGGAGATTTTCAGCAATTAAAAAATTCCAACTCTAAATCATTACTCAAACCCATTACACATTAAATGACTATTAAGAATTGAAGTCGGAACAACCTTAACCTATTGATAAATAATTAATTAAAATCAAGTTATAGTATTTTAAAAATTTGAGTTGAGGAAAATATTAAATTGAGATGTTTAGTGAAACTTCCTGGATGCCTGTCATCAGAAAATTCAAGGTGGTAGGTGCTGTTACTCTATAGTTATAGGCTGAAATGAAATATTTCAATGAATGTAAATTAAAATTATTAGATGGCCATAATTCAGTAAAAGAAAGTATTGAATCGAATCACGAAGACCACAGGCTTATGTTCAGACGAAGTACCTACTGTATAGCAAGTTTCATTTTAATATGGATGAAACTGGGAGTAGTGTCTGTAAGGTTATTGGTCTGAAGTGTAACGTACTGGTAACATTAGACCAAAGAGGGCCTCAGGACACTACTGGTTCATAGTGGCCATAGCACTTTTTGAAATTTCACAATATTAACCCTCTACGGGGGTTGTCTTGACCCTTGATGGATAAATAAAGCATCCTTACTGAACAAGAAGTTAATTATTATGAAACGAAAATGCTTTAAACTCCCATACCATTCATCTGTAAAAAAAATAGTCTTTGTACATCCCAGTCCCTTAACTTGTCAAAACTTCAATCACCCAATTCATAGGGATTTGCTATGAGCAGAAATGCTTTTGATTTTAAATAGAATTTTTTTGTATGCATGGAAACGAAAATGAAATTGTTTAGTTTTTCCCACAATATTCCTATGTAAAAGTTAAAGCCACCTTACAGGGTCCCTATTTACCCAAGCCCATTGATTTGCAGAATCTTCAATCCCTTGCTAATGTAAGAATAATTTATATCATAAATGAACAAGTTTGACAGAAAGGTTATTGAAAAAAAGCTTTTTGAAATTTCATATTTTCAACAATTTTTTAGTCATTTGGGTCGTGTTGAAAATTCCATCTTCCTTAGATTTGGTAAGATATAAAAATATAAATTAGTATTGAACAAATGGATAAGTAAATGTGAATTTTTCATTTTCCCATAATATTCATAAATAAAACTCAAAGTTCCCTTACAAGGCACCTATATACCCTAGTCCCTGGACTCGCAAAAGCTTCAAACCACATAGGCAATAACTATATCAATTATGAACTTATTTGACTGACTGGCTATTGAGATAGAACCTTTATTAAAAATTTCCAATTTTAACCATATTGGCACCTATATCCCCGCTCCGGTGCTTTATCGAAATTTCCTAAATTTGAGACCAGACAAAAACTCTTCTGTATGCAATAAGAACATTCATGTGAAGCTGAAGTTTAATTGGCCTAGTGGTTTCTGAGAAAGTGCTGCTAACGGATGACAGACGACGGACAACGCGGCATCACATAAACCCTTCTGGCCTTTGGCCAATAGAGCTAAAATTCATTGAATTGAAACACCAAGACCACAAGCTTATGTTTAGATTATGTATCTGCTGTACAGCAAGGTTCATTTGAATCTGGTTAAAACTGTGGGAGAAGTTGTGTCTGCAAGGTGGATGGAGCAAAGTATGACGTAAAATCTAAAGGTCATAACTCCATGAAAAATAATTTAATCAGAATGCTTATACCACAGGCACATAATCCGACCATGAACTTGTTCTACAGCAAGTTTCATTTGAATCCAATTAAAATTTTGGGAGGAGTTGTGTCCATAATTCCATCAAAATTAATTTAAGCCAAATGCTTATACTACAGGCACATGTTACTTGCTGCAAAACAAAACGAACAGGATGGACGCCATTCCAATATCTCCAACTTTTCAAAACAAAAATTGAATTGGAAATTGTATAACTTTTGACCATCATGCTGAAATAGTATAACCTTTAACCATTATGTGTTACAAAAATGCAAAATGCTATTTTATCCACGACATACAGGCCAGAGGTTTGCTGGTCGTTTCTCTAAACATTCAGCTATACTGACGTTCTAATATTCCACCCGTTGTAAGACACCTATGTAGATGACTATAGTTGCAATCAGCAGTGGTGGGCATATTATAGCAGCATGACTGCTAGTCGTGCTTGTAAGTCGCACTGAGAAGGATAATGGTTAATAGCCGTTGGGTTGGGACATTTCTCATATTCATTGGAAAATTTATTTATCAATAGTTGGTGAAATATAGAAATGACAAAATTTAATTTAGAAATGTCTTCATTAAGCAGAAAGCCAAAACTAAAAGTTTAAATCTTTTTAATGACTTACAAATTACAATACATAGAATGATAATGAAGCATGATACTACTTTCTGTCAGACGATCCCTGCAATATGCAAATACCGTGATACAAGTACCCGGTATATTGTATTTCAAATTTCCTGTTCTTTGCAATGTTAAGCCACACATTAGAAATATATTGCTAAAAAATCTCTTCACGCTAAAAATGGTCCACATAGTTTGATATCTTTCAATTTTGAAACAAATTTTATTAGTATATTTGACAGAAAATAAAACAATTTAGTTAAAAGTAAATAAGAGAATGTCAGGCATTTTAAATCATTTACTTCAGAGTTACCGACATCTGATGTCAGGCTTAACAGAATTCAGTCCTTCAGGGATATTTTGCCAAATATGAAGCTATCAAGTTTTCAGTTCTTTTAATAGGAAAGTGAAGTTTTAAAAACGAAAAAAAGAAATGAAAATGTTGGCTTAATCCATAATTGACCACCGTCAACCAATCATCCTACATAAGAAAAAAGTTACCTATTATTCAATCAGTTTAAATAATGAGGTTTGAGACATATGCAGTCACGTGCATATGTATACATGTACATAACATGTCGGTAAAATGATGCAACATGGCTTTAAAGCAAAGCAGTAATTTCGATATTCCAATATGTCAAAATGTTGACAGACGAGTGGTCGGTGTAACACAGTTCCTGTACTTGAGTTTATCCCTACACAATCTGACACTCTAGACATCACAGGTCATTATCTGTTCATCATTCTAGGGGGTCCTCCCATCATGGGCGGTCGTCCACCAAACTGCATACCCATTGGAGGTCCCATAGCACCCATCATTGGGGCCATCTGGGGTCGCATACCTACAATAAAACAATTAAATGAAATTATACTGTAACGTTGTATCCACATGACTCAGGAACATTTATATCTATTTGCTTAACTAGATTGAAAATAATTCTGACAGAAACATTTTTTAATACATTTTTGCTTACCAGTAATCGTTTATATATGTTAGGCCATTATAAATTAATTGCTAGATTCTCATCCATTTTTTTAGATATATCTTCCGTTATGAAAATAAAAAGGGGCGGTATGAAAATTAGGGGTTGGCAAGGTCGATAATCAAGCAATTAATTTATAAAAAGTAGATCTCTGGCAATAAATAAGCATTCTACCGGTCATAAAAAACTACTGATACATCGCAATATTGAATGTCCAGATACTATACACCAATAGTAAAAGCTCCAATCCAATAACAATTACCGATAGTTCACCTAATGTGGAACACATGGCCTTGTGGTAGAGCATCAAACTCAGGATTGGAGGCTTGCAGGTTTGATTCTTTTCCTCAACTGTGTGTGTTGACCTTGAGCAAGGCAATTTTTCTGCATTTGCTTAGTACTGATTCTACCCAGGAAGATTTCAAGCGTAATTTGTGTAAGTTGTAATAACTTGTTTCACAATTGAAATAAAATAAATAAGTTTAAAAACTCAAGAAGTTGCTACAATATAAGCTGGAATAAGCTGAAAACTCAAACATACCTGGCATCATCATTGGACGAGGGCCCGGAGGTCCAGGTCCCATCAATGGCATAGGTGCCTGCATTGGACCACCCATTGGTCCTGCAGGCATGGGAGGTCCAGGCATGGGTCCTGGAGTGGGGGTTGACTGTTTGGCAACTCCAGCCTTGAATGCTGCAGCTGTAAGATAGAGGACAGAATCATTAATAAAACTTTTTTTTTAAAAGACATTTTTTAGTTGAACTTTTAACATGTATTTGTAAATATATTTTCTTATTTTTGTTGTAATAAAAAGCATATAGCTACACTGTGAGGTGCTGTAGGGTTTTTATTTTACGTTGCTAACAATTGATTGTTTGATTGAATATTTATCGTCATTTTTATGCCATCGAGGGCTAACAGACGATCAGTTAACCTAACCACGGTTTCCTGGGATTAACCAGTACTCGAGCACACCCCATCTCTGCAAGTAACTGATAACTTTCCCACTTAAATCAGTGGTGAGAGACGAATGATAATGAGACACAATGTCGTATATCAATCATCACGGAGACTGTTGCTGGGCGGGGGATTCGAACTCACGACCCCTGGACTGATAGTCAGACGCGCAACCGACTGAGCTAATCGGGCCCAGCACGTTGCTAACAAATCTGCCTTCTGGTACACTTTACATTCATTATGACATATATAAGTTATTAACACTGTATGGAACAAATTAAATTCTGATGATGAATGAAAATGAATGCAAACTTACAATTTAAACATTAATGCAAGACTGAGGAAGGTTCAAAACATCTTCATTTGTAATTTATATGCATTTATAGCATTTCTTTCTGGGATTTAAAATGATTTCCAATACACTGCAGGTTATATCATGGCATCTAGTTGTATTTATCGAGAAAGATCTCAGCATGAACCCGAGTAGAACCACTGTCCTATCACAGTTAATTAGCATTTTTTATCACATAAGTTTATTGGACCAAGGGCATACCCACAAACTCAACAGCAAGAGGTTAATGATGTTGACAGCAGAATGGACTTTTAAGCCATAAAGAATCTCCCATTAAATAGTAATGAATTGTCATGTGTTGTTATGTTTTTGAGTGTTTACAGGACTGGTGTAGAAATGATGAAATGTTAAGCTTAAACCCCCTAAAAATGCTGATGTGCTCAATATCTGCAATGATCAAAAACGATAAATCATCATGTGACAGGACATTATCACACCATAAGTCTATCCCAGAACCTGGTATCTCCCCAATCAGGTATACTAACCATCAATGGAAAAAGCAGGGAATTCTATGCCTGTCCCACAATTCATAGCAATTGAGCACTTAGTAAATTATGATGTCATTCAAACTTTCCCTGAAGCAACTGACCAATCAACGTGCTCAAAACAATTGTTGGTTAACGGACCCATTTGGTAGAGCTAGGTTTGTTCTACAAACTATCATACCATACAAATATACCAGATTTAACAAGCTGTCAACTTACTTGTGTCATCGACAAGCTTCTGTACTTGTTCTTCAAGCCATTTTTGGTAATACAATCTTACGTTTTCCTTGTGTTTACGACCACTGCAGTGTGTCTTTCTCACTGATGGCTGAAACATGTGGCAACATATTTATATACACACTTATAACAGATTCAAGGGATTCCATAGAATACCGGAACAGCCTTGGGTGTATTTCCACAAAGCATTTTATTTAATGTATCAATATAATATCAAAATGGCATATAATGGTACTGAGATTACATTGTTTTTCATAAAACAATATTAGTTAACCCATGAACCAATTAGGTATAAATGACATTAATCATGTGACCTTAAAATGTATATACAACGTAATTATGAACAGTAATTTACAATTTTCTCAGAGATGACAAGACCAACAAGTTTCCATTATATTAAATAATGTTTTTTAATTACAGTATCCACAAAATGTATTAGTTTTGCTGTAATCAAATAATGGCCATTATCAACAATCTGACAAATATATTTTACCACCATTATATCTATATAATTGTGTTCAATTTAAAAGTACAAATATAATAAAACACATTCCACTATTTTAATTTTAGGTAGTAAAAGACTAAAATAAATGATTTTGCAACAAATTTGACCAATAACGGTAGAATCTGGCAAATAAGCGTATGCGCTTATACTAATTTAAGTGACACTTTCATCAGCTTATTACTGTTAAGCGCTTATACCGAACCACTAAACTATGCACCTATATTTGATATGCGTTCATACATAATCCCTATGCCTCTATTTTTGACACCTTGAGCAATGTTTACAATTACCTTGGTCAAGAAAAGTAAAGTACTAGTACCGGCAAGTGTGCCGAGCTACCTCTGTTTATTTTATACCTGATTTTACAAATATGCAATTTATCAAATGTAAACAATAAAAACATGAATAAGTTCCATTACAGTTTAACACATAATGCACGCAACACAGTTTTATTAAGTTAATGTACATTAGGGCTATTCCGCATTGACTCTGTGTTGCTCTATTTTTATCACGAGTAAGATTTCCTTTTTAAAGGAGTTTTATCCGTTTGATGCACACAAACAGATCACAAACAGTTGGGTATACCAACTTGAGCAATATACTAGCAACTTGTTTGTGATTATAGTTGCTAAAAAACTATTCAAACATGATTATCGGAAAACGAGTACACTTAATAGATATGAAATACTAGTATAACGATATATATTTGACGATTACAAGCTACTCAACAGGTAAGAAAAGAACTTATCAAGCATCCTTAAAAAAATGTTTTTTGCTGTGCTCAGACCCAGTATTTTTCATGTGGGTAGGTAGATAATTAATTTTTTTTGCCATATTTTGATTTTTAAGTCATTTTAAGGAAAAATGGACAGAAATCTTGAAAGAAAAATTAAAAGCTTTGAAATGCATTAAAAAAAGTTTGATTAGCTGCAATTTTGAGTCAGTAGGTAGGAGCACGAGAAGCAAGTTTTTTTTAAAGGACAGCCTCACCTTCATACACAATACTAGTAACAAATAATCACGGTATTAATGAAGTTTAGTCGCTAATTTATTTGTATACTTGTATTTGGATATTGGGACATGCGCCTATTTCTAACACAAAATTGAGGTAAGATTGTAGCATGTGCTTATTATCACATACAGAATGACAATAAGACTGTTATATACGCTTAATTTTGGTGTACGCTTATATTCAAGTATGCACTTTAATAGTTACCAGATTCTACAGTATGTCCTGTTTTTAAGGCCACGTGACATTTAAACTTTACCTACAGTTAAGGAATACTTACAGAATCGTGTGTGAGATACGTGTCACAGTAGTCACAGTAGTACCTGGAATTAAAAATGGTAAATTTAAATTAATTTTCATTCATAAAATTTATCTCTTGAGAAACAGCTTCAGACTTCTTCAACAAACTCAAAAACATTTTGGGAATCAATGTGGGCAAATTTTGGCTTTAATACTTTTTCTCACCTGCCATGAAAATTATGTGTGTATGTGTATGCGTGCATTTGTGAGATAAGGTTCTGTTGAATTACAATGCGTTACATGTGTATCCCAAGTTTTCTCAAGGAATAATCATTTAAATTAAATTTGTCTTTTAAAATCATCTTTTTTCCATGTCCACCTTGTAGAAATAAATTCATATCATCAGGGCTGGAAAATTCCAGTTGTCCACTCTCCATGACGAGTCAACATTTGGTTAGGACAAGTAAGATTTAAGAAAATGACCTTGACATTGATTTTAAGCATTAATTTAAAAAATCTTGGAAATGGAGAACAAGTATGTTTTATAAAAAATTTCAAGCCCTGATCATTAATGTCATATATATATAAATTTTTGTATATTTTTCTTATAGATATTGTGTGACACTGTCATAGATAATACTTACGTCACAGTGCTAGAATTTTATCTTGACTACCAAGGATGAGATAAAAATATATTGCACTGGTCAGTTAAATAGCAAGAAAATCTTATCAATACCAATTTCACTCACATAGATTAAAAGTTCCATCTAATCACAACTTTAGGTTGTATTTGGACAAAAACATTTACTTCTTATTATTTTGCTGAGCTGATCATTTGTGCAAAGAAATCTTCCAAAGTATACCAAACTACACCAATTAAAAGCACTTTTTTAAAACAATCACTGTACGCTGTAAACATCAAAACAGTAGAATGAGTTTAAAAACTATGGTACTGCGCAGACAGTGACAATGGAAATATGAGGCATAAAACTTCTTTGAAAGCTGCTGCTTTTCCCAATTTCCAATTAAGGATTTGGTAAACATATGTTTTGTATTTGTTTGCCATCTTATTCATTTTCCAGTGATGTACATGACCCACTCTAGTGCAGTGTCGTACAATTTGACAAAGTGAATGTGATATCTATGTAAAAAGCTGCAAATAAAGGTTAAAAACAGCTCTGTAATCATGCAATTCAACTTGCTAAACCCACCTTGAAGGTTTTGGCTAACGCTAGTTATTCTGGAATCTTGTTCCAGAGCCGGACACATGAAGGGAAGGAGTGTACGAAGGAGACTGTCTTGCAGAATGGCACTGTCCTGCAGATACATGCATGTACTCTGGTAGTGGAAGTGTGGAATACCTTGGAGACATCAACGACTGCAAGCCCTTATGTGTTCCTGTAAACTGCTCCCAGCCAATGTCTGATATCATCTTGGGCGTGCTTGATACACTTATTAAAATGGTGAACACATAACTCTTCATCACTAGTCCTTTAATTACTTGTACAGTATTCAAACACTGTGAGTGCTTCATTCATGCGCTTCAAATAAAGAGGCTTCACATATATCGCTGATATTATTTTCTATCTTGGCAGTAAAACTGCATATTTATATCTAACCCCATATTATTATATTAATTTATGTGGTAATTTAGGTACATTGTGGGTAGTTAGAGATCTTTCTGATGGATAAAGGGACCAATCACCGGTAAGTGGGAACCAGAGTGATGTCACGGCAGTTAGATGTTCAGCCAGCCGAAAGTAGTCACACAGAATTATCCCTCATATACCTAATACCGCTATATACCTATAACTGCGAATGCCTGTATAATAACAATCTAGGGAGACATGCGCAAAGCTCCAACTTCCGTTAGCGTCGGCATTTGTTTGCATTTGGTATCAGCAACTTATTTCTGTTTAGTATTGATGCCATTCTTTACATGGTTGAATTTTTAGACTCGCGGTATTAGGTATGACCAGTATACTTCTCTGACAATTATCAAATCTGACGGACACCTTGGTGAAGACTAGATAAAAACAATGGTGTATATCGCATAGTTTATAAATGGTATATAACATTTCAGATATTCTATTCAATAATTTGTAGATGATTATAGATTTAGAGATAAATAGTACTAGTACCTATAATGACTTACAAACAGTACATGTTAAGGATTGTTACAACTTGTTTCATTATTGTCTATTTTCAGATCGTGTTCATTGTTTCTGAATAAACGATTAAACAAATAGACCACGCTCTTATTTATGAACACGGCTTGAACCTACAACTACCGACACGATGCCAGAAGTAGCCTGTCCTATTCCCGGCTGTGAGTACAAGACAGATGAACTGGATGCAGCTATCGTGGCTGCACTCATCACGGCTCACTCTGCGACTCACAATTCAGGACCTAGTGCTAAAGTTGAAAAGGTCAAAAGACCAACAATCACTGCAGCTGGTACTAGCCAGGAATGGACATACTTTCAGTCAAGGTGGAAGGACTATGTAAGCACCACGAAAATAGTAGGTCATGATAAGGT
Organism: Panopea generosa; assembly: GCA_029582155.1. NCBI lineage: Eukaryota > Metazoa > Mollusca > Bivalvia > Adapedonta > Hiatellidae > Panopea > Panopea generosa. The sequence goes on along the minus strand of CM055902.1, from coordinate 41,013,879 downwards.
TGTGCAGCTGTTAGAATGTTGTGATGAACCTTTACGAAAGGACCTGACACATTCTGCTGGTGGTAGTCTCACAGATCAAAGTGAAATACAAGTTATGGCTGCCATTAAAAAACTGGCTGTCTGTGAAGAGAACACTATGGTAGCTAGGACAGCTCTCCATAATATGCGTCAGGACCGTGATGAGAAAGTGCGTAGTTTCGGGGCTCGTCTTCGTGGCGAAGCAGGTGTGTGTAAATTTATCATGAAATGCCCCAGTTGTGACAGTGATGTTAATTACACAGATGCTATCCTTCGCGATGTGTTAACTAGGGGAATAGCCGATCCATAAATCCAGCTAGACCTTCTTGGTGACAAGAATAAAAACATGAGCCTAGAAGAGGTCTTCCAGTTTGTTGAAACTAAAGAAGCTGGCAAACGTTCCGCTTCTAGACTTTTAAATTCTCATCCAGTGGAAGCTGCAAGTAGCACTTACAGAAAGAACAAATCTGACAAGTCATTCTTACCTAAGGACAAATCAGAAATGTGCACCTACTGCAGCAAGAGAGGTCATGGGAAAAGCGCTCCAGCTCGTATTCGTCGAAATGAGTGCCCAGCTTACGGACACATTTGTAGATTATGTAATCGCAATCATCACATGGAGAGTGTCTGTCGCAGTAAAGAAAACCCCAAAGCTAGAGACAATGATACATTATCTGGCAATGCTGCTGTTTTTGATGCTTTGTGTACTGTAAGTGATGTTGTGAATGTATTTGATGATTCTTGTATGTTAAATGACTCTGGTATTGAACGTTCACTTTGCATTGCTCATCACGTATATGACAAACTATCAAACTCTTGGGTTAAGCAACGATCTAAGTCACAACCATTTGTAAATGTTGTAGCTAGAGTCTCACCTGAAGATTACTCTGCCCTTGGTTTTCAGTTGATTCATCCACGTACAATTTCAGCTATTCTACCTGCCATGGCAGACACAGGATGCCAAAGTTGCCTTGCTGGTTTGAAGGTCATCTATCGCCTTGGTCTGCGAGAGTCCAACCTTATTCCTGTAACCATGCAAATGCACACAGCCACAAATCTTGGTATCAAGATCCTCAGTGCCACAGTCCTCCGCTTGAGTGCTAAAGATCACAACGGTGAGACTATTGAAACTAGGCAGATGACGTATATCACTGACGCTTCAGACAAACTATTCCTCAGCAGAGAGGCTTGCACCGCTCTAGGCGTCATTCCTGATAATTTCCCTGCATTAGGTGTCCAGTCAATAAATGACCCAGACCTGAACTCATCAGTACAAGAGCAGTTTGACACATGTAGCTGCCCTCAACGCCAGGGACCCCCACCGAAATTGCCGTTTCCAGCGACAGAGGAAAATGTACCACGTTTAAAGGCCTTCTTGTCAGATCATTACAAGTCCAGTACCTTCAACACGTGTGAGCACCAATCCCTGCCTTTAATGGATGTCCCTCCCATGAAGCTGATGGTTGACCCTAATGCCGAACCTGTAGCTCAACACACTCCAATACCTGTCCCCATTCATTGGCGTGATACCGTTAAAGCTGGACTTGACCAGGACGTACGTCTAGGGGTTATCGAACCAGTTCCGGTCGGTGAGCCCGTCACATGGTGCCACAGAATGGTGGTTTGTGCCAAGAAAATGGTGAACCTCGACGGACAGTTGACTTTCAGGCACTCAACGCTCATGCCACACGTGAAACCCATCATACACCTTCACCATTCCATCAAGCCCGATCTGTCCAACATGGTAAGAAAAAGACTGTATTTGATGCCTGGAATGGATATAATAGCATACCTATTCTTGAGGAAGATCATCATCTTACAACATTCATCACACCATGGGGACGGTATCGCTACAAGACAGCACCTCAGGGGTACATTGCATCTGGTGATGGATACACGCGACGATATGATGAGTTGATCTCTGATATTCCCCACAAGACCAAATGTGTAGATGATGTGTTGCTATGGTCTGACTCTATAGAGGAAAGCTTCTTCCAGGCAGTTCAATGGTTAGACTTATGTGGTAGGAATGGAATCACACTAAATCCAGAGAAGTTTGTGTTTGCTGAAGACACAGTCGAATTTGCCGGGTTTGAGATAACATCGTATAATGTTCGTCCATGCAGGAAGTTCCTTCGATCAATACTTGACTTTCCAACACCGAAGAACATTACTGACATCCGTTCCTGGTTTGGACTGGTCAACCAAGTGGCGTATGCCTTTAGCATGACTGAAATGTTGCTCCCTTTCCGATAGTTATTAAAGCCAAACACGCCATTCTACTGGACTGGTGAGCTACAAAGCTTGTTTGAAGAATCAAAACGTGTTATTGCAAGTGAAATTGAAGAGGGTATTCAGATCTTTGATCCAGACAGACCTACTTGTCTCGCAACAGATTGGTCCAAAGACAGATTTGGCTTTTGGCTACTACAGAAGCATTGCTCTTGTCCTAAATCTGAACCGTATTGTTGCAAAGACGGATGGAAGATTACACTTGTTGGGAGCTGTTTTACGCATGCAGCTGAATCACGATATGCCCAAATTGAAGGCGAGGCACTGGCTGTGGCAGACGCTTTAGACAAGGCCAGGTACTTTGTGCTCGGTTGCAAACATCTAATTGTTGCAGTTTATCATAAACCACTTTTGAAACTGTTCGGAGACAGGTCACTTGAGAACAACTCCAACTCACGTCTACGGAATTTGAAGGAGAAAACACTGCGATACAGGTTCCACATGGTTCATATACCAGGTATTAGACATCGGGCCACTGATTGCATATCCCGTCACCCAACTGGTGAAGCAGAACAGTTGTTGCTTACGGATGATGTGGCCACCATACAGTCACCCCTGGCTGCAATCACACACTGTTCCTCATTAATGTATGGACTCTGTACCCCTGCAACAGAGAGCTTAATTGAAGATACTGTTGCTGTATCAGCAGTGTCATCCTAAAATTCATTAGATCTCAAATCTGTTACATGGGACAGAGTATGCACAGCTACATCTAGTGACGATGACATGCAGACCCTCATGGACCTCATTGAATCTGGCATGCCCGAATATCGCCATGACTACTTTCAGTTTCGAGACAATTTACATACCGCTGACGGGGTGATTCTATACAAAGATCGTGTTGTCATCCCACCATCGCTTAGACAAGAAATTCTGGCTTCTCTTCATTCAGCACACCAAGGGGTAACCGCAATGACTGCAAGAGCAGAATCATCAGTCCTCTGGCCAGGGATCACACCTGCTATCAGCATGTTGCACACTACATGTCAGCACTGCAACCGTATTGCCCCCTCTAATCCTAGTGCACCACCCACCCCATTGACAAATCCAGATTACCCATTCCAGTGTGTATGTGCTGATTACTTCCATTACAAAGGCTGTAATTACTTGTTAGTGGTTGACCGTTACTCAAACTGGCCAATTGTTGAAAGGGCTCAAAATGGCACTAATGGCCTAATAGACTGTCTTCGTCGCACATTTGTCACCTTCGGCATCCCTGATGAGTTGGCCTCTGATGGTGGACCAGAGTTTACATCTGCTACCACAAGCAAATATCTGAAGGATTGGGGAGTTCATCATCACCTTTCATCAGTTGCTTTCCCTCAAAGCAATTGCCGAGCAGAAGTTCGAGTCAAGACTGTCAAACGGCTGATCATGGACAATACAAATCCAAACGGAGGTCTTGAAACAGATTCATTCCAGCGTGCCATATTACAATACAGGAACACACCTGACAGAGATACCAAACTTTCACCAGCTATGTGCGTATTTGGTCGCCCTATTCGCGACTTCATCCCTATCCCACCTGGCCGATACCATCCACATAATACCTGGCATGAAACACTTGCAGCAAGGGAAGAAGCACTGAGGAAGTGTCATATATGAAAGAAGCAGAACGTTTATCTCAGCACACCAAGCGACTTTTACCACTTTCTGTCGGTGACCATGTACGTATTCAGAACCAGATTGGCCTACACCCTCTTAAATGGGACAAGACTGGAATAGTAATAGAAGTTCGCCAATTCGACCAATACGTGGTTCGTGTTGATGGATCAGGATGTGTTACTCTCTGTAACAGGAAATTTCTTAGACACAATGTTCCTGTCTACCCCATACCATCACGCCTATCAATTGACAAGGACATTGGCATGTGGAAGCCTGACCCTCCTTCCATAAGACTTGAGCCTTTAGGTAATACCAAAGAAAATCTACTGGGCTCTCCAGGGCCTCTGACTATCACAACCAACCTGACACCTGCCTTGACCCAATCAAAAGCTGGTCAGAAGTCATCGATTCTAAATGACAATAGAAGTCTTCGTCGATTAGTATTGATCAATGATCCGCAACCAGCAAACACAGAGGGACCTGATACTACTAGTGGTGAAAGGCCTGTCGAAACGAACGCCACGCTGACACCACCAGACATGATGACATCGAATACTCCATCTCATGATCATTCACCCCAAACTGACAGCCCTGTCCACCCGCAGAACGTTCGGCGGTCAGGCCGCTCTACAAGACAGCCAGTATGGCACAATGATTATAACATGTGACTTTTGGCTATAAGCCTATATAATAAAAAAAAACTAGGCATTTATTCCTATTGACAACTGACATTATAATTACTATACATGTATATACTCATTTATCAAGGAAACTATTGATTTCTTGCGTTTAATTTTCAAATGTTTGTACCATCATTTCAATCTTTGTTTGGAATGAGTTACCAAAGACTTGGGGGAGATAAATGATTATAGTCTTTAGAGATAAATAGTACTAGTATCTATAATGACTTATAAACAGTACATGTAAAGGATTGTTACATTATTGTCTATTTTCAGACCGTGTTCATTGTTTCTGAATAAAAGATTAAACAAATAGACCACGCTCTTATTTAATTTGTATTGTATTTTATCTCTGTAGTGTAAAATTTGTTCAATTTTGTTGCCCAAATACTCAATTGCGGCCCACAATAAAGTCACCCATTGGCCAGTATCAGTTTATGCTAAAACATTGACGACGACGGAATCAACAAATCCTACCTTCCTCTTTGTGATTCAATGAACTTTACATCATTTGCTGAACAAAAGGTTATAGGAGATGCATCTTTAAACGAGTCAAACAAATAAAAACACTAAGACTCAATAAAACAAAAAAATCTCGAGAGTCCAGTGAATAAATAAAACTTTAACAAGCTCATTTTCTCTCCATGGTAGAATATTAATGTAACTTAAATTGTTTTCTAAACAAGAAATGAAATATAATCAATACTTACTTCGGCATATCTGTAGGTAGAGACCATAAGAAATTCAGATAAAAAGTTGAACACCAGCAAAACGTACACACACGCTTAAAAACATAAAATTAACCGGAAGTTAATTGTTGCGATCGTAAGAAAAGCTTTTTCATGAAAATAACACGGATTATTAGTGCATCGTTTTGTTTATTATTAAGTACAGTATTTTTGTTAATAAAAAAGGATTAAACCAGTCCCATTTTTAAATTTAATGATTAAATGGTACATGGAATTTTCACAATGTATAACACAGGACAGATATACACCTAAACAATAGGCCACAGGGTGACATTTCTGAGGGTCTGTTAAGTGTTTTTGCATATGCCATATGGGCCCATTTTTCTTTTCCATATGCCATAATGGCGAAATATTTTTTTGGCATATGCCATATCAGGTTATTGATTCTTTAAGATAATTACACGATTTTAGAATCACCATGATGACCTTTTATGCAGTTTGACCATTTTCCTACTCAAAGTTAGAGATATACACACAATTAGAGACTCGCAATCTTTAACTTTATTTTCTCCATATAGAAAAAAGTATGTTTTGCATATGCCATATGAGGTCATTTATATTTTGCATATGCATATGGATACCCCATAACATACCTTTATTTCTTTGTGTGATTCATCATTGGAGTGTGATGTCAGCGAAAATTATAATAAGTTTAATACCATGCAGGTAACCGTCGTTTTGTTTTAAAATTACCACTGGTCAATAGCAGTACTTACATAGAGAAGGAAATGCAACTCATTGAGATTCTGTGAAAGCTCGCATATTCACGCAAAATCTCGCTAAATGAAAAAAATTTATTCGTGAATATATATATAATGATATATGTCATGAATACTAACAAATATCACAGATAAATATTCACAAAAATACAAATGATATGTTTTCATAATCATCAACTATAATATTGTGTAATGATTTATTCAGATAAAATAAATACACCGACAGGTAACTCGAGCCGAGTTTATGATTCTAACGAGTATTAATTATCTCCCTTGATCTGTCTTGTGTAACAGTTATTAATAATCAGTTCTAATATTGGTTCATTATCCGGTTATTGACATTTTTTTGTCTTTAACGTTTATCATGTCGTATATTCTTATTATGTGATATATTAAGAAGAAGGGGATAACCATTCCTAGCTGTTATTTAACAGGGAATAGCCATTTATGACCTTTGCATGAATCACTTAAAACTTGATTTAGCGTGTGAGTACGTGTGCGAAAAGGATGATGCTGAACATTATTTTAGAAATAACATATGTTTAAACTAACTATTTTTTTTGCTTATTATCCCCCGCCACCGCTCATAGAGCGGAGCAGGGGGATATAGAAATGGGCTGCGTCCGTCCGTCCGTCCGTCCGTCCATCCACAACACATCTCCTTAAGTTGTGATTAGAATTTTTAAATAACTTGGCACACATGTTCACTAGGACAAAATGATGTGTCATGCAAAGGACTTGAGTCTGTTCGTCAAAGGTCTAGGTCATAGCTCAAGGTCAAGTGTTTTGAAATCCAATGTTTACACTGTGTTTCCTCTTGTCAGGACCATATCTTCTTTAGTTGTGATTGGAATTTTAATAACTTGGCACACATGTTCACTAGGACAAGACGATGTGTCTGTTCGTCAAAGGTCTAGGTCATAGCTACGTCCGTCCGCTGCTTTCCTGACCTTATCTTCTTTAGCTGTGAGTGGAATTTTAAATAACTTAACACAAACGTTCACTAGGACAAGACGATGTGTTATTCCACTGACTTCAGTCTGTTCGTCAAAGGTCAAGGTCCGCTACTGTCTGGACCTTATCTTCTTTAGTTGTTATTGAATTTTTAAATAACTATGCACAAATGTTTAATTAGGACAAGATGATGTGTCATGCGAATGACCTTGGTCTGTTCTTCATAAGTTAAGGTCCCAGCTCCGCCCGTCTGTCCACTGCTGTTTGGACCGTATCTTCTTTAGTTGTGATTGGATTTTTAAATAATTTGGCACAAATACTAACCAGCCGAAGACGATATGTCATGTGAATGAGTTGGGTCTGTTCGTCAAAGATAATTTTTCTTTTGTTTTGGGGTCATAACTTACATATTTATGCTTCGATTTAGAACATCACACCAGTGCTCACTGGGACAAGACAATGTGTCATATAACAGTCGGCTACATATTTCAGTTTGCGGCATTTACATGTGATTTATGTGCTCGGCGACTTTTTCATTTTGCATCATTTGAATCCACTTCTCTTGAAATGCCTTTAAGGGTTAACGAGGTGGCGGGGGATATGACCACGTTAGTGGCAATCTCTTGTGATTTTAGGTAACATCCATTGAATTACTGTACTACTTTACTATAACATTTCTTATAATGACTGTATGTGTAATGGACCAATGGAAATATATTGTATTTGGTCATTTACAAAGATATACAAAGACATTATGCAAAGGCACAATTTTATACATGAATACACTGAACAAATACCACATAAATAATTAGTTAGTTTAAACATATTTTATTGCCATACAAACACATATTACAATATATATCATGCATATAAGTCAAATACAATTGAATGCAAAAGGGTATTGCCACAAGTTCACATAAACAATTACGAAACCTGTTTCCTGGGGTACTTTTTATAAATAAACAAAACTTTTTAAAGGCAGTGTATCAAGAAACGTCGCTAAATAAATGTCAAAAGAAATATTTAAGTTATTTTAATCTCATCATCGTTAAAACATCAAATTCGAGTGGCATTTTAAATCTGACAAATAACGGTATTTTAATCGAAGTGGTGACATTGACATGAAATCCTTATTCTAAAAATAGAAAGCATGCTTTGACGACCGTCATCACGTCATTCGAACTTTTACTAAAAAGAAGTAAATTCCAAACTATGGAACCAGAATTGAAATTGAAATGAAACAACTATATATGATACGTCACAAAATATGTTGCAATTTCAACCGGAACATCTATATTTATTCTAATCTGGACGAGTGAACCAAGTTAGGAAATCCCTTTTCAACTGTAATTATTTTGGCATTTGAATTTATATATTGATGGTATACTAGCTCAGTGAGTATATAAAGGCATATGTTGGGTAAATATATTTTTTGCCAATTTAACATTTTTGAAAAATCCTTATATACTTCCTTTAAATAATTTTTGAAATGTATGAACTCTAAGCAGCTGTGGTTGCTACCACTACATTGGCTAATATACTTATAGCGTGAGTATCACTTGTTCTGTTCCAAGAGTAAGTATTTTATGAAATACTGTATTATTTCTTTTCAATTTTGCTTTAACAAGACTTAATCTCAGAATTTTGAATATTTATATCACTAAAATGATAATAGTTTCGTATTTTTTGTTCCGTCTTTCATTAAAAGTGTCGTGGTTTATTCGTACATTTCAGTGCTTTTTTTATCTTCAAGTTATATATTAATTCATCAATCCGTATTACGAAACTTGTTGTTTGTTTGAATCATTCAAACTAGCATTCCTAATTGATTAAAGGTCATAAACTATTCACAAAATCCTTGTAAATTCACAATCAGTTTACATAGAAACGTTAACTGTCTCATATAATGCTTATCAGTAACGACACACGCGTTTTTGTTAAATAAAACATCAGATATCTATTTGTTATGTTTTGAAAGTCTTAACGCTTTAAAGAAACACGTTTTAAATGAACTAACTCGTGCGCCTTTTTTTCAAATTGTTACTCGGCGTTTGATAAGATTCAAGACCCCAGACAGTCTTTAATATTTTTTTTTTAATTTTCGACGAAATATCAAAATTTTGCGCCAGTATTCATGTAAATATATAGTTCATTATAATGAACTGCACCAGGCACATAGTATCAGAGTTTGCATAAACCCGTCTACACTAAAACATGAAATGTTCTAGCCCCAGTTTTACTTAACCTCTCAACTTGAGATTTTCATCAACTCAAGGTTTTTGAATTGCTACAGCATCGTTTACATTGATCATTTGCCGTTTACCCTTAACCAATGAGTAATGCTTTTAGTTTTATTTCCATTCTGTTTGATCATTTAATCATTAAATGGTCAAACATAATGGAAATAAAACTAACATATAAAATATAAATTTCTGTAACTGATACATTGAACTAATTACGCAATAATGCGTAATTAGTTCAATGAATCAGTTACAGAAATTTATATTTTGAATTGAGGAAAATGTTTAGTGCCCCTGTTCATTAAAAAAAATAACTTGACTGTTTCCGCTATGTACCATCACGTACCAGTTACATACGGGCACGGTGAATCCCAAGGTCAGCTGCATCAGCGGATGGCGAAACATATGAACATTTAGTAAACGCATCAGGGTGCTATAAATTGACCTGACGCGAGAGCGACTATCGGTCAGCCCACTTGCCACGTGGCGTTGTTTGTACAAGTAAATACAATGTAATACAATATAATACAATGTATTTTTACTTTAGATACCGTTAGCTTGTCTAAAGGAAATGGCGTCATAGAAACAATATCGATGGATGATTGGATTATCGACTTGTATGATTGACATCCCGTGTCAGGTAAACTGTAGGACAGACAGAGAAACCTATTATTTTACATTGGGATAACAGATGCGTGTATTAATCGAGAGCTGCCCCGGTATTTGCATGATTGACGGCCTGCGTCAGGTAAATTGTAGGACAGGCAGAGAAACCTATTATTTTACATTGGGATAACAGATGCGGGTGTTAATCGAGAGCTGCCCCGGTATTTGCATGATTGACGGCCTGCGTCAGGTAAATTGTAGGACAGACAGAGATACCTATTATTTTACATTGGGATAACAGATGCGTGTGTTAATCGAGAGGTGCCCCGGTATTTGTATGATTGACAGCCGGCGTCAGGTAAATTGTAGGACAGACAGAGAAACCTATGATTTTACATTGAGATAACAGATGCGTGTATTAATCGAGAGGTGCCCCGGTTTTTGTATGATTGACAGCCTGTGTCAGGTAAATTGTAGGACAGACAGAGAAACCTATTATTTTACATTGGGATAACAGATGCGTGTATTAATAGAGAGCTGCCCTGGTTTTTGTATGATTGACAGCCTGCGTCAGGTAAATTGTAGGACAGACAGAGAAACCTATTATTTTACACTGGGATAACAGATGCGTGTATTAATCGAGAGTTGCCCCGGTTTTTGTATGATTGACAGCCGGCGTCAGGTAAATTGTAGGACAGACAGAGAAACCTATTATTTTACATTGGGATAACAGATGCGTGTATTAATCAAGAGCTGCCCGGTATTTGTATGATTGATAGCCGGCGTCAGGTTAATTGTAGGACAGACAGAGAAACCTATTATTTTACATTGGGATAACAGATGCGTGTATTAATCAAGAGCTGCCCGGTATTTGTATGATTGATAGCCGGCGTCAGGTAAATTGTAGGACAGACAGAGAAACCTATTATTTTACATTGGGATAACAGATGCGTGTATTAATCAAGAGCTGCCCCGGTATTTGTATGATTGACGGCCTGCGTCATGTAAATTGTAGGACAGGCAGAGAAACCTATTATTTTACATTGGGATAACAGATGCGTGTATTAATCAAGAGCTGCCCGGTATTTGTATGATTGACAGCCTGCGTCAGGTAAATTGTAGGACAGGCAGAGAAACCTATTATTTTACATTGGGATAACAGATGCGTGTATTAATCGAGAGCTGCCCCGGTTTTTGTTTGATTGACAGCCTGCGTCATGTAAATTGTAGGACAGGCAGAGAAACCTATTATTTTACATTGGGATAACAGATGCGTGTATTAATCGAGAGCTGCCCCGGTTTTTGTATGATTGACAGCCTGCGTCAGGTAAATTGTAGGACAGACAGAGAAACCTATTATTTTACATTGGGATAACAGATGCGTGTATTAATCAAGAACTGCCCGGTATTTGTATGATTGACAGCCTGCGTCAGGTAAATTGTAGGACAGGCAGAGAAACCTTTTATTTTACATTGGGATAACAGATGCGTGTATTAATCGAGAGTTGCCCCGGTATTTGTATGATTGACAGCCTGCGTCAGGTTAATTGTAGGACAGGCAGAAATACCTATTATTTTACATTGGGATAACAGATGCGTGTATTAATCGAGAGGTGCCCCGGTTTTTGTATGATTGACAGCCTGCGTCATGTAAATTGTAGGACAGACAGAGAAACCTATTATTTTACATTGGGATAACAGATGCGTGTATTAATAGAGAGCTGCCTGGTATTTGTATGATTGACAGCCTGCGTCATGTAAATTGTAGGACAGACAGAGAAACCTATTATTTTACATTGGGATATCAGATGTGTGTATTAATCGAGAGGTGCCCCGGTATTTGTATGATTGACAGCCTGCGTCAGGTAAATTGTAGGACAGGCAGAGAAACCTATGATTTTACATTGGGATAACAGATGCGTGTATTAATCGAGAGGTGCCCGGTATTTGTATGATTGACAGCCTGCGTCATGTAAATTGTAAGACAGACAGAGAAACCTATTATTTTACATTGGGATAACAGATGCGTGTATTAATCGAGAGCTGCCCGGTATTTGTATGATTAACAGCCTGCGTCAGGTAAATTGTAGGACAGACAGAGAAACCTATGATTTTACATTGGGTTATCAGATGTGTGTATTAATCGAGAGGTGCCCCGGTATTTGTATGATTGACAGCCTGCGTCAGGTAAATTGTAGGACAGGCAGAGAAACCTGTGATTTTACATTGGGATAACAGATGCGTGTATTAATCGAGAGCTGCCTGGTATTTGTATGATTGACAGCCTGCGTCAGGTAAATTGTAGGACAGACAGAGAAACCTATGATTTTACATTGGGATAACAGATGCGTGTATTAATCGAGAGCTGCCCCGGTTTTTGTATGATTGACAGCCTGCGTCATGTAAATTGTAGGACAGACAGAGAAACCTGTTATTTTACATTGGGATAACAGATGCGTGTATTAATCGAGAGCTGCCCGGTATTTGTATAGGGTAAGGAACCCTAGACAGCAAATTATCAATATTAGTTAAAAGTCCCAGACATGCTTAGGTCTTTTATGTTTGATACCATTGATCATCATGATTTATCCCCGATAGTTCTCATATGTCCAACCAAGCGCAGGCACTTGTCATTTAGTTGAAACATATTTCTGTCATTAAAAAAAAAATCTCTTATCTATATAGTATAGGGCTGTAACATGTCCTGGACCAAATGCTGGACATGCACTGTTATATCCAAGAAACAATCAACTCATACTTTTTAAAACACACCAAAATTGGAGAAATCCAAAAGGATTTCTACCATTGGAACATGTACAAACCTGCCATATCTGCAGTGGATCTAATCGCGGTTAAACCAAGCAAAATTAGAACTATTTAAATGTCGTTTAACATAAAATTGATGACTGACAAGCTTATACCCAAATTTTGATAGAGAAGTACCAATCGGACTGACAGATTGGCTTACTAGCATTTGGAACTATACCATTATATATTGAATCTACGAAAAGTTTGGGGTGTCTCTTTGCGTTGTTGTGTCAAGTCAAGTTTAATATCAATTCCGAACAATACTCACTGGCATACAGTGCTTGAACAAATACAGAGCATTATTATTCTTATTATGCAAATCTACTTTTTTTTTCAATGATTTTTTCGACTACATGTTTGTTGCATTTTAACATCGTGCTCATTGTTTACATGTCTGTTGCTTGTAAATTTATGGGAGTTTGTTTTGTTAAACTGTAATATTGTATCAAAATATACTTGTAAAATAATTAAAACATGTCTTTGAGCTGCGTTTCTGATTAAATGAAACTTTGTGACTAAGCAAAGCTCATATGGAATTATTTGCATTGCCTCAATTAACTTAATCAACTGTTTTCAAACTGTAAGCTTCAGACTGTAGACCAGTCATTTAAACGTAGATAGGGTAATATGTTATGGATAAGGGCGTGTGTTCTTTATTAATATACGAGTATAAATACATCCAACATTTAGCAGACGAAGAAAAAAATAGAAAATCGAAAGAGGAAAATGTGACAATACAAGAAGTAGTGTGGAGAAAACTAGAGATACTAAATAATTCGTTGTAGTACTAAAAATATTAAAAAAATGAAAAAAGCAAAGACCAGTTTAGGTTAAACTTATTTATTTTACTTTGATTATGAAAAAAAGTTCTTACAACTTAGACAAATCACGCTCGAAGTCTTTCCGAGTAGAACTAGTACTAAGCACATGTGGAAAAGGACACCACACATAGCCGTGGCGATGTATCGAACGCACGGCCCTCTGATCATGGATTCGATGCTCTATCACTGTAACATGCGCTCGACTAGTCTACAAGAAGTGGAATCAGTTCTAGTATATACTATTTGCAAAGAAGGAAGACCATTTGAAATACAAGAATGGATACATATAAGAAATGTTAGTTTGTTAAGAGACAATGATTATGTTGTGTGGATTTAGAGTACAAAAGGAATATATATATATATATTACATGAAGTAATCGTGAAATTGGGAAATATAGAAACTTGGAAATATAGATCAACCACGTCCCAGGAATAACACTGAGTAGCTCTTTTTCTGTTTTCCCTCTTTTCCCAATTAATTTGCAATAGTTTTCCTGGGTTGAAGTACCACGGCATGATATTTCTTTGTAGCAAAGGAATTGGATGGGTGTATTATTCCACATGTCGCTGGCATCATGGTACCACAGTGTGGCAATATTACAGCAATATATAACATATTAACATATAACATTTTTTTGGTTATTACTTCCTGTTCTTGAAAATTATTTTTTTATTCGTATTCTGAATCGTCTCAAACTTTACTTTCTTAATCACCATAAACCACTACACAGCAGCACAACTAAATTAGTTAATACAAAAATGTTTCCAGAAAATCAAATTAATTATTAAAAAGGAACTGTGAAAATATCTTTAATTGTCTTCTTTGGTAATTTGGTTGAAAAGAATGCATCCTGTGTTTTCTACTGGCGTCCACAGGGAAAACACATTTGTATAAAATACTTGAACATTTGCTCATCCAGTCACTGATTTAAAAAGAACTTAGATTAAGAATACATACATCATTGAAATATAATTACAATTGTCTAGCTTGTTAAATAAATATCCTGAGATTATTTAGTTTTCTGTTGAAATTATCAATTGAAATATGCGTAATTTCCCTAGAGCTTCTGACGAAGATAATATGACAGTTTTGTCGAGAAGTTTGGCGTTATTTTCTAATTTGAGTGTTATTCAGTGCCGTTTATATTGGGATGAACAAAGATATGATTTAATATATTTACTGTACTTTTCTTCGTTTCAGCTGTGTTTTAATGCAGGAACAGAAAAAGAAGGTTCAACGGTGGTACTGTTCACAAATAGCATGTGGTGAGACAAACAGTTTTTTTTTTACAATTGTAACCGAAAATAATGCCGTTTTAAAATATATTACAAATTTAATAAGATCCTTTGTTTTTTAAGTGCTGCTTTTTAAGTTATACGTTTTTAAGTAATAGTTTCAAGTTATAGTTCATGTTCTAGTACAAAACTATAAATAGTCTAGGTTGTGTAGTATTATTGTAAAAATGTACTCTGTCTAATCGAACAAAGGAGGTAACTTTAAGTCAAAGGTGACACTGCGTCATAAATATGCCAAGTCATTCAATGATTAGTCAATGTGTTAAGTGATATTAATTTATATCGGATTGATTGATATACAAAATTTCCAAATTTATATGAATTAAAGCAATATTTTTTTACAATCAAAGTATTTAAACAAATATATCAGAAATAAAATAATAACGAAATTGCCGTCATTTTGAATATAAACATGATATATTAAATGCGTTACCTTTTATGACTGGAAATTAACGTGATGTAGTATGCAACATTCCTAAATTCATAATAGTAACCGTGGAACTAAAACAAATATAGCATGGTTACAACAGCTCGTCACTATGTCTATAGATTAGGGTCAGGTTTACAGCAGCATACAAAACCATCAGTCCTATTGTCTAGCGAGCTATGAAAACTGGACTAAATATATAAAAAAAATGTGATTAAGAAAATTAGTCTATAATTTTTTTTAATATAGAACATGATATCTCCGGAATCAGGTCTATAAAACCCAATGAAAAAGCAGGCAATACCATGCCTGTATTACAATCCATAGCTATTGAATGTTTACTAAACCGTGACGTCATTCAAACCTTCCCTGAAGCAACTGGCCAATCGTCGTGCCCAATACGTTTCCACAAATTCACAGACCAAACTATATTGATGATAGCGAATCAGCGTGATTGTAACAAACGTTCTACAGACTATTACGAAAATTCAGAGGCAGGTCCTGACAAATGACAGTATGATACCGAAACGTGTTTTATTTAAGAAAGGACCAAATGTTCTAATATACAGCTCGGCGTTTGGGGTTTGAATTTGATTAAATATTAGTGAATACATCTTTACCTTCGACTATAAAAAGTGACAGAACTAAAAAAGATCGAAGAAATATTATTAGAAGAGGTCGGAGAGACATAATAAAGGATTTGGGCGGGACGTTATACTGTTAAGCAGACAAAAATACGACTCAATTTAAGAAAACGAAATAATTCAATATCAAGACCATTTATACACAGCTTCGTCCATTTATATTGAGGATGGTAATACGCAGGGTAAGAACAGTTGCAATTTTACAAACTTGTTGAGTTATTTAAATAAAGCCATTGAGCAATTAAATGTGAAATTTACATAAAAACATTCACTATTGGAATTAGACTTTAATCCAAACTTGAAGTTCATATTTTCCAATGACAATTGCGAAAAACGAATGAATATTAGGATGGGTAGCGATGCAGACTTAATTTTGTTTGTTTTGATATCCACACCATTTCATTTTCAAGATTTTTATCTTTTAAAACTCAGTTTGAGTTGTTATTGCCTTGACAGCCGTCCTTTTGAACCTAATTATTTAGGAGATTGTTTAAGATCTTATTTGCCAATATGTCAGGCCAAGGTTGATATGCACTCTGGGATATCAACTTATCATAAGACCAAGAAACTTATGAAGGTAAGCTTCATCCAATAAATGCTGCCAATCTCCGACCCGAGTTTCAGTTTGCTAATTCTCTAGCAGTAGGCAACCGTGTTGTTGTATATGAAGTATTTGATAATTATATCGAAACAACAAGCCTTTGATAAAGAATCATCGAGATTTGTTGTTTGGAGGTGCGGTACATTTGTCTAATAAGAATGTATTATCGAAGAACTGAAATTACTTGATTACAACATAAATTTAGTACCTCTCTTAATTTCTTTTGCGAATGTCGTTCATAGCAAATTTCGTTTATACTAATCTATTTTAGAACACCCAGAGCCTATCTGATTCGAATAAAGGTCAGAATTATGGGTACCAGCAAGACCGCAGCGTGGTCTAGTGGTAGAGCGTCCGCCTCGCATGCGGAAGGTCGTGGGTTCAATCCCAGGGTCATACCAAAGACCAAAAATGGTACTAGAAGCTTCCTCGCTTGACGCTCAGCATTTAGAGGAGAGTTCTAGGTCTGGTCGGCCCGGTGTCAGTATAATGTGACTGGGTGGGGTATCATACTATGTGTCTGCGGCATGATATTCCAGTGTGACAGCGCTTAGAATACTGTCTCAAGTAGACACCGTCGCGACATGACTGAAAAATTGTTGAAAGCGACGCTAAACACCATACAACAACAACTACAACAACAAATAAATGCTGTTTTTGAAAGACCATTGGGTCGAGCCTAAGACCGAAACTGTCACCTCTGGCATAAACGGCCACTATTCAATCCACTGCACCATTGCCACCGCCTTTAATCATGATTTTTATAAATGATGAAATAATGGATAATAACAAGGACTTTATTTATTTTATATGATATATCCGCCCCATTGGTGCAAGAAGGTACCAATTGCCTTCCCGTTTTATATACACTTGGAACCTTATTACACCAACGGGACGAATTATTTGTATACTACAACAAGGTTTGACGATTGTTTGTCGTTTGATTTCTGTCACAAAAGGTAGTAAGTCCAATTGTTTTACTGTATTATCAATCTTCATATCAAGAAATGAAGCTTCAAAACAAGTGTTTATTTTATTGCGCATGACATTGCTATTTGAATATGCACATGCTACATTCTAAACAAAATGAAAATATACCCAATTCTAACGCCGAATAACTGAATTCTGACTTTATATATAAACACAGAATCAAGATGTTAAAATGTATATCGGTAAAACATCAAACATACGATCCTCCTAATAAAAACATCATTCCCTATAATGCGTCACTAAACTTCCTAGGTATATAGGTATAACGACGTCTAATGACACGGGTATCTCCTAGCAGGAAAATTATAGTTGATTCCCATATCATATAGACTGGCGTCTTGCAATACCAGAGCGCAGTATCTCTCCTGATTTTACTTGAATAATACTGTCTTTCCGTCTCCATAATCTGTCTGACTTAAAATAACCACTGTTATGTTACACTTTAACTGTGTATGTGCATGGCTTGATTTCTGGGTGAATAGTCAAGTTAACAAAATAGTATATATAAACCATTAACACAGGCGTGCAAGAAGTGAAGATTTAACTTTTTTTTATTTTACTTCTGATTGTGTTATCACAATTAAGACAAATCACGCTTACAGTCGTCCTGGGTAGAACCATTACTAAACATACGCGGATAAGATATCTTTCTCAAGGACACCACACATAGCCGTGGCGGAGAATCGAACCCGCGACCTTCCATGAGTCCGATGCTCTAACAATAGAACAGGCGCTAAAATAAACATAATATAATCTGTTTAAAACCTGATTGTGACAATTTTGATGGACAGGTAACTGAAATGCTCTTCCAAGAATTTTGATTGAATTTTATTTTGTGAGTGCAATCTCTAAATCGTGCAGACGGTGTGGTGTGATTTAGATATGGTTTTAGGAAACCAGGCATTAAACATGTTTGCTGTTTAACGGTGCTGAACGTAGCAGCCTTGACTACGAAGTGAAGGCTACCGCCGTTCAAATAAGTTAACTGGAACAGCAATGTTCATATAATTGATATCACCCGTGTAAGTTATTTTATATTTTCTTGTCAATATTAAGGTTTAATTTATTGTACAAATAACTCTATCAAAGAGAAAATGTGACTTTTAAGACCGTGCATAACACACCAAATAGAAACAAAATATAACATCCAAAGCTTGAAATAACTAGCAATTTTATTATTTGTAAATACTGAATTACACATTAAAACACCTGCTTATTGTTTTTTGAAACGACTAGACACAACGTTAGATAATAATATAGTAGGTGTTAGACAAAGAAGGCTGATTATTCCGTAGACAAACAATAGATTTATATCGATCTTTATGACTAATCAATAACCACATATCTTTTAGGTAGTTCCATAATTGAATTGTAGTAAAATCACAATCAAAGCTTACAAACATGCGTTTTGTAGTGATTATTTTATACTATTGTTATTGGTTATATTACACTTATATCGGAAAGAAAACTACTTATGAATTAAGTTTAAGCAACCTAACAAGGATAAACTTACAGTAAATGATTCAATGTATATTCAGAGAGATTGGTGTTACGTATGTATTGTACAGTTTTACATACGAAATAACATGTGTGTTGTGAACATAAATTAAAGTTTTACATACAACACATGATGTTTTTTACTAACATATTGTGAACTGATACATACAATTAAGATGTTTTTTACTAATATATATTGTGAACTGTTACATACAAAATAAGATGTTTTTTACTAACATATTGTGAACTGTTATATACAAAATAAGATGTTTTTTTACGAATAATGTAATTTTTTTAAAAACAAAATAAAATGGAAATTATCGATTTGTCTTCCAACCAAATCGGGGACAAAGGTAGAAGATTACAAGAAATCACATGGCTTGTCAATATAAATATTGACTTTATTCGAGTTGTGGAACTACTGCAATGTAACGGGTTGATTGACAAAGAACTCTGTAAGAAGATATTGGACACGTGTTCGAGCTACAATGGATCCAGGGCAGAAAAGTTAAACTTTCTATATATGCTATGGAAACAATATATAAACTAATAAGGTGGAAAAATTTGATGTGTTATGGAACCTGTACATTCCCCTTATATCTTAAAAATAAAGACTATTAATTTTACATTTTTCAGATTTATGTATGATAAAAGTTGCCCTCAAGGATGGCCTCTTTGCTTATTTTGTGGAGACAGTACTGGAGTGAAAATCTCCTGCCGACTCAACATTTTCTATTGTTGTTTTTGTTTTTTCTTTTTCTACTTATATATTGTTTTATAATGATCCAATTTCTGTTTTATTTCTCATTAAAAGAAAAGGAAAGTGTTTATATAACAATTTTACATCTGGTCATAGAACACATGTTTATTCTAACTAGAGTTTATCTTATTTGTGAAAGCAAATCTTGCAGTAATATAAGATCTTAATTACTGTTTACATCAATAGTATAGCCTATATTTTTTGTGTCACAAATGGAATCATTAAAATTATAAGGGACTCTGTTGAACTATAAATATCTGCTTGGAAATAGTGTTTACACATGTACACTTTTAATCATGTTTCGTTCTAAACAATTGTTGTTTCATTTTATTATTTTTTAGTATTTGATTTTTAAAAACCAACAACAAAAAGATCCTTACACTACACACCTGTTTCTCTTGAATTCACATATAAGTTTGTTACTTATTCTTTCTGTATATTTATATATATATATAATTGACATAATATTTTAGTTTGTATGTGAATCTGTTTAATTTTTTATGAAATATATGCAAAGGAGAAATATATTACACTGATATTCAACCGATCCAAAAACTGAAAACACACGTTTTATAAAATTTAAGAAATAGGTTATTCTTTTGTGTTTTCTGATTCTCAAATATAGTTAAATTTTACTAGAAAAATATAAAATGAACCAAGGTATCTTTGATATTTTTTTAATGTCTTCTCCTGACTTTCAATAAACACCATCAATTAACACACAAAAAATTGTGTTTATAAACCATTTCAATTATAGATACTTCTAATAAATATAAACACACAAAAACAAACCCAATATAATAAATTTCATGTAATTATTGCCACTATATCTTTTCTGTAAAAAGGGATACACCAAAATACATATTTAATATTTAGTAAGGTCCTACACCAAGCCAGCCACTATAGACTTAAGAGAGAAAAATCTCTTGAAGTCATTAGACAACATAATTTTCTTATACTTTCATCTGCTGTGTCAAATTATATTTTATTTCTGTTTGATTTTTGTTTTAGCTCGAGCTACAGTCTATAATTTGTTGAGACTGGCGTGTCCCTTTAAGATTAATGTATATATGTGTATGCGGTGAAAGGAAAAAGAAAGTATATATACCTATAAACGTCGACAGGTCAAGAAACAATACATGTATTGTATATAAATTGTGTATATTTATATTTCATTATATTGTTGAATAAAAAAACAAAAAACATTTAATTCATTTCAAAGGAAACAATAAGAAAAAATCAGTTCATTTTCCATCACATGAATAAACTTAGTCAATAACGAAATAATTTTAAAAAACAAAATGTATGCTTTCTTTTTCCTTTCAGTGTATATATATATATATATGAATGTATGTTACAACTTGACTGATACATATATTTGTACAGTTTGTAAAGGGATGGCCCAACCCGACCCTCACAGACCTATTACAAGGTGATTAAATGGATCGCTTTTCAGTGATTGAAATTAAAAAAAAAATAAAACAACAAAATACAACAAAAAAACTTCAGGCTTGTAGGGAAGTTTGCGGTTTGCGTTTAGAACTTGTGACCAAACTCATTTGCATATTATGACAATAAAATATGTTTAAACTCAGAATGTATCTGTGAAGAACCACCGTATTTCCGCAAATAACTCCCAAAAGACTTGCACATCCTTTTCGCTTTTTGGATTTATCACAATTACATTCAAGAAGTGTTTTTGCGAATGTAATATTTAACTGTAAGCAGTAAATGCGCGGATGAGAGGCAGATGTGGGAGTCATTTTGGGGGAATATAACTTATATAATACGCTACATATAGACAAATATTGGTTGATTCTTCCAAATTGAAAGCATTAATTCATCATGTATCAGCAATGGGTGATTTATGTTTATATTAACTGACAGAGTGTAAAATTTGAACACTACCTGCACTGTTTTCAAAGGCCTTCTGTTATTGGTGCGGGAAAACGCGTATCTATGGATTAAAGGGTTAATCTGCACCGCATTTTGTAGTTCATTCGTATAAAAGGCAACATGTTGGATCAAATGACAGTCGGTAAATTAGTTATGTGTAAAAAAACATATTACACAAAATTAGGTAGTAGGTCGAATTAAATCACGGTCGGTTAATTAGTAATCTGTAAAAATACATATTTCATAACACGAGGTAGTAGGTCGGATTCAAGAATTGTAGACAAGTGGGAATTCCACTGTTTTAAGTGGGCGGATTAATTTGCAGTGAACGTTTTTAATTTACCAATATATCGATAATCTCCAGAGGAATGCAGGCCCTCTTCTTAATCACCCATTGTAAATCCACCAGTAGAGGCATGTTATAAGCTTTTCTACACAATCTTTCATATAATGCAATGCTTTAATTAAAAAAAAAACATAAATGAACATATCGTTTTGTAAGATATTGTTAAACACTTGCAAATTTCGTTTCGACCATTTTAAACATGTATCAAGTTGTGTATTTTCAATTAAAACTAAAGTTAATATTAAAAGAAACAAAGATGAAACAGACAAAGAATAGAATGCTTATAAAAGTCGTGCTATTTGTAAACCGTTAATATTGGTTTACACGATTAGGTATATTCTTACCTATGAGTAACAAACTGTAATTTTGCAATGACTGGACAGGGCTTTTAATAGTTTTAGAGTAACCGCTAGATTACCTAAGTTAACGCTTGACTTATTCGGTTATTCCATTTCTAAAAATAGGACTGATCTGTTAATCAACATTTGTCTGCAAAAGGTGAAACTATCAAACGAAACAGAAACTAGAAGAACAATCACAACCAATGTTTTCCTCATTTGTAGTTGAAAGCCACAGCTAGATACATGTGCTACATCGGTTAAAAGCTGTTATTAGTCATATAACAGTTATATTGGGAATATAATTCAGTTTATGTAACCCAAAACGGAAAATACTTAAAGATTCAAAGTTGATACAGAGTGGTGTTATTTGATCTAATACGCAATAAAATGGATATAATTTTGCCTTCCGATAAAATTAGGGACAAAGGTAAAAGATTACAAGAAATCACGTGGCTTGTCAATGTGAATATTGACTTCATACGAGTTGTGGAATTACTGCAATGTAATGGTTTGATTGACAAAAAACTATGTAAGAAGATATTGGACAGGTGTTCGAGTTACAATGGATCCAGGGCAGAAAAAATTAAATATTTAGATATATTACTGAAAAATGTATCGTTAAATCAGTTATTTACAGCAGTACGTACACTAATCCCTGGTTTACCAGATAATGCTGAACCTACACTGGTACCGAATTCGGATATAACATTTAAATATTATCACCAAATGAAAGAAAATGTTGATAATCATCTGTTCAATGATACACGCGCAGATTTAAAGAAGTTGGCGGATTGTTTTAAAGTTAAGCTTGATCTATGCGAAGAACAGAATAAAAGACAAATCGTTGCTGACAAACTTGTGTCGCTATATGTGCTACTTGTTTTACAATTTAAGACAAAGGATGAGCGAGAGCAATTATTGGTTGAAATGAAAAAGACTATACCAAGAAATTTAGACACAAACACTGTAGATATTGTTTATCACAGCAAAATGGCTGTCACTGCAGAAACATCAGGAAATTTTACGCAAGCAGAAGAACATATGAAAACTGCAAAAATTCTCAGTTCTACATGCAAACCTTGTTTTGCCACCGCCTTGGCAAACCATGACCATCAGTATATATTCCGTAGGGAATACGAGAAACAGTTCACGAAGGAACATTTAGGCATTGTTATTAGAGAGGGCGATATCGCCATAAGAATGTTAGTAGACATCGACGAAGATATACAAAACCAGTGGGCACGTATTTCTATGCTGTTTGTAGTGCTATCATTGCTAGGGATACGTAGCGATTTTTCATTTTTTGACAAGCATGAGATTAGCAAAAGCCACAGGAAGGACGCGAATGACTTGCTCATTAAGATACAACACATATCAAACAAGATTGAAACACGGAGAGACATGATATGCTCTCTGTGTTGGGGAAGGCTACATGAGCAAACAGACATTGTGAAGGCGTTTACGTATGTGAAAAGAGCTTTGATTCTAGCTGAAGATGGCGGTACATTTTTTGATATAGAACATGAAAACATTTCTCAATATTTAATGAGTTTAGAATCCAGTCTTAAAACGAACACATGCGTTTTAGCGATGGAGACTAATAATTAATATGAATGTATTTGGGGATTGTTTTACCCAGGAGTACACCAATCGTGGGTGTATGTAAGACATTGTTTAATTACTATTGTACAATAGATAAGCAAAAAGAACAACATAAACATATATACATAATTATAAATTTTTCTGTTTAAGAAGAATGGAATTTTGACTGGTATACATATCTAATAGTTTTAACTGTTTGAAAGTTTTGTTTATTTTTGTTGGTTATACACATATTTTGTTTGGTTATTTGCTCAATAAATAGTATTGAAATTATATCCCTTTGATTTTTTAACACAAAAAGTACACCATGCACCATTAAACCGTTCATCTAATTTTTATGAAGTTTGAATCTAATACCGTGATATCTACACAGGTAAAAATGCCACGTATGTTTTACATATGTTTTGTCCAACATGCGTTTTGGTTAACATACGTTTAACATACGTAAAGAAGCATATGATAATCAGAAACGCATGTTAAACAAACGTTTACAGAAACATATATTAATCGCATGTTAAACGTACGTTTGTCAGACGTGATTCAATTCATATGTTTAACATACGATAAAATTAGAGCAGTCGCAGTCACCATTCCATCAAGCAAGATCAGTGCCACAGGGGACAATAAAGTCTGTTTTTGATGCATGGAACGGCTATCACAGTGTCCCTCTCAGAGAAGAAGATAGGCATCTTACCACCTTTATCACCCCCTGGGGAAGATACCGTTACTGCACCGCACCACAGGGCTACATTGCGTCGGGCGATGGCTACTCTAGACGGTTTGACGAGATTTGCGCAGAGGTCCCAAACAAGACTAAGTGCATTGATGACACACTCCTCTCGTCCAACAGTCTGGAGGAAAGCTTTTTCCAGGCATGCAACTGGCTGGATATATGTGGTAGGAATGGCATAACCCTTAATCCGGAGAAGTTCATCTTTGGACAAGAAACAGTGGAATTTGCAGGCTTCAAAATAACTGCAGACAGTGTAAGACCATGCAGCAAGTTTCTCAATGCAATCATTTATTTTCCACAACCAAGAAATATCACGGACATTCGATCTTGGCTTGGGCTCATCAACCAGGTTTCATATGCCTTCAACATGACTGACCAAATGCTTCCCTTCCGTGACTTCCTTAAGCCAGGCACACCCTTCCATTGGAATGTTAAAAACCTCGACGAGCTACTGGCAGAATCGAAGCGAGTGATTGTGAGCTAGATAGAAGAGGGCGTACGGATTTTCGAAGTCCAAACCGACATGCTTTGCCACAGATTGGTCTAAGTCGGGATAGGATTCTGGCTCTTTCAAAAACACTGTAGCTGCCCTAAGACTGAGCAGTTCTGTTGCCCAACAGGTTGGAGAATAACACTCGTTGGTAGCCGCTTCAAACTCAGTGCTGAATCCCGTTATGCTCAAGTGGAGGGGGAAGCTCTAGTAGTTGCCGATGCCCTGGACAAGGCCCATTACTTCGTTCTAGGATGCGAGGAGCTCATTATCGCCGTGGACCATAAAACACTCCTTAAATTATTCGGAGACCGGTCACTCGATGATATATCGAACACACGACTTCGAAACTTAAAAGAAAAAAACGCTCCGGTACAGATTCCGCATTACCCACGTACCCGGAGTGAAACATCGGGCTGCCGATACTGTCTCCCCCCACCCCACAGGCGACAGTTACCCTCCCAAGATGCATCTACGAGACGACATCTCCACTATCACACATATGCCACGTAACGAAGCATCTGAGTCTATATTACCATCGCCCTCAGACCTACGACATGCCTTCCTTGCTGGCATTCGATGCATAGAGACACATCAGGACGATAGGGAAGACACTGTACACCTTGCTGCAACTTCATCCCTGCACACATTACAATCCATCACCTGGGACAAGGTTCGCATTGCAACTACCAGTGATGAGAATATGTCCACTTAATCAACATAGTTGAAGATGGAATGCCGGAATTCCGCCACGAGCTGCCTGAACCGCTTCGTGAGTACCATCAATTCCGTGATCACCTGTACACAGTGGATGGTGTAGTAGTCTACAAAGACCGAGTTCTGATTCCACCCGCACTCCGACAAGACTGTCTGACAGCGCCACATGCTGTGCACCAAGGCGTGTCATCAATGATCGCAAGAGCCGAGGCATCTGTATTCTGGCCTGGAATCACCCCCGCAATCACCACTGTCAGGAACAATCAATGCAACAGAATGGCACCATCTCAACCAAGTGCACCACCATTCCTGCAAAATCACCAGTATACCCTTTCCAGTGTGTGTGCGCAGATTTTTTTTCATTACAAAGGAATCAACTATCTGGTGATTGTCGACAGATATTCCAATTGGCCCATCGTTGAACAAATCTCAGGTTGCGCCACTGGTCTAATTGACTGTCTTCGCAGACCATTTGTAACATATGGCATTCCCGACGAGCTTTCATCCGATTGAGCCCTGGGTTCACCGCCGCCAAAACACGTGCATTCTTGAAAACCTGGGGAGTTCACCATCGTCTATCATCCGTCGCATTTCCCCACAGCAACTGCCGTGCTGAAGTCGGAGTTAAGACTATTAAGAGACTGATAACCGACAACACTTGACCACTTGGCGAACTTGACACTGACTCTTTCCAGCGAGCGATATTACAATACCTCAATTGCCCAGACAAGGACACTACACTATCTCCAGCTATGCGTGTCTTTGGCAGATTTATCAAAGATTTCATTCCCGTCCTCCCTGGTCGATATAAACCACATAACACCTGGCAGGAGACCTTGGCCGCCAGAGAAGAGGCACTTAGAAACAGACACATGAGGGCTGCTGAGCGTGGTCTGAACATACCAAACAACTACCACCTCTCATCGTTGGCGACCATATCCGCATCCAAAACCAGACTGGACCCAACCCTCGAAAATGGGATAAAACTGGCAAGATAATTGAGGTACGCCAACATGACCAATATGTGGTGAGAATTGATGGCTCTGGTAGAGTGACGCTACGCAATAGAAAATTCTTACGCAAATATGTTCCAGTCTATCCCCAGAGACCACAAATCATATCGAGGATGACATGAAGAATGGTACTTTCAGGCCTTACCGCGCCTTGAAAGTCTCACAAAATCCATTCCCATCGAACAGGTCTTACCACTCAGCCCTGCTCCATCACCAACAATTCATGTACCACCGGAGAGTATTTAAGGCCAATTTACGAACCACAATGGCTCATACACCACCTGCCGCCATGCCATGTGGTACACCGTCGCGAAGGCTTTCGGTTTCTCCGATTCCGTATCCACCTACGTCTCCAGGTAAAGGACAAAATCAAACACATGTGTCTCGGATACCACAACAATGCCCATCAGCCACTGCCACCAGGGGATCCACCCGCTTGACAAAGCTCCGGAGACTATGATATGTCTACAGGATAATCCTTGCTATAAATACTATCTAGTGACTCAATCTCCAGTGTTGGATGGGATAGTGTAAACCGCGTTTATTATATACATTCTTAATCAGTGTTTGATAGGACAGTTTAAATCGTTTTAATTACACACATTCTTAATCAGTGTTTGACCAGAACGGTTAATTCTAAATGTTTTCATTATGCACATTATTAATCAGCCTTTGTTATATAGTTATTTCAGTTCATATTGTTACCTCAGTAAAGACATACCAAAGACTTGGGGAGATATAGAATAATATAGACACATTAATACAACTTATGATTACTGTACTTTTAGATGACCCCATCATTTGTGACCTACCAATGAAAATGATCAAAATAGACGAGTTCTTATCTAAAAATGAATATATAATTATAGCGCTAAAATGCTCCACAGCACATGGTACTCACTATTTTTGGAAATATCACTAGCACAGCCAGAGGCAGTGTCCAATTTAAGTATGAGAATAATAAATACATGTTTGACAAACAAAAACATATGTAAAACATACGTTAACATCAACATATGTTAACGCATGTGAAACATACGTTTGTCATATGCGTTTCGATTCATGGGTTTAAAATATGTTAACAATCCTATATAATTACTGTACTAAAATCTCCAACAACACTTAGGACAAACTGTTTTAGGGAATATCACTAGCAGAGGCAGAGGCTAATTTAAAAAAAAATCATGTTACATATTATTCATATATGTTAACAAAACCATATGTAAACATATGTGTCATACATATGTTTAATCCAAATTATTTAATTCATTTACATGTGTAACTGATAATTATCACAGCTGACACGAAATATAAAAGGAACTGGCAATATTTTCCCAATATTTTATTGTTTTTCTTCTGTAGTATAGCCACAATATAATAATCACCCAAGTAGACACCATCTAGGTAGTTTCAAATTAATGGAGTGTTGTATCACGTCCAATATTTAATTAGTCCTCCTCTTCATACTTCACATTGCTGGCATACTCGAATGTAACAGTTGAAACAGCTTCACAACTGTAATAAAGTATAAAATATTCTTAATTTTATATATATAACTAGATCTATTTTATTGTGAAGCTGTCAAATATAATGGCATCTTTTATTTCCTTTCGTGAAATAGAGGGCCTCAATGAAGACCATATGAATTAAAGAATATATCTAAATGTCAAGTATTACCTACTTCTATAAACTTTTGTATATAAATCAATAAATAAAAAATAATTAATCAACCAAAATAGTAAATATATTCATTAAAAAAATAATTAAAAAATAAAAAAATAAACAGTAGATCTACCCGATTATCACACAGGAGCTTGGGGAGTGGACAATAACATTTGATGGGGCTGGGGGTCTTCTGGCGTATATAAAGAGACAAGGTTTGTCTCTTAATATACGCCAGAGGACCCCACCCATCAATCGTTATTATCCACTGGTTTGTCTCTTTATATACGCCAGAGAACCCTCACCCCCATCAAACGTTATTATCCACTCCCTAAGCTACTGTGGATTATCATGGCCATGTGACTTCTGTACAAGATTGTACTTTCGGTTTTGCATTATCCCATTTTCACCTCTACCAAACGTGTATTCACATCGGTTCACTAAGTTAACACACATTATACAATAAAATGTTTATTTGAATCCTTTAATTACTTTTGCCAGAGATAGGCCTATATGGTTCCAAAGATTAAAAATTGTCAATCAACATCGATGTTTCCTGTTTCCTGGTATTTTTTCAAGGTAAAGGTCGGCACTGGCTTACTCAGACTAAATAAACCGTAAAGCAGCTATATATGTCAACTGTAAAATCTGAACATTTGAACAAAGATCATTTGCGGGACTTTTTATGATACAGAGTACAAGAATATATAGGTATTTTTAAAATTAAATGTAAATCATGTGTAAAGTTTTCATATATATTTTTTATTATTTTTACTACAACAATGTTTTTTTTTCTAAAACAAAAAAAGTGGGTGAACATCTTCAGGACGAAAATTGATTTGTGTGCTAGAGTTACTTCCCTTGTTGTGAACGCACAGAGAACAAATTTTATGAATAGAGTTTATAATCTGGCAAATTTAACAATACTCGTTTTTAATGATATTTAGCTGTTAGTATTATGTTTATGTATATCAATGTAGTTAAAGATATACATCAGTACGCTATGCAATTTGTGGAACTGGAAATATTTTCAGTTTAAACCATAAACATTACCCCACCCACTGTTACTTTGTATGTTCAATAATTATATCGTAGAAAGCCCTTAAATCGAGACAAACCTTGGTTCGAGGCCATTTTTATTTTCTCACTTTTCTCACGAGATTTCACAGTGCACGCGCCACAATTACGTCATGGTTTACTACAAAGTTACTCAACCATGCAAACCTGTCAAATTGTTTTAAATATATTCTAAGGAGGTAAGTTATCAAAATGTTTATGGATGGTTGAAAATTTACCTTAAAACACTATTCCCATATTATGGTCATTACATGTAGAACCCCTCATTTTTGTACCCAAAATTTAAAATTTGAAAAGGTCTTCGTCTGCTTTTGTCACCAATTTATCAATGGCGATTACATGGCGGAAGCTGAAATATTTATTTAGGTCAAGTAAAAAAATGCGTTTTTTGTACCGAAAATCCTTCGCCCCAGTTTTCATTTTTTTACTTTTTTTTTTATTATTTTTAAAGTCTACTCACAGACAGTCAGAAGCAAGTATTCACGTTCTAAATGGGATATTCTGGATAATTGGAACTCGTGTAAACATTTAGGCCCCATGTATTCGCAGCACTTTTGTATTTAGGTTAAACAAGGTGAAACATTTGTATGTCCTCTATTTAGCAAAACGGAAAACACATCAGACTAAAACCCCTACCTGCTATGTGTTTAAAAAGACTTCATTGCTTTGAAATGTTGTTTTTAATCGATAAAATTAAAAAAAAATCATAATTAATAGTATTGAATGTGTCCGACTTTTTAAGTCACGTGATTAAAGTGGTCGTCTGCTCTGACCTCATATCCGAGATTTGAGGTTGTGTTTTTAGACTGTTATATTTATTTACATGATTGTTTTTTTTACTGATTTTACATGGTCTCTTTAGTGAATATTATCAATTGGAAAATTTTTTTAGAGTGAGGTGGAATTATTCAAACAAGTAAGTAGACATTTTCTTGTGAAATAACTGAACTCATTTATTGTTTTGAATTTGTACGTTAGCATATCGAACCGTGGTACTGCGAGGATAATTGTAGTTTGCAATATTATTTTTAGAACATGTTCTTATGTTAATTGTATGGTGACATCTTACTATTTCTTAAATATTTTAACTCGAGACAATGTAAAGAATTTCTTGCCCTCTGAATTGATATATTGAACTGGGACTATGCACAGACAATTTTCCAGTCAGTGGCACAGGCCCTATCTTGATATAGCGTTTGGATAGCTATACAGCATATAGTAAATAATGGAAAGGTAGGACACTTCTTAAAGACATATCTGGTGTGAAGGGAGAGACCATGGGACATTTAGCAAGTAAATAAAACTAAGATTTCGGATTAAATTTTGTCTCAATATCTAGAAAACATTGAATAAACAAATGTTAATTTAGACAGCCGGAATATAGTTAGCCATACATGTAATCCTTCCGCCGCTAGGTAAAATCTACAGCTTTTTTACCCCATCTACCGCTCTACCGTTTTACGTACAAAATCTACCGCTTTGAATTATCTGCAAAATATGCATATACAAAGATCACAAATCTCGTCTCCATCTGACAGATTCTGTGTTATAGTGGCTTGTCCATGTCACTATCTCCCTTGTCCCAATAAACCACCAAAGCATATATCAGATTAGTCGGCATCATGCTGTGTTTTCCCTCAGGCCAAATCAGCAGAGTAGCACTTGATCTAAAACTAGCGGGTTCCCCAAATGTTTAAAAATAGACAATTTTGGTAATAGTCTAGTTCCCTGACCCACAGGAAGTACTAACATTGTTATCTCCCCTTGCTTAACATGGCGCAAATTTGGAACATCCAAATATATTTCTATAAATAATTCAAGATAGATCTATTTATGTATAATGTCAGTTCTAGATTTTGGTAATTTTATAAATATTTAATACATTTACAATAATTGGAACTGAAGGTATGTAAACGTTATTCTGTAAAAGTGCAAATATTAATCATATTTACATCGACTATATGTTGAAAATAGTGGGTGGGGTAAGGTATTTATTGTTAAGTTTCATAGTATTATTTTCTCAATTAAGTATCATGATTCAGTTAAGCTCCCTTCTTATAAGTATCTAAATAGGATGCTAGGAGAAATCTAGATCAGAAAACTTATTATATACTAGAGTGTCGTCTGATGACCAAGCTCACCAGCGAATGCAATTATAGAATAAAACATGAGTAGAAATAGGTTATTTTAGTTATTTTTTATTGGTGTTTCTACATTGACCGCAAAAATCTACTGATTTTTATTTATCAAATCTACTGATTTTTAATCCCAAATCTACTGATTTGAAATCTCAGATTCAGCAAATCCATCACATGTATGGTTAGCCACTGAACGGCTTGTTGTGAAACTTCAGTAGACCACAGTCATACTTATTAACTCAATTACTTGACTTAAAGGCAATGTCAAAGGATTTTTATTTTTTATCAGTGTTTTCTCCAGAGCGCGTTTCTTGTGTTTGTGACGCAATTGAATCTCATTTGACTCAATCAAGTTTGTTTATTGTGTCCACTATGACGCAACCTTAAAAATACAGAAATTCAAACTACACAGATTTGTTTCGGCAAGTGGGTTTCAGAGTTAATGTTTTTACACTGCTAGCAGTGTTGACAGATCACATGGTATGATTCAGGGTAGCCTGATACATACATGTGAACCTTTTTGGAAAGCAATGAGAGAGATTGGGTTTTGAAATGAGGGATACTGGATGGAAATGAGGGAGATTTTTTTTCGCGGCATAAAATTTGAAAATATTGTCATTTCGGTATAATTTTACATAATTTCTTAATAATACAAGTATATTAAACTATAACAGATGGTGTTTTGTCATAATATATAGAGAATATTATATAAATAAATAACAAGAGTAATAAAAAATCATGATTTAAAAAAAAAAAATTGTTTCTTCATTAAAGCATATAAAAGTTTGGTGGGGGTGGGGTGGGGGTTGGAGAGGGGGGGGGGGGGGGTTAAAACCTAGCATTCTAACTTCCTAATAAGTCTGAATCCTAATTATATTCGTTCCAACAACTACTCTAATACCACATACCACAAACAAGTTTTCTGAATGAATATGAAAGTGGTAAAAGTAGCATTCTATTTTATTTTGTTTGTAAAAATCGAACCATGTAAGTGTGATTTTGTCCAAAAAAACAGGGTCAGTGGGTATAAACTATTTTTAAAGTTTATTATCAAGTGCTTATGTAGATATTTGCTGTATACAAAATATCCACTTTGATCCCGAAAACCCCCCCGGCAAATACAGGAAAATAGCCGGATGTTTAAACCGAGTTTAGAAAGTCTTGCATGTACGCCTCGATACCTTAAACAAGAAAATGGCGAACGAATAGATTCATTAGAGATTCAACAAGAATTTCCTTGTATTGTAACTCATTGCGAAGGAACGTTCAATGTCTAGTTTGCAAATGATTTAATAATATATAATTGTGTTGAAATGTAGAAAGAATAAATACTGTAACAATTTCAGAAATGATTTTGTGTCATTTCTTTTCCACAGTTTATTTTTGGTCTTGTAGCACAGTTGTGCTTCGAATTTCAAGTCACACTTTTCGAACAGTTTAGGACAAGTTAAAGATCGTCTTTGGTATAGAGTTATATATATTGATTTTCTTTATCATTGTTTCGGCGGTAAACAAATGAAAACCGATAAGACTATGAGATATATTTGCGTTAAAGCAATTTATACCAATTGGTCGTGCTGTGTCGAATGTGATTGTATCACCTCTCGTGTGTAAACGCGTTGAAAGGTTCTGATATTATCTGCAATCTGATTGGCTTACAACCAATAAAGGCGGAGCTTATGTATCTTGGTATGTTTAGGACAATGATTGACATTCGCAGTATCAATTAGTTTGTTTTTACAACAATTTGCACTTGAGTGAAAAAATAATACACAGGATATTGTGATTGTGGGTGATTTTGACTCCTGTCTGGGAGTTAAGGATCATCTTTGTTTCCGGGAGACTCCCGCACCATGCGGGAGAGTTCACATGTCTGCTGATATGATAAGGCGTGGATGGACAGCTTTTTCATTATTTGGATATCTGATCTGTTCTTAACGTCTCGGGAGACGTAAAAATAAAAAATGTCAAAAGGCTGCTTAGATACGTGCAATATGTCACACTAGATTCAGGGAAACTCGTACACGTGGTTCTACTAAGTTACGTAAACGCTTTAATTGGTTATTAACACTATATTGATGCAATCGTATGGACGATTATGATCACATACATAATTTTCGACGAAGCATATTGTAGTTTGAAGAAAATATCTTTGAAAACAAACGTACGCTGCAACAAAAGCATAGCTATATACTGGTTATACCTATTACCATGAGTATTAAACTTCACCAGCCATGTAAATGATGACATTAATAATAAAGTTACTTTATTGTCTTGAATAATCCTTCCAGAAGTTATTTCTTGTAACTATACCTTTGAAAACGATAAACTCATGAAAAGACAATGGTTAAAAACTTATGATACAAAGTCGGCCATTTTAATTTTTTCCTTGTATACATATTACCGCGAGTTGGCCATTCAGACAGGTAGAAATGGTGCCATCAGTAAAATACTGCTACTTGATTAAATTTTCAAATAATTTTAAGTAAGACATGTATAAAAAATATAATAAAAAATTCAAATCAACATAAACAGTGAGTTTTGTACACTTAATAATTTTTGTCCACTGATTCTAGTTTTGCTAAAACGAGGGTACAAAAATGTTGACCCCCTCCCAAGAAATCTTACTGGTGTATTTTAATTGTTTCACTGTCTATAGGTTAGAAATTCTTAGCGCGCATGTGTGAGATAATGCTATTATATGGGCAATCGCAGTAATACGTATAATATATCACGGTATTAGGTATATAAGGGATATACCCAGTTTTGGGTTGTTTGTATATAAAGATGAAATGTGGAGATCGTGAAACTTATAAAAAAATGCTGTTTAAAATGTACGGACGATACTCTATCTGAAAAACTTTTTATTTTGTTTATTAAGGTATCGAGACGCGCATGCGCGACATTTTAATACCAGTTTAAACATCAGCCAGTCCATGTTTTATGACAGTGTTCCCAGTTTTGTTAAGTTACCATTAAAATGTTTTAATATTTCATAAAAACTGTCGTTGGGAAGGAAAAGACAACTAGTTTTAAGTTGTTGTAACTTGTTGGGCCAGAAGTGAAACATTCGTTTGGAAGTTAAAGTGTTTTGAAGTTGTTAATTTCAGTTGGAATTTTGATTTTAAAATTTGTGTGGAATAGGAAGTAAAACTGTTGAAGTAAAATATGTCATTTTCACCTCTATTTATTCAAGTTGATTAAATTTTAAACTAGCGGTAGTCAATGATGACCCCCAGATTTTGAAAATGACCCCCAGATTTTTTGTCAGTGGGTTATCAATGACCCCCAAAAATTGGAGCTAGATAAAACACTGCTTTACTATATTCATTTAGCCTCAATTTAATCTTTTTTTGTAATTTACAATAAAGTGATTTTTTCCAACATACTGTCTTAAAATGTTGTATAAAAGTTTATAAACTATTCTCTAGATTGAATGCTTAATAAGTTATCATCAACTGTAAACAGTCATATAAAGTGAACAATTTGCTAATACATGTAGTATACAAATTATCTGTTGATTCAGCTTTAACAGCTAACACTAGAACTGGAGGCGTTTTACAAAGGAAGAGATCTTAAAAGACCCCTAAATTCTATATGGACCTGGTAATCTAGCTGTAATGGTCCAAAATATGGTGTGCCTCACCAGTGACAATGTCTTTGAAAAAGGTAGGGAAAATTACTGTATATGATTAATATTCCTGGTATTATAAATGAAATACAGTATTGAATTCATTAATAAATTTGCATCTTAAATATCTCCATTTTATTCAAAACATCGAGGTATATCATCTGGATAGATATGTATTTAATTTATTGTTAATCATTTGTTCAATTTAAGAACTGGTAGAAGTCAATATTTTTGCATGATGTTTACCTAAGCTAGGACTGTAACTTAACTGAGTAATATATCAAACTGATATCTTGAACTAGTCAAATCAGATAATCAATGTCTGAGATGTGTCCCTTTTGCTAGATGGACACTTCAAAATGGAATGCTTTTTCTGTTGTCACATGTTGTCAGTCAGTTATTGGGTCCTCAGGGTTTATTGTGGGGTGTGTGTGTGTGTGGGGGGGGGGGGGGGGGGGATTACAGTCTACTACATGATGTCCCATATATGTTTCAAATCGCCAATACGTCTTGTTTTGTGTATGCCCTATTTCAGAAGTTATATTTCAGACCTTGCTGACGTTTTCAGGTAAAAAAAAACCAGTGAAAACTCATTCATAATTTAAGATTGAAATATAGCTCAGAATGGCTGAAAAGCCATCTCCTGAAATATAAATTTCAAAATTTTTCACGGCGGAGGCCCCCTCGACCACCCCTCTCGTACTCTACCCCCCACTTGCGCCATTGGCGCTTGTTTTTTGCCGGTGGCACTCACAAGTTAGATACTGCTACTTCTTAATTTAGTACTTCTTTGAAACATTTTGACAACCCTGGTTTCTACTGGTCAAAGGCCAACAGGGCTTATATCCTGATAAATTTTCTGTCGTCCGTAAACCTTTTTCTTTTAGAGATGATAGCACCTTCATTAAGGCCTAGACCGTACATATTTTACATGTAGCATTGAATGGATGTTCCCTAAAAGATTTGTTTAAGTCTGGTTCCTGGAGTCAAATTTGAGGCTGCCACAGGGGTCACTGTTTTACATAGGGAAAATGTTGTAGACGCGATAGCAACTTCATTTTTCATTGAATCTTAACAAAACTTGCACAGCAGTTTAACTGTTATATAACCACAAGATCATGGACAAGGTCTTGAACCAGCATGATTTGACCACAAATGTCCCCACAACAAGGCTTATATAGGCACATTTTAAGCGAAATTTTAAAATACATTTTCTCTGAAAGTTCGAGGCTTAAATATTTTACATGTAGCATTGTATGGTGGTCTCCTAAAAGATTTGTTGAAGCAAAACTTACAAAAAACATTTTCTCTGAAATGTACATCTGTCCATTTGTTGCCAGTAGAGCAATTCAGGCCCTCTTGGGCCCCTTGTTCATTAATACATTTTATTTCCATATAATAATTTTAGTTTCTTTTTTTATATTTTCATTGAAAATGATGATAAACCTAGTACAGAAGAGAAAATAACAAAAAACAAAAACAAACGTATTTCTTATGACTGAATAGACTTATGTGATTTTGGTGTGATTTGTTGCTTACATGCTGATGAGATGTCAGTTACACACATGAACTTTTTTTCAGAAAATGTGCTGATGTCCCGACTGATAATGCTATGATAATGGAAAAAATAAATGGAGTTTGCAGATTATTTGCTACATATGTTATAAGAAGGAAGTATTTACAAAAAAAGAAAATGCAGACTAACAACATTGTAACGCTCCTGTTGGAAGACAACAATTACTGTGACTGATTTAAGAATCTGGTATGTAAAAGTGAACTATCAATGAAAGAAATCTGCTTTCTCATCATGATTGATATAAATGTGCTTAGATTTATTTCATTAATCATTATTATTCGCTCTCATGAGACAAAAGCTCTTGAGTTATTATGTGATCAGCTTGTGTCAGTCATATTATTTGATTTGTATTTCACCTTTGCTACCTATGGTAGTTTTTATCTAGAGCATGCAATGAAAGACACAGTGTTTACAAAATAATGAATTATGATGTCTGTCCCATTGAGTACAATGATAAACAGATTTATTTGATAGTTTTTAACTTTTCAACAAATTTTAAAAGGATTCATGGATGGAAGTAAAAAATAAATGAATACATCAGATAGATGTACAAATAGATTGTATAGATTTGTAATATTTTTGAAATATTAACAGTTACTGTCATACCTTTTTCATTATTTGTTTGTATGGCATTTTATGCCTTATACGCTCACCTTGCCAAAGGCTTTAAATGAGCTATAATTCTAATCACTTTTTGTCCATCTGTCTATCAAAAATTTCTATAAACAAATTCTCTGATACCGCTGGGAAGATTTTCACCAAAATAAGTAAGAACGCTTCAAGCATTCTTACATCAAGCTTCTCAAGTTTCTTAAAGTTACCAACTGATCTAATGTTAAACATGAGTTTTCATATGTTTAACATATTATTTAAAGCATACATCAGAACCTATGTTAAACATACATAGTAATATTTTCATGAAAAACATAGATTACATATTTAAACGTATGTTAAACATGCGTGGTACTATTTCCAAGAAAAACATATGTACTCAAACTATTCCTATGAATAACGTACGTTTTTACCGTATGTTAAACATATGCTTAACATACATTAAACGTATGGCCAGAAACATATGTTAAACACGTGTGGTACTATTTATATGTAAACGTATACGTTTAACATGCGTGGCATTTTTACCTGTGTAGATGCCCATTAATTTGCTCTTTGGTGTATTTTACCGGGTGACCTAACCTTTACATTCATCTGTTTAAAATCTAGTTGCGCAGTTGGTCGTCCTGTTCTGCAACGGTTGATGTTTCGCATTACGTTTCCTTATACTTGTTATAACCATGCTCTTGCCGCGCACTGAGGATATCTGCTTATTGTGTAGCTTGTTTTTTTTCAGTTATATATTTCTGAGTGTAACAAAGTTAACATTTTTACACATAAAATGACTACACATAATCCTTAAGCTTTAACAATACTCTTTATGTACAGGTACGGTAATTACATGTAATTACATAAATGATAGTGAACACTTTTTATATAGAGCCTGCACAGTACTAAAGGGTCAGTTGTATTGGTTATTTGAGAGAGGAAGATGTGTTGTGTTGCATAAAGGAAAATGATTTGTTGAAGTGAAGTTGAATGCAAGATGAGGCGAGAATGTTGATATGAAGTTGATGATCAAGAATTCTAGTGAAGTTTGGTGAGTGAAACATTGTTAATATTTAATACTGCTGGAATTATGTTTTTGTCTTATATTGGGTATCGCATAAATTCAAATGTCTTTCGCGATGTAATACAATATTGATATGTAAATACGATTTACGCGAGAAAATTATTATTAAATTCATCAATACCAATCATCTATATAGTAAAAGCAATTTCCTTTTACTTATAGAAATATCTCCTCCTTTTTGGTCTTAGTGAAAAATGGATGGAATGTTGATTCGTAGACCATAAAATTACGAAGTACCAAAAAACAAGAATACATATTGATTCTATGGTGGACAATAATTTCCAAAACGTCAGCATTTAAGAGAGTGAAACTATCAGACGTGAAAAACAGTTGATATATAATTATATACTTGGATACACGACGTATATAGATTCCATGGTGACGTGAAATTCCACGACTAGATATGCTATGATATAGCGTTTATTCTATGAAGATATGAAGTGCATAAATTATAAGAAATATAAAACAATTATATGGGAGTGCAGAAGTGACATAAAGACTAACATTTTAGGATATATGCTACTAGTTGTTGTGTTACAATATATTACAGTTTAGGCTGTTTGAGAGGAAAATTGATATATAATATATCCATATATTGTCATACATTATATTTTTCTTGAATCCACATTTTCTCGTCTTTAACTGTCTCTAACTTTTCTATCTAACTATCTCTCTGATTTATTAAATTGAATTAAATTACATACATTTATACTGGTGTAATAGTTGTTTATGATAACAATATCTTTACTGAACAAAATGACAACATAAACTTTGTCGCACTGAGCATGTTTGTTTTTCACATTATCCACATTTGTGAGAGAAGAACCATAGTGCCAGTGGCGTTTTCTATTGACCATTCCAAGGTGATAACCCCTGAAGATGATCCTATAAACAAATGAAGAGGTGATAAATGATTCTGGTACGGGTTCGTTCAGCGACCAGGTTAGCTCGGTGGGTTGCTTACTTTCCTAATGTTTGTGATGAGAAATAGCGGATTTAAATCTCTTCCCCTCCGCCATAAAACATAGCTTACGCTGTTGTTCTTTTATGTAATACGATACATTTGTATTCATACAGTACATAAATCATTCAAATGACGTTTTTTCCTGGATTTAAAATAACAAAATGTAATCAACAACTATAATCATCATTATCATCATCAAAGCTAACAACAGCAACAGCAGTATTAACAACATTAATTATTACAGCAACAACGAAAACAATTACACCAACAACAATAACAATTACCGGTACAGCAACAACGAAAACAATTACAGCAACAATGAAAACACAAGCACTTTCAGCACATTTTTCATTTACAGCTATTCTCCATGTCTACTTCACGGTGCCTATTGATATAGCAGTCACTGTTATGGTGGATTTTAACAATGAACATTCGTTCGTATGATCATTAACAACTGGTATTATAGAGCGGGATTAAATATCATGTGTATGATATCACTATTCATCTTTTAGGTCATCCCCAGGAAGAATGAAAAATGGTTTTCCAAAAGTTATAAATAACACAATCAATATATTAGCTTCGCCTGTCAACGTCTAAATATATCGCTGTTTACAATTAAATGATTTAGTAACGTCAGTTAAATAGTCGGTCAAGTTGGAATATAACTAAGTATTTTACATACGAGGATAGGGTTACAGACAGCACCTAGCGATATTACAAGCATTATGTCATGGGTTTATTACAATACTACACCGTCAAATGACTACCACAACACAGAAAAACACAAAGAAAAACAAAACAAAGAAACAACTAAAACAACTACCCTATCCCAATCCCCCACTAGTAGTCTAATGGAAAGAGTGTTGGCCGCTCACGTCAGACATTTCGGGTTCGATCCCCAGCTCGACCCGATGCCTCTAAAAAACAACACCCAGTACTGGTTCTACCCAGGAAACGGACTCGAGAACAGTTCATATCAGCTCTGAGCTTTCGTCGCAATCGAGCTAACATAAATGCGTATAAACTAAAACTACCCCCCTCCCCCATACACCTGTTTACATTCCCTGCTGTAAAATTTTTATGCATTGTAAAAATCATATAATATACTGTGTCATATTCTATATTTAACTAATCTATATAACAAGCTTTTAAATACACCGTCATAGTTGTAGATATGTACAAAACGTAGATCGGATTACGTCGAAAAATACGTAAATTATATGCACTTATAGTGGGAGAATATTGTGAAAACATTGTTCACGTTGTGATAAAAGCAACACACTTGGCACATTTATAGTTGAAAGCATACCGATCGATTTTAGCTATAGACCCAACTTGTAGCTTTCAAAATGACCGCCAAGATGGCTGCTAAAAGATAAAAAAAAATAAGTATGTGTTATGATTTTGCTTAATTTAATAACATAATTTCACTAAATTTTAATACTACACGTAGCAAAGGTGTTAATAAGTACTTATTTAGCAATACATATTTTTTAAAAGTGATGATTTATTTCAAAATGGCTTTCAAAATCGCCGTTTAAATAAAAAAAAGCACTTTTGTCACGTTTCTTGTTAATTTGTTCATGCATTTATATCAATATTTATAGAAGTCCCATGATTTTCCTCTCATCACTGTTCTATAAGTCAATAACATTATATTCAGATGTCAAAGCATTTATATTGATAATTGATTACTGCCCCACATGTATCTTATGAGACCAGTACTTAATGTACAGTGACTTCATACTGTCAAACAAGGATGGTTA
Source organism: Panopea generosa (assembly GCA_029582155.1). NCBI lineage: Eukaryota > Metazoa > Mollusca > Bivalvia > Adapedonta > Hiatellidae > Panopea > Panopea generosa. Next base: position 40,972,536 of record CM055902.1, on the reverse strand, counting down.
ACTTCATTTCATTAAACCCTATCGCAATTCCCACCAAAGAGCAATACACAACAGTTCTGTTTTAATGCACTTGCATCTTCCACAACCAACCTGAGGACTGCAATCGCACCTCAGTAACTCCTGACAAGATTCAGATGCTTGTGAGTGTGTTGTCCACAATGGTTCCCATGTATTGTCTAGGCCTTTGTCCAACCCCAATGATTTGGACAAGGCAGTTCAGGAGATGGTGCAAGTGTTTGTCACAAGCAGTAACCTGTCTGGTATGCGGCACGTCTAGTTTGCTGTCTAAGGGCTGGTGATGTTGGTGGAATCCCATCTATTGATCTTCCTTTACGTATGAACATCTCTTTTCGTGCCTCATTGACACTTATATCAGCACTAGAACGGTCATGCATGAGGACAAAAAATCGTTCCAAGGTATGCATAATATTGGCAATATAATCTTCTGTTGGAGTTTGACTGAGAATAACAAATGCCTCTGTTGCTGCTCCAAATGCTTTCCATGTACCCCATGCAGCCTTCTTCCTTTACCACAAAATGCTGAAGTCTGATCACATCCGGTAAATGCATTGAACGCCGGTAGACCGCTTGCTATGTCCTTGTCAAGAACAGCAAAGGGTGTATGTACAGGTATATATCTAAAATGTTTTCCTGTGCCAAATGCTATCCACAACTCTTGTATATTCAGATAAAAGCGGCTGTAGCTATAACAACGACATCTGTATCGACGGTGCGCACCATTATTTTTCTGCTATCCTGATTTGCAGCAAGTGCTACACGAAGTAAGAGCCTCGTATCTGCTTCCTCGTGTGTACATGGGGACAAGCTGCTGGTGTTTTCAATCGGTATATTGCTAAGAACGTTGCTACCTTTTGTGGATTTAATTTGCTTATGGTCATCACATCTTACAATAATCGCCTGTTCTTCTATGTAACCTAACAGCTCTGACTTGTTTTCGTCAACCCAGCTTTCTGGAATTCGTGTATACCATGTCCACCTTTGCCCTAGTTGCAGCTTTAGAATATTTGATATGTATTGATCCCAAACAAGATCCACGCTAGAAACACTGTGTAGTTGACGTTCAATAAAAGGCATGAACACATTCTCCGAATACTCAAGAAATGTTTGACAACCTTTTTGTTTTAACATGTTGATTATTGCTGTGACGTCAAGAATCTTTACATCAACATCTGGCATTTCGTATTCAGGTGGGCATATTTGCTCCAGGCAGATTAACAGTTCTGACTTGTTTCCAAATCTTAGATATCCAAAGTGTGAAATTGAAGGTGAGTATCTACTGTTCTTGTGAAGAAAAACTCATAGAGGTCCCCCTTGCGCACCCGGCACGATACATACAGTTGTGAAAAAAGCGAACATGTATCCTTCAGTGAGGAACTTTGTTGTTTCTTCTTGCTTTTTTTGTTACTGTGGGTCTACTGAAGAGCGGTAACCTGTTCTGCTTTATTACTTTTGTCTTGTATCAAGGCGTTCTGTTACAAAATGTTCATACTGCTTCTTGCCAACCATTTCTATCTGTTTTACTATCTCTTTAACCTGATCATCAAGTATGTCACGAGAATCTAATACCAGGAGATCACCTGTATGATCTTTGAATGGATTACTCATATCTTCAATGACAGCGCACGAGTCATTTACCTGTTTTCCGAACATTATTTGTGTGCTTTTGGTCTGTTCCTGGTGTCATACATTTTTTAGCTTTGTTTTATACATGGTTCTTATATTCCTGCCAATACTCAAATTCATGTAGAGCTCTTGCTACTTTTAGTCCCGATACCATCCATCGTAGAAGTTGGTTTGAATTTTCAGTAAGACTGATAGCTCCACACTCACCTTTTACCAATTTATTGTTTTACTCGTGAGCTTAGTCAATAGGGATCAAGGAGAACGCATGGTGAGATTTGCTGACAACAAAGTGTCCGTTTTCAAACTGCTCGTCTACAATATGATAGATACGATCTAAATTCATCATGTCACGAATATGCACTGATAACCATCTTGTATAGTTGGGATGGTCAAGGGCAAAGAACCGTGGTACAAGGGTGGTAAGTGTGTCCTTGTATAGTTTGAAATTACCCTCACGAAATGATCTCACAAACATGAGAATTGTCCATCTTACCTTCAGTGTTAGTGACCAAAATAGAAACTGTGGACTTTCAATTTCTCTTTGTGCGCGCCAAGTATCAAATTAAACACCTGGAACGGCTGCATCCTGAACAACTGTTTCAAGAAAAGACCGGTAAGCCCGATACATAAGACTGTGCAAGGCACAAGATGTCACCTGATGGGCATGGCGGGTGCGAGCAACATGAGAAGCCTTACGAAAAGAATCTTCTGTGCTTACAAAAGCAATATCAGCCTGCAAAATTGCATGTGTCCAACCACTGTCTTGTAACCAATCGTTTTCAGGGCAGTCATTTCAATATGAATAACGCCAAGCATGGTGACAAACTTAGCTTCACCATGCGTGTCTGGCCAGTCCCATTGTATTTGTTTGGCTATTGCATAAAGTGGCTGATCACATGCCACAACTGGAATTTGTCCAAGGTTAAAGAAATGTACAACATTTGCTATAATGCACATTGAATGTCGAATCATTGAAACTGACTTTGCTTCTTCTTGCAAAAGTAGCAAAAGAGCACCAATGTTGACTGGAGAATCATAATCGGACTGTGCTGCTTCGCTGGCATGGAACTCTGACCACGACATCGTCATGTCTTGTGAATATTCCGACTCTAGTTCTTTCATCACATGCTCCAACCACCTTAAATAGAGGACATAAAGATATCATAACCCCATCATAACATAAAAACCTTAACTTACCATATCTATTCAACTCTGCTGCTCATTGATATCAAATTAAAATGAAATGTCTAATTTAGATTTACTTATGCATAAAAACTCTTTTACTGAAATACGTTCATATGATATGACAAATACATCTACCAACCATAAATACCCTAGTATACTGTCTTGTATTTATACTATACTCTATTGTAATCATATCATTCAATGCCTTATAAATGTGATAACTGTAAGGATAACCAATTGTTTATGTAGAAGTTTTATACTGTTACCTGTTTTTCTGTTTAAAAAGCTAGTGGGATATGTTGGCAATTACTTACAAACGGACTGCTCATCTCAGGAACTTCAGCTTTTATGTGAATAGCCATAGGAGGTACGCTGGCATAGGCATCCGGTAACTGCCTTAATCTTGTTTGGTTATTATTGCTATTGTTTATCACACTGACATTTCGAATTTCTCTAGGACACTCTGTATTTTGATGCTGGAAAATAGAAATTCCAGTGCCATGGAATGAACCCTGTGTTGTAATGGAACTAGGGTTACGGTCGATGTTATCTACAGCACCTGTGGTAAATATATCTCCGCGAAGAATAGAAGGACACATGGTATTTTCCTGCTCAAACCTATCGCAAACACTATTCCCCATCTTCGTTGAAAGTTCTAGCTCTCTGTTGTATGAAATAGACGTTCCAAGCTTATTTAGTTTGTCAATAACACTTCGCTTTTTAGTCTCAGCATGGACCAACACTTCCAAATATATCGGTAGTGGAGGTTCACTAGCTTTTGTGTGATATGCAGATACTGACTGATTCCTGCGACAACTTGTTGAATTAAATAGCTATACTAAGTGCATTCTGGGCATCAAAAATTTCATGTTCTTGATCGAAGATGTTTGGACCTGTTATGATCTTTTTTCGATTAGAGTTTTTAATGACTTAAGAATTGAATTTTGATGGCAGTTGTCCGGAAATGTTCCATTAAAAACTTAATCTTAATTGAAAATGTCTCTTCTTATAATTTTAGCTACTTTTGAAAGAGCAATCGCTTCATCATCATATACTTTATCAGATGCCTGTTTTATTGCTTTACCAATGTCTTTATCATAAACTAACAAGACATCTCGACTCTTTTCTTTATATGTAAGGTTCCATCACAAACATATCTTTGTGTTGTCATATGTTTCATATCTGGAAGTGTATCAAGGAAGATATAGTCGTTCTAACTGTGTTAATCAAATTAATATTTAGATTTCTTCTTTTTCTATTGTAAATGTTTGATAGTATAACAAAAACTTTAATTTAAAATACTTCTTATTTTAAAAATAAATAACTTACCATCAATTGCTACATAGTGACATATGCATACATAATTTTATCCATTTATACGCTTACAAGTGCGTATCCGAACACTATTACAGTTTTAAAAATCATTGAGCATGACTCCTTTTAGGAATTTCTTTTAATAAATATATCTTAGAATGGTATCTAGGAATGATAACTTACCTAAATATATCAGCAAAAATGTGAATAGAAAGTTGTCCTTTAGTTACATACAGATGGGGGGAATATCTAACAAAAGGAAGTAAGTTTTGCTATATTACTTATAAATAACATTTACAACTTTATATTGAAAGCACAAAGTTTTGAAAATAGGAAAATAAATGTTTTGCACTCATTAAAAATATGACGTAAAAATGTTAAATATGTGTGTGTGTGTTGTTTTTTTTATAATATTTTATTGACCTTTTGACCTTTCAAATTAATATAAACTTTCACATTCTATCTAATAAAATTATTTATTTGACAAATATAATCAAATACCAACACAATGGTTTAAAATACACTGTAATATTTTATATATATTACGTATTATAGCAACAAAATACTACTCAATATTTTTTTAATTTTTGTGACATGTTGGAGGCCATTTTGAAAATTTCAGGAAGGGTCTATAGCCTAAATTTCCTTAAATACTCTGAACTACTACTGTGCCGAGCACGTTAATAATAACTGATAAAGCATTATTTTCGAAGCAGGAAAAGAAAATATCAGACATGTTTTAATTGAGTCAGTCTGTGATGAATACCGCATTGATACCTGATTGATTGAGTTTCATGACGCAAATTATAAGAAAAACTAACCACACTGCTTAGTGTACGTCTCACTACACAGTTACGCCCCCTTTTAGGTGTAATCCCACCATTGATTTTTGTTCTTTATTCTATAGTAAATAATAAAAGTTTGAAGGCTTGTCATTCATAGAAAGTCCCAAATGAAAGAAGTGAAACCTACATTTTACTGTTTGTCAACCTCTGCACTATCAGAATATGATGAGAAAAGTAGGGGTCATATGTCATATAAGAGATTTTTTTTCTGCTGTGTGTACACTGGTGACAAAGTGAAAGTTGACTTCCGAAATCATGAATTCATACCCCAATTTCCAAGCATCATTTTTTTTCTAAATTCACAATTCAAACATGACAATGCTATCAAAATGTTCAAAATACATCAATAATGCTATTCAAATAAAAAAATGAGCATTAAAATAAGGAAAATGCATTTTTAAAGAAGAAGAATTGAGGATTATTCATAACCGCCATTATGCGACTACCCCACGGAAACACTTCCTTTTTGCAATGGTGGCACTATGCCTATAAGGAAACTCTTTTTTTTTTAATTTCATAATTACCTCTTTTTTACTAAGTACTACCAATTTGAAGTAATACTGCCAAGTTGTAGGCATTAAATACTGAAACTTTTGACAAAATACCACTTTTTACATGATCATTATATACAGGCGCGAGATGTTGACCGACATGCAATTTTGATGTGTTTGACTAATTTCACCAAAAAAAAATTATTTTTTTTTACCTAATTCCATTAAAATTTTTACACCAAAATAGTCTCATGATACACTGAAGACATTATCTTACAAAAATACATTATTCAATACAATGTACATGCTAAAAATTGCACATTTAAATCATCCAAAATAAAAAATCTTCAAAATTTTGTGATTTTTCATGAAATTTCAATGTAAATATGCACATATATGCTTTATTTAAGGCATAAACTTGCCAAAATGTTGTTTTTTATGAAGCAAATGTCTCCAATTTGTCATTTAAGACTATGGCAGTGTAAAAAAGAGGTTATTTTACCTACAATTAACATTTTGGAAAATCACCCCCATTTCACTCAAGTCTCTCTTATAGGTGTAACCCCACCATTGATTTTTGTTCTTTATTCTATAGTAAATAATAAAAGTTTGAAGGCTTGTCATTCATAGAGAGTCCCAAATGAAAGAAGTGAAACCTACATTTTACTGTTTGTCAACCTCTGCACTTTCAAAATATGATGAGAAAAGTAGGGGTCATGTGTCATATAAGAGATTTTTTTTCTGCTCAGTGTGTACACTGGTGACAAAGTGAAAGTTGACTTCCGAAATCATGAATTCATACCCCAATTTCCAAGCATCATTTTTTTTTCTAAATTCACAATACAAACATGACAATGCTATCAAAATGTTCAAAATACATCAATAATGCTATTCAAATAAAAAAATGAGCATTAAAATAAGGAAAATGCATTTTTAAAGAAGAAGAATTGAGGATTATTTATAACCGCCATTATGCGACTACCCCACGGAAGCACTTCCTTTTTGCAATAGTGGCACTATGCCTTTACCACGGTAACATGCCTCTTTCGCTTAAAAAAGGCCTATGTAATTTGGTTTTGAAATATTTTCAAAATTGTTGATAGTGGTTGTGATTTCTTGATGCAGATGAGTAGAGCAAAAGTTGGCATAGCATATCTGCAATAAGACATCACTGGTGTTCAAAAAGTGGCTTTTATAGGATTTCCACACGCATGTATTTATGAGCATTTGAGAACTTCTTTTTTCAAAAAAATCTAGGATGTAACTGCACCCTCTTTTTAAAAAAAAAACAACCTGGTCAACCTACCAGTTATTGTGCATTTTTATGTAGGTATACATTCTTGCCATGAAAAAAAAATACTTAAAAAAAATTCTATGTGGAATTCTTTTTTCCCGTGGAAATCCTAGACCTTATTTTATATAGAACAAAGAACACAATTCAACTATGTAGTGAGACCTGTAGTTATGATATAGAGGTATGTGTAATGTCCTTGAGCAAGACACTCTTCCGCGTGTGCTCAATACTGGTTCGACCCAGAAATACTTCGATCGTGTTTTGTTTAATTTGCAAGAACTTGTTTCACGATCGATGTAGAATAAATAAATTTAAACTAATAGACGTATGTACATTATAGAAACATGGATTAGAAATCGCAATACCGACATGCAAGTCCGGTAGAGTAGTGTTATTTGTAACACTCTGATACAAACACGCAAGTATAGTACAGTAGTGTCATTTGTAACAGACTTATACCGACATGCAAGTATAGTACAGTAGTGTTATTTGTAACACTCTGATACCGACACGGAAGTCTAGTACAGTAGTGTCATATGTAATACACTGCTACCGACATGCAAGTCCGGTAGAGTAGTGTTATTCGTAACACTCTGATACCGACACGGAAGTCTAGTACAGTAGTGTCATATGTAATACACTGCTTCCGACATGCAAGTCTGGTAGAGTAGTGTTATTTGTAACACTCTGATACCGACACGGAAGTCTAGTACAGTAGTGTCATTCGTAACACTCTGCTACCGACATGCAAGTCCGGTAGAGTAGTGTTATTCTTAACACTCTGATACCGACACGGAAGTCCATTACAGTAGTGTCATTTGTAACATACTGATACCATAAATAGAAGATTTTTATTAAACACTCCGTATGTTTCTCGATTAAATATAAAACATTACCTTCTTTACCCGTATGTCCCAATTTGGATAATGCGCCTCAGGTTTAAAAAAACACGTCCTTATAGCAAAATAAAGTCTCGTCAGCAATCGTTTAAAAAACCACTCGTTTGAACTCGTTGTACGGGAATTTCCGACATTATTAAATATAACGAAACGTGTCTGAACATGCCAATGACGTCATCACATACCAGACATTCGTTGAACCCAAAGAGACCCCACTGTAGTCACATTCTTTTATCCCGAAAATTGAATTGATTGTTAACATGTCTGTTGAAATCTTTAAAAGAGCTCTAATATCATCTAAGAACTATGTACAAATAATACATTTTATTACATTTCTTTTCGATAATAATTTCATTTATTTGAAATATAAGGATGCTTGACAGTGAAATAAATATATAAAATAAATGTTTGTGATTGTTAATTATCAATGAACTACAGTTTAAATCACATTTGCATGACTAAACAATTTTTTTTTACTTCTTTAAATGTTATTTTTCGGTCAAAACTATTTTACTAGCTTAATACCTCTAGGAAATATTCAACATTCATTCATTTCAAGAAAGCCATGCTAGTGTGATTCAAAACAGAAAGTTCTGCCAATTTCCTCATATCCTATTGCAAAATTCAAACATTCACAGTTATAATTGCCCTTAGTACTATTTATAAGTAGAATATTAATACAGTGAAGAAGTACCAGTAGCATTTTTCTTACTAAACTCAAACAATCTAACAAGATCACCGCAAGTGGGTGCAGCTCATCTATTTAAAGTCCACCTAGTAGGTGAGAAGTTTGCATAATCAATATCTATAACTGAAAAACAAAATACATGTAGATCTAAAAAAAAATAGGGAAAACAGGCTAAACAAAAAACTTTAACCTCAAAAGTATGGACACTTAAATAACTTATGCATTGATTGTATAACATAATATAATTTTGTTTATGAAGTTTAGTCACTATAACTTAGACAGTTTGTTAGTGACCCCTTAGAAGTCCTTAATGACCCTTTGTATGCCTAAGTGACTCTTTAATGGTCCCTTTGAACCCCATAGTGTCCCCTTTTAACCCCTTAGAGGCTCCTTAGTGACCCCTTTGCAGTACCTAGAGCCTTTAGTTGTCTGTAAAAGGAACTGTCCCATTAGCTCTGTCTATAGAGCAAGAGACTTCTTTATCTCGGGGTTGCGTGTTCGACTCCAGGGGCTTGCCAACTAAAAATATTAACAATCGTTCAGATGGGATTTTAAACCAAGGGTCCAGGTGATGGTGTCCCCTTTGAACTCCTTAGTAGTGATGGAGGATAAGGTAGTATATGGGGTATCACATAGTAATTGATGGTGGATAAGGTAGTATATGGGGTATCACATAGTAATTGATGGTGGATAAGGTAGTATAGGGGATATCACATAGTAATTGATGGTGGATAAGGTAGTATATGGTGTATGAGATAGTAGTGATAGAGATAAGGTAGGATATGGTGTATGAGATAGTAAGTGATGGTGGATAAGGTAATATATTGCGTGTGAGATAGTAAGTGATTGAGGATAAGGTAGTATATGGGGAATAAGCTAGGATATGGTGTATGAGATAGTAGGTGATGGAGGATAAGGTAGTATATGGTGTATAACATAGTAAGTGATGGTGGATAAGGTATTATATTGCATGTGAGATAGTAAGTGATGGTGGATAAGGTAGAATATGGTGTATGAGATAGTATTAATGGAGGATAAGGTAGTATATGATGTATGAGATAGTAAGTGATTGAGGATAAGGTAGTATATGGTGTATGAGATAGTAGTGATGGAGGATAAGGTAGTATATATATGGTGTATGAGATAGTAAGTGATTGAGAATAAGGTAGTATATGGTGTATAAGATAGTAAGTGATGGTGGATAAGGTAGTATATGGTGTATGAGATAGTAGTGATGGAGGATAAGGTAGTATTTGGTGTATAACATAGTAAGTGATGGAGGATAAGGTAGTATATGGTTTATGCGATAGTAATAATGGAAGATAAGGTAGTATATGGTGTATGAGATAGTAGTAGTGATGGAGGATAAGGTAGTATATGGTGTATAACATAGTAAGTGACGGTGGATAAGGTAGTATATGGTTTATGCAATAGTAGTGATGGAGGATAAGGTAGTAAATGGTGCATAAGATAGTAAGTGATTGAGGATAAGGTAGTATAAGGTGTATAAGATAGTAAGTGATGGAAGATAAGGTAGTATATGGTGTATAACATAGTAAGTGATGGTGGATAAGGTAGAATATGGTGTATGCGATAGTAGTGATGGAGGATAAGGTAGTATATGGTGTATGAGATAGTAAGTGATGGAGGATAAGGTAGTATATGGTATATAACATAGTAAGTGATGGAGGATAAGGTAGTATATGGTATATAACATAGTAAGTGATGGAGGATAAGGTAGTATATGGTTTATGAGATAATAAGTGATGGGGAATATGGTAGTATATGGTGTATGCGATAATAAGTGATGGGGAATAAGGTAGTATATGGTGTATGAGATTATAAGTGATGGTGAATAATGTAATAAATGGTGTATAACATAGTAAGTGATGGGTCATAAGGTAGTATATGGTGTATAAGATACTAAATGATCGGGAATAAGGTAGTATATGGTTTATGAGATAATAAGTAATAGTAGGTGATGGTTGATAAGATGTATCAAGATAATACCTCCTTGAGATAAGATAGTGTATCTTTTTTTTAGTTTTTGAGAAAAACAAATTCCCTACCTACCTATCCATATTTAAAAACTAGGATCGAGAGATGGTAAACAAATTATTTTAATGCTTGCCTGCTAAACGCTGTTATTATTTAAGTCCATTTTCTTAGTACAGATGATAAGACTTCTGTGTTGTAACTGGCAAACACATCCACTGTTTTAGTGGGAGACCCAGGTTCAAATCCTGGCATTAGCTGGATTTGGAAAAGAAATGGCTTGGATATTGCAGTGGGAAAAGCAAAGTCAAAAAATATTATTGAAATTTTTGACACTATTAATTCCTTTCCATTTCATACTTTAATTGTTCAATTATTTATTGTCTGTTTAAAATATTAGGATTTAAACTTTGTTAACATTCATTTTACATCAGTTATGTACATGCGGAATACTTAAATCACTTTTGATAGTGTGGATGGAGATAATATGCTTAATTTGGGAAATGTTTTGGTGTCAAGACAAGTCTCAATTTATAATAACAGGCAATCTAAATTTGCTTTAACGCTTGAACAAATTTGTATATTATAAACTTTTTTTTTCTCTTTGTTTTATGACTTTTATTGAATTTAAGTAATAGATATTCATTCACTGGAAACACTATATCTTAAGGCATTTTTTATAAACGCTTTATTGGCATAAATTGTTCTTTAAGTTATTATTTAATGACTTGCATGCAATCAGGATAGTATTAATGCATTAAATACTTAATTAGCCTATTTAAACAAAGAATAATAAGTGTATGTAAGGTTTTAAATGCTTTCATTGTATTGGATTCTATTCTGTTCCATGACCTTATTGACCATTGAATTTGTGGTAACGATAGCTAGTCCCATGAGTCGACCTCTTAGCGCAGTTGGTTACGCGTCTAACTATCAATCCAGGGGTCATGAACTCGAATCCCCCGCTTGTGACTCATTATCATTCGTCTCTTACCGCTGATTCAAGTTAGAAAGTTATCAGATACTTGCTCGAGTACTGGTTAATCACAGGAAACAGTGGCTAAGTTAACTGATCGTCTGTTAGCCCTCGATGGCATAAAATGATGCTAAATATTCAATCAGTCAATCAATCAATCAATTGTTTACATAAATAAACATGCACATTTCTGTGTAAGACATTGTTAGAAATTTGTAAATTTTATTTTAAACATGTATACAGTTTTCATGTTGTAATTACAAGTGCAGTCAATATCAATGTGAACCTGCAGTATGCAAAACTATGTGGTTTTAAGTGTCGCTCCATTCTTCTGAGTAGCTCTTTTTTGCTGAAGACTGGAAGCAATTATAAAATATGAAAATGTGATTTTTAAGATAGTGCTAACACACCAAATAGAAACAAAGATAACATTCAAAGCTAGAAATAGCCGGCAATTATTGTAACGTGTAAATACTGGACTACAAATTAAAACAATTGTAGGACAAAAACCCACCCGGACAAAAACCCATCCATTGATTTTAACTTAAACAATAAACCCACCCTAATTATTTTCCAGGTGGAAAAAAAACCCACCCTATATACTTTGTAGGCGGACAAAAACCCACTTGTGACAAAATATTCAAGGCTGGCGAAAACCCACCTGTCATAATAAATTGATTATTTTTGTTGGTATATTAATTACATTATTTTCATTTAAATAAATTAATCAAATATACAGTAAAGTTAAATTGTTTTATCCGATGCATGTACTGGTGCAATCCAGGATTTCATATTCCATTTGCAAAAAGTGCTACTTTTTTATATAAAAGTGCTATGTTATGAATGTACTTAAACATACTGGTGCATCCCAGGAAATTTGCTATGTATTTTGTAAATGTGCTACTTTCCATGTGACTGGTATACATGCATTCTTTCTTTAGTTAGATTTACTTTTTTATCAAGTTCGTTTCGATAAGGGTTAACATTGAATATAATATTAATTCCTTAATTTTTGTTTGAATCTAATTATTATATAATTTTAAATCTATTTCTGATCATGTTCAACTCTTATATTTCATTTTGATAAGAGTTAACTTTAAATCAATAAATTCAACAAAATAGTTAATCACTCAAATTAATTGCTCAATTAAAGACTTTTCGAGTAGATATAGTGAATATCTAGCTGTTTGTCTTGTGATTACATTTATGTATTATTTGGTAATAGAGAACTTTTTTTCTAAATAATGGCGATTTAATAGTCTAAACAAGTACTTCCAGTAAAATATCTATCGTGAAATGCAAATACGAACATAACATGGACTCGAGAGTGTGATATTGGTTTCCTGATGCCTTCTAGTAAGAAGAGAAAACAGGATAATATATCTCCCGCCAATGACAACAAAGAGGTGAAACGGAAAACAAAGAAAAAGATGGCGGCCGTTCAACAAACTCAGATGCCTGGCGGAGACACTCCACAAACACCACATCTTCAAACAGGGCCGACTAGTCAACAAGCTCAGATAACCAACGTGAGTACTCCACAACCACCATATCTTCAATTAGGCCAGGCCAACAACTCGTATATGTTACCATCGGCATATCATCAAATCCCGGCGTATCCACCCGTGTCACCTTATTACACGAACAATAACCCTGCTTCTCCTGTATTATCGCAGCCAGATGTTATGACAGCTATTTTGCATCGTCTAGAAAACATGGACACGAAATTAGGTCAATTGCATACCATTCAATGCAGTGTAAACAAAATCACGGAACGCTTGAATACACTAGATCAAAAGATGAACGATATTGAAGTAAGCCAGAAATTTATAGGTGACCAATATAACTCTGTATCAAAGTGTACCAATGTAAACAAAACAAACATTGATGTCATGAAATCAGATGTCAAAACACTAAAAAATGACAATACAAAGCTGAAATCGGCAAATGATGCCCTGGTAGAGGACGTGATTGACCTCAAGTGTCGGTCAATGCGGGACAATTAAATGTTCTTTGGTATCGCGGAATCATTAACACATACCAACGATATGATGGCAGAGAGTGGTACAGATACCCCGAACAGCAACACATTGGTTTCGGGTATAGCCCAGGATCCATTCGTTGTAGTCCCAGAACCTTCAATACTTCGTCTACAGATGCGGATCATTCCAGACCTAAGCAAGCTCCAGTTTTAAACAACACTTGTTATGAGAATTGCAGTGAAAAAGTGCTATCATTTTGTAAAACAGTGTTAAATATATGTGATCCAGCCACAAAAATCAGTATAGACAGAGCACACAGGGTGGGCAAGTTTGATCAAAGAAAGACCAGGCCAATCGTTGTTAAGTTCGAAGATACGGACTCCAAGCTTACAGTAAAAAATGCTTTAAAACATGTTAAGCTATTCAAAACTCCTTATAATGTTTAAGAGCACTTTCCACAAGAAGTGAAGGAGCGCCGAAAGGAACTAATACCCATAATGCTTAAGGCGAGGGACGAAAACAAGTGGGCAGTATTAGTGAGAGACAAACTTTTTATAAACAATGTACTTTACAAACCTAATGCCAGTAGTTCATACTAGGGAGGCGGGGAAAAGCATGAGCTTTTGAGTATTTCATGGAACATTGAAGGAATTACAACCTGTATTGATGATGAAGACTTTGTGAATGTAGTAACGAATTTTGACATTATATTTATATGTGAAACATAGCAGAAGAACAATGTCAGTCTTAATTTAAATGGTTATGATTCAATTAATGTACCAAGAAAAGAAAGTGTAGATGGTAGAACAAAAAGAGGTCACGGTGGAATTTGTCTGTTTTATAAAAACTATCTTAGCAAAGGAATAACAGTGTTAGATATTGATGAAAATGGCATCTTGTGGGTTAAATTTTGTAAAACCTTTTTTAACATTGAAACTGACATATATGCATGCTTTTCATATGTACCTCCTAGTAATTCAGTTTATTTTGCCCTACATGAAATAGGTTTCTATAATATAATTGAACACAATGTTAGAAAATATTCAGAACTTGGTAATGTGATGTTAATAGGAGATCTAAATGCAAGGTGTGGAGAGAGGTCAGATATATTACTCAACACAGTTGAAGTATATTCCTACTTTAAGCAGAGATGATACTGTTGACATGAACTATATAAATGATATCCTGCATAGATTTAGTATGGATAAAACTGTGAATTCTTCTGGTCTCAAATTGCTGGAAATATGCTTAAACAGTAACTTAAAAATTGTCAATGGGAGAATGGGTGATGATGCAGGTGTTGGAATGTTTACTTATATGTCAACTAATGGTAATAGTCTTATTGACTATGCTGTATGTTCAAGCGAATTATATCCCTTTATTAATGACTTTATAGTTCATGACATGTATTCTTGTTCTACACATGCCCCTATTCAAATTAATTTATGTGTCAAATGTCGGCCTACTGAGGTTTTTACTAAACCACAAAAAATCAATAAAATAGTATGGAATCAAGATAAGGTAAGCGACTTTAAAGAAACCATGACAGCTGAAGCTTATAGTATTGATTGCATTGTAAATAACATTATATCATCTGATATAAGTCTGAATACTGGTGTTGATAGTACATCAAAAATTATATATGATAATGCTTTTAATGTATTTGAGCAAACAATAAATATACCAGGCTCTGACATAAAGAAAAGTAAATTCAAAAGCCCATGGTTTACACCAAAATGTGAAGTTGAAAGACGTGAGCTTCGTAAAGCAAACAAGATTTTTAATAAATGTAGAACTACAATTAACAGTGAAATTCTAATTGCAAAAAGACGAAGGTACAGGTTAGCCAAACGCAGAGCACGTGCTAAATTTAGAATTAAACAAAGACATGATTTACATATTTTATCTAAATCTCAACCCAAAAAATTTTGGGCCGAACTAAAGAAATTGAAATCTAAAAAAACGATTCAAAGCAAAATTAGCCATGAAGAATTTTTTGAACATTTTAAAAATCTATTTTCATCAAATACAGAATTTGCAAATGAAGAAGTTGAAGAACAGTTAAATAATGAAACATTGTTTATAAATATTATACAACAACTGGATCATGACTTTAATACTCAGGAGGTTAAGAAGACCACATCAACACTTAAGGCAGGTAAAAGTGGAGGTATCGATAATCTGATCCCAGAAATGTTTTTAGAAAGTAGTGATATTTTGGCACCATCTCTATGTAAACTGTTTAACTTCATGTATGAAAATAGCTTTTACCCAGAAAACTGGACTAAAGGATCTATTGTTCCCATTCCCAAGAAGGGCAATATAAATGAGGTAAATAATTACAGAGGTATAACTTTAACAAGTATTTTTTCAAAGATCTTTTCTGTTTTACTTGATACACGATTACGGAATTGGGCAGAGTCAAATAATTTGCTTTCTGATTACCAATTTGGTTTCAGAAAAAATAAAAGTACTATAGATTGCATTTTTGTATAAAGTTCTATCATTGATAAAGTCATTAATACCGAAAAGAAAAAGTTATATTGTGCTTTTGTGGATTTCCAGAAAGCGTTTGATGTTGTTTATAGTAATGGAATATGGTTTAAATTACTTTTATCAGGTGCATCAACAATAATTGTTAACATGTTAAAATCAATATATGAGAGTGTAAAGTCCTGTGTGAAAGTTGATGGCCATGTTACTGATTATTTTAATAGTAATACGGGTGTAAAACAAGGAGAGCCCTTGTCGCCGTTCTTGTTCATTTTATTTGTAAATGACATGCATGATTGCTTAAAAGATGACAATTTTGACAGTATTACCATTGACCAATTACAAATGTTTATGTTGTTGTTTGCCGACGATACAGTATTATTTTCATATTCAAAAGAGGGTTTACAAAGAATGCTCACAAAATTATTTTATTATTGTGACAAGTGGGGTGCAACTGTAAATATAGCAAAAACTGTTGTTATGGTTTGTAAAAAAGGAAATTTTGAAGTATTCCAGTGTTTTTTTTCACCATTTTGGGAAGATGACCCATACCCTTGGAATTGGGAATTTAAGCGGCATTTTCTTTATCATTGGGAATGTTTTTTGCATTAAATATATTTATATATTTATAAAAAGTGTACATTTGCTTATCAGGCCATTTAATTAAATAATCAATGTCATACTAAATTCAGAATGGGGAAAACTTTCTTTATTTTATCAAGGAAGTATGGCGAGTTTCAATTTACATTTTTGAAGCTTTCAATTGGGAATTTTTACCATTCAATTGGGAAAAAAAGATACTAATATGACCCAATAATGGCTATAAAAATGGCCGAAAAAAACCCACTGTATTCTATAATAATAATAAGCTAAAAAATGCAAACAAATTTACCTATTTAGGAGTTACCTTATCATCTAATGGTAGTTGTTACCAATCGCAAAAAGCATTGTCTGAACAAGCCTCAAGAGCTCTACACTCATTAAATTCATTATATGATATTGTTTCACTAGAAATAGGAGACAAAATTAAATTATTTGATTCCTAGATTTTGCCAATTTTGAATTATGGATCGGAAGTTTGGGGGTTCCATAAATCACCAGATGTTGAACGCATACATTTAAAATTTATGAAGCAATTGTTAAATGTAAGACAGCAAATGGCGAATGCTTCGATATATGGCGAGCTGGGTCGTGTTCCATTATATATTATAAGAAAGGTCAGAATAGTGAAATACTGGCACAAAATTATCAAAAATCCTGACTCCCTGGTACACAAAGTATTTAATTTACAGGATGAAAATGGTAATCAATTATCATATAAACAATTTTGCTAAAAATGTCAAACAACTGTTAGATTCATTAGGATTCTCATTTATTTGGAATTCTAATAACGTTACAATTGTACAACTAAATAACATTGTTCAATGTATTTATGATCAGTATTTACAGCAGTGGTTTGCTGACCTTAGAACGTCACCCAAACTTGAGACATATCAAATTATAAAGAGCAATTTCGTTTATGAAACTTATCTTTCAAGTGTTCAAAACAATAAATACAGAACTGCTTTAACCAGGCTTAGATGTTCTGCACACAATTTAATGATTGAGGAAGGAAGATACAGAAACATTGAAAGAAACACAATATTATGTACTAAGTGCAATATGAACTCGGTTGAAACAGAATACCATTTTGTATTAGTATGTCCATTTTATCCTGAACTAAGAATAAAGAACTTACCTAGATATTTTTGCCACTGGCCATCGATGACAAAATTTAAAAATCTGATGAATACGAAACATAAACAATTATTGAACAAAGTAGCAAAGTTTGTGTTTTTTGCTACAGAACAAAGGGGATGATAAAAAATTAGCTGACACATGGACAGTAATGTACTTGTTAACAGTTATGTGATGTGATTAAATGTGATATGTATATAACAAACTGATAATATTGTAAATAACTTATTAACAATGTATATGTGTGCGCGTGTGGTTTCCTATTATGTAAATAACTAAATACCATAAAGAAAGTCTAAATTGCATATTACAACACTGTGTAAAAACAGTTAGCAGAAATGTTCCGTGTATGAACAGGTCAATTATTGCTGAGAAATCACATATTATTATCTTGTTGTCACAAGGTAACTCATACTATCCATAGAATAATATGCTGCAGTTAATATTTAGCTGTACAATCATCTCACATAGATTAAATTTTCAATAATTTGTTACTTTTCGCAATGCACTGAATAAAAATCATGGCATGTCAGACGATTCTTCGACTGTAAACAAGTAAATAACAGCCGATAACCCGTTGTCATCATTCATGCGTTGTATATTTCAGCAGCAATTACTACGAATGTTACTCTTACCAATACTGCTGGCAAACAACATTGATAAGACTTAAAAAATCCGATTATTATGTGACACTTTTTCCCCCAATATAGAACATGTGAGAATTCTGCAAGCATCTAATGGATCTGGACTTCCGGTGATTAGGTATATAATCGCCCTACAAAAATTATTATTGATTATTATCATCGTCATTATAAATTTGTCGTTCTTTTTTCAATATTGATTGTAAGATATGAATTGGATTTTCTTTATAGAAATGTTTATATAAAGAAGTCTACTTATAAATACTGTAACAATTGTTATATCATGTTTTTCCACAGAGTATTGTGTGGGGTGCGAGGTAGTTGTGTGCGTGAAGTGTGTGGTGTGCGAGGTAGCTGTGTGCGTGAAGTGTGTGGTGTGGGTGTGTGAGTTTATGGCTTTGTTGTTATATTTATTATTGTATTATCATGATAGCCATACATATGGCGATGAACATGTATATGTTTTTGCTAATAAAATTTTGACTTGACTTGACTTGACAGTAAAATGTTGTATACAGTTTAAAATATCTTTAAATGGATAATTTCATCCCATTGATAAGAGTTAACATTGTCCGCCTATATCAAAATCAATGGGTGGGTTTCTGTCCGGTGGGTTTTTGTCCATCTTCCAATTAAAACACCTGCTTATTTGTTTTATAGCTTTAGAGAACAACATAGCAGGTCAGTCGTGAAATGTCTTTTGCGTAGCATAAAGGCCGAGATGATCAGATTGCATAGCAGGTGTTAAATAAACAAGGTTGGTTATTTCGTAGACAAAAAATCTTTATGACTAATCTATATTTGTTTAAATATTCTCTGTAAATGGCCATAGGCAATTGTGTATTGTCGTTATGCCAATAAAACTGAAACTGAAACTAATCGATCGTCACATATTTTCTAGGTAGTTCCCAAATTGAATTGAAGTAAAATCATAATCCATGGGCGTAGGAGCGTTTCAATTATTGGGGGGGGGGGGGGGGGGGGGGGGGGGGGGGCCAACATGTACTACGTAGCCTTAAATATTTTAATGCACATTATTTACGTTTATTTGTTAATACAGGGTTAGTATTTGCAGTTTTGCACCAAAAAAGCATTAATACAGATTACAATACACATTTAGTTCTTCAGATATTGTATTTCAAATCAGATAAGTGATATGCGTATACTTGATCGGACACCCACACACCCGGATCCGATACTATAATCTATATGTTTTATTTAGTATAATAGTCCCTTTTGTTTATATGTAATAAATATCATTGCTATCAAAGACTTCAACCATCGTTACTTCAATGCATTATTATGTATCGGTTTTTATAATACAAGCAAGCCCAGCAAAGACGATCTTATTCGTTAGTATTGAAATAGTCCAGGTTTAAAATAATAGTTAAGATCCATCGTAGTGGCGGGCCGAATTCCGTCGAATGATGTAAAACTGGACAGTAAGGAGGCTATAGAACTATCATATACACTTTTTAAAACTTGCCAAAGTACTCCATCCTCTCTTTGTTCTTTGCTACAAATTCTGACGCTACTTGTAGAATGTTAATCTGATCAGTTTCGTCCTTGTGACAGTGTAACAACATCATGTTGTTCAAACGTTCCTGTGACATCGTTGATCTTAAGTAGGTTTTAAGTCGACGTAAAGTCGAAAATGAACGTTCAGCCGTTGCGGTGGTAACGGGAATTGTAAAATACATCTGTATTAGCATAACGACAGCTGACATAAACTTCTTTGCGCCTGGCTCATTATTTAATATGTCACAAACAATTCTAATGCTTGATACTTTATCGACCTTCAATGCACTTCCTTTGATCATGTCTTCCATTAAAGGTAATTGCGCCTGCAGCTTTTGCATGTCGATGTCGTCTTTGTACAAGTTGCTTACGCTTACGGGGACATCAACGGAGACACCATTTGCCGCATCTATTACCAATCGTTCTATGTCCTCTACAACGTCAATATTCTTGTTTAGAAGTCGTCGCTCAAGATGATTCTGAATACAGTCGATAGCCTCGAAATACTGTTGGCGGAAGTAGTCTTTTGTGTTATCAAATTTCACACTATCTTCCCCGCAATCCAGTCGTTTTGGTATTCTTTTATATCGGGGCAGACAAGGGGTCTCCGTGATGTTCTGTGACATGGTTTCGATTTTCTCATAGAACACTTTGAACGAGTCATCTGTTCTCTGTCTCGCACAGAAGGACATAAGCATCCTGCAACCATTCTTAGCGTCTACCACACACGAGTCTTTGTTTTGGAGTGTAATAGACAGTTGCTCAGTTGCGGCAAACAGCATATGTGAAAGATGCAGCCCAAAATATGTGTTAAATTTCTGCATCAAGGTTGAAATACCACCAGCACGTCTTGAATAATCATCATTCCTTGATGCGTTCACCTCATCCATAGTATCTATGAGGACTTCATAGTTGTCTAACACAGAACTTATAGCAGACGTTCTTACAGTCCATCGAGTCGGGCACAATGGCTTGATAGTTGCTGTAGATTTTCCCGATTCGACTTGTAGCTTCTCAAACAAAACTTGACGTTTTGGCGACCACTTTATGAGTGAGGCGATCTCTTTAACTATATCGATTGCATCCCGCATGGCTTTTATTTGACGGCATGAATCTTGTAGACCTAGATTTAAACAATGTGCAAAACAGTGCACAACAATGGCCTGTGGAACTTCTTGTCGAATTTTAACGGCCACTCCATTTATATGAACCATAAAGTTGGACGCTCCATCATACCCTTGACCACGACAATTGTTGAGTGGTAAACATAGACGAAGAAGAACGTCCTTAATAGAAAGGAGAATTGTTGCAGCCTTGGTATCGTCCACCTGAATCATGCCTATAAAGTCCTCATAACCAACAAAGTGCTCGTCGACCCAACGAATGCTTATTGAAAGTTGCTCCCTGTTGGAAATGTCTCTTGTTTCGTCCGCCAATATGCTGTACCATTTCACCTCAGATATTTTTTGGATAAGTTTTCTTAGTAAATTGTGCCCCATTAGATTGATTTGTTCATTGATTATGATTGGAGATTGGTATGTGCGCTGTTGAACCCAGTTATTAAGAAGGGGACTATCGTCTGCTCTGAGCATCATCAGCTGGTCGAAATTCCCCTCTCCTTCTCTTTTACCTCGCACAGGTAAGCCCTGACGCAGCATAAACTTCAACGATTTTAGTTGTTTAATCAAACATTCACGATGATTAGCTTGATCGGCTTTATTCTGGTTGTGTATACTACTCTGAACGTTGATCCCTTTCTTTGCAAACTCAACCTTTTCAACTACTTCTTTATGGGTATGACTCTGTTCGTGTTCACGAAATTTCGCGGGGGCCTTTTCCCAGTTATTGAATCCTTCATTCATGAAGTTAGTTTCCGACTTTGTGCTGAATGATATCAGGGAATGGTTGGAAGCGAATTGGCATGTTGAACAATAGACACGGTTATTTGTTATACAGTATGTAAGCCATGGGTAATCAACAAACCAACTTGCCTGACATGTCCGTTCTCGGTTTTTATAGATTCTCACAGACCCGTCTAATATTTCTGTGTCTGTTGGGTGAAATGGCTCCAAGGATGAACAACATAAAGTATTACAATTAACGTTACGCGGTAAGGTACTAACATGAACTTCACTTGGATCTACTGGAACAGGGCTATGGGTCCCGATGTGTTTATTGTCAGGCGTGTGGACACTGTTTTCCGAAACAGATTGCGTTAATGGACTTGTTTTGTTGTCACTGCTTTGGTCACATGATCTTTCACCTACATTTTCAATGTCATGCTGTAGACTCTGTTCTTTGTTGTTTTCTATCTTTATCGTTGATTCTTTGGTGACTTTGTCTGACTTTTTTTCAAAGAACGAAAACAGTGTACCCTGTTTTGATCGATTTGGTTTGCTTACTTTAGTTGTGTTTTTATAGTTTGATTGACTCGGAGGACATTTGCGTTTGTTTGAAGATTGTTTTGATTCACAAGAGACGGTCTCTGCAGTTGGCAAGATAGCACAGAAATGGTTGGGTTGAAATAAACTCCCCGTACGCGCGTCCAAATTTCCGTCACGCGACCACAATACTATGAACGGGTTTCGTTTTGTACTTGGGATGCTGATTGAATTGCGTACTCGTATATGACCATTAAGCAAGGGTCTAATGCCGTGACTTGTATCAGGATAAGCTGAATAAATATCAGTATTAACCACATTCGGAAGGCTTAAAACCTGTAGCATAGATGACCAAGTTTTTGTTTCACACATATGCATGGCTTCTAATCTAACACATTCCTCTAGGTCAATGTCATTTCTATTAGCAGAAACATTGGTTAAAAGTACACTAAACAAAGTTGTTTTATCTGTTGTCATGATACTTGGTTTTGATGCTGCTTATTCCAGTATGGGGTGATCGCTGTAGAAATTGGCATTCAGATTCAAATCACAGACAGACAGCAATCTCAATGGTGATGCCAATGACTCATCACCTGTAAATATAACAAATATACACCTGAGACCACGTATGGCTGTTACAAGGAAGATACGGTATGATTACTTTTCAAATTGGAAAAAACACATGTATAAATTCACTATACATAGCACATATCAATAATTCCTCAGTTTCATTGAACTCGAACGGACACAGTTTTAACCAACATATCGGCAGACGAACATACGGACGATATGCATGACGCTTATTAATATCCGCCATTGAAATATGATCAACATATTTTAAACAAAAGACCCATGAGGGCCTATACTCTACTGGCATTGATCTAGCTTGTTTCAAAAGGAACCATTATGTCATCAATATTCAAATACCACCCAAGTTTGGTGAAGATCAGATAGTAAGTGGAAGCTCTATTGTTTTCACAAGCTGTATTATAGCAATTTCCACGATTCCAATTCGGATATGGCTGGATTTCGAAAGGAACCGAGCTCTCATGAATATCTAACTACTGTATAAGTTTGGTTGAGATACAATAAAAATAAAGACTGTATCGCATTAACAAAATCTTTTATAGCAATTTTGACAATTTCAAGGGTCATAATCCAGTCATGCATGGGCGGATCTGGCTGGCTTTTAATAGGTACCGAGCTCTCATGGATATCTCACTAATGTATAAATTTGGTTGAGATATAACAAAAAAAAAAGAAAAGACTGTATCGTGTTAACAAAGTTTTTTTATAGCAATTTTCACCATTTCAAGAGTCATAATCCAGTCTTGCATGGGCGTATCTGGCTGATTTTCAAAAATAATCAAGCTCCCGTGGATATATAACTACTGCATAGAATTAGTTGCGATACAATAAAAAATGAAGACTGTATCGTGTTAACAAGAAATTGTTTACAGAAGGACGGATGCACGCATGCACGCACGACGGACAAATTGCTACGGCATAAGCCCTTCTGGCCTTTGCCAAGTAGAGCAAAACAACCCGGACACAGTCACTATATAACAGGATACCAGAGTTACTTCGTTAGCTAAAATCTTTAAGCCGAAATGGATTAAAGATATGTACGACATGATACTTACTTTACAGTGATAAATGTTCACCCGTCCCAACGATTTTTGGGGAAATTGCAGACGACAATTCCTAAATGATGGCTGAAAACCAGACGGACGCAGCGGCGAATAAATGTTTTCACCAAAAACAATAATAAAATGATGGAGTTTAAATAATTTCACAAGTTTAATTGAAGTTCAACCAACAGTTTTGGAGAAACATTGCAAACGACAGTATTTTGAAAGCGGACGGGAACACAAACAGACAAAGCAATGACTGTATTATTTCCTGAAATAGAAGATAACCACAGCAAATCGATGATTGGTTTCAATAATGGTTATTATTATTTTTATTATTATCTATATAGAATTTCAATGACATACACGTTCATACAAAACAATCTTATTCAAAAAGGATTTTTATTTTGATACATTCAAATCTCATGAAACGCTAAGTGGTGATATTTTCATGTTTACAGTGGTAAACGGCACCTGCTTAGCCTACCGCCAATCAAAGAAATCACATGAAACCACAATCCCTTTACAATGAGACCCAAACGCTTAAGCAGTAACGGCCAGTTATTGACAGTCAATTACCATTAACCATTAAGTAACGAACGGACCGAACCCCTTTAAACAAACTGTCGACGAGTGACACTTTTACAAAAATGATTTAACGGCCTCTACTAACCTTTCAAATACAGTGAAGTAGCATTAAACAAGCAATCTCCATTTCCAGTTGTTTTCACAGGGCGGACTTTTGAAAAAGGTATGTCTGTAGGAGCCAGTGTCTCAGCTAGACCATCCGTCTGCATATTTGAGTAGCTAGGGTTGTTGGTAGTTAACGTGAGTGGTGCTATGATAGTTTTATACCTAGCATCCAACTCTAAAACGCATGTTCTATTCCCCGTTGATATGGCATCTTTCAACTTCCGCAGGTCGGAGATGACAGAGTCATCACTGAAATGCAATATAGTTAATATGATTGCATAGAATGAAAAATGAATAAATTGGAGTAGCAAGATTGTAAAATGAAACAATTTCAAACATTTACCCTAATTAAGTAATGAGGCTGGCACGATATAGCGCAGTTGGTAGTGTTAACTAGGGTGGTCCTTTCTATCATATGCGCACACAGTTTGAAGTTATTATGTATCGTTTATCTCTCTGAGGCTGCATGAAATGACTTTAGCTGCTGAGTGACAGTTTTATGTGAAACTTGCCGGTCCGGGTAGCTCACTCGATAGGCTAGTGTATCTGCCTCGTGATCTGGAGGTCACAGGTTTGATACCCGGTCGAGGCGACATTCTTTCGGGCGACTTTTTCCATTGCCTCTCACCTATGATTCAAGTGAGAAAGTAGTCAGTGGCTTAGCAAAATGTTGTGTAAGTACTGGTAAGGGAAAGCCAGGAAAACATGGGTAGGTGCACTGACCGCCGTGATATTACCAAATCTGTTGAAAGCGGCGTTAAACTCCAAACAAACAAACTTATGTGAAACTTAAAATATTAACTAAAAAAAAAAATTGCTGGTGAGCGGATTCGATCCTTCAGCTCCCGCGTGACAGAACGATGCTTTCACCATTAGGCTACGCAGACACGTACCCAGTCATGGTAGTAAAATTGAAGTGCTTTAAAATATTACGGATCGAATGTAAATTTCTGGTTTTCCAAATAATTTTTTTTAAACCTTATAAATATTTCGCGTAGACCTGGGCAAATTCAAAATAAGACTTACTAAATCAAATAAACTGGCTTACCTGCTCGACGATGCAACTGCCATTGCTATGTTTATACAGGGCCTGAGGCACGTTTATTTCATGATGTTTATAATATTTTTTAAAATGATCGCGCCATATTATAAGACTTGTTTCCGGCGACCTCTTCTAGCGTAAAAAATGTATTTATAATATCGGGGAACCGCTGGAATAGAATCCCGGTCGGGTTTAATTTACGGAAAATAAAATAAAAAGATCAACATAATTTATTGTTGTAATCTATTTGAAAACAGAAATTAGCATCCATCAATACATAATACAAATATCAATAATTTCATGATTCAATTGTTTTTGTTAAATTTGTTTTATATAAGGTATATTACTATTATCATATGTAAATATGCTTAATTTTGTGACAATTATTGGGGGGGCCAAAGCATATGCTGCCCCCCCCCCCCAGCCTGAACATTGGGGGGGCCCGGCCCCCCCTGGCCCCCCCGGCTCCTACGCCTATGTAATCAAAGCTTACAAACATGCGTTTTGTAGTAGTTATCTTTTACTATTGATATTGGTTATATTACACACTTGTAGCGGAAGAACCTACTTTATATATAAATTTATTTTAAGCAAGCTAACAAGGATAAACTTACAGGAAGGAAATAAATTGATTCAATGATATTCAGAGAGATTTGTGTTACGTATGCATTGTAAAGTTTTACATACAATATAAGGTGTATGTTACGAATTATGTAATTTTTAAAAAATAAAATAAAATGGAAATTATCGATTTGTCTTCCAACCAAATCAGGGACAAAGGTAGAAGATTACAAGAAATCACATGGCTTGTCAATATAAATATTGACTTTATTCGAGTTGTGGAACTACTGGAATGTAACAGGTTGATTGACAAAGAACTCTGTAAGAAGATATTGGACACGTGTTCGAGTTACAATGGATCCAGGGCAGAAAAGCTAAGTTATCTATGTATGATATGGAAACATGTATCGTTAGATCAGTTAATTACAGCAGTACGTACACTAAACCCTAGTTTGCCAGACAATGTTGAACCTGCACTGGTACCGAATTCAGATATGACACTTAAATATTATCATCTGATGAAAGAGAATGTAGATAACCACATCTTTAATGACACCCGTGCTGATGTTAGAATGTTGATCGATGGTTTGAAATTAAAGTTAAAGCTTGAGTCAAGCAGAGAACAGAAAAGAAGACATTTTTTTGCTGACAAGCTTGTGCCGCTATACGTTGTTCTTGTAATACATTTTCAGACAAAAACTGAGCGGGAATCTATTTTGAATGAAATGAAAGAGGTCATACCCAGAGATATAGACACAAACACTGTAGATATTGTTTATCACAGCAAAATGGCTATCACTGCGGAAACGTCGGGAAATTTTATTCTAGCAGATGAACATATTAAAACTGCTAAAATGCTCAGCTCTACATGTAAACCTTGTTTTGCCACCGCCTTATTAAACCATGACCATCAGTATATACACGTGAGTAAATACGACAAACAGTTTGCGCAGGAACATTTAGACAGTGTTATTAGAGAAGGCGATGTCGCCATACGAAACTTGGTGGACATCGACGAAGATATACAAAACCAGTGGGCACGTATTTCTATACTGTTTGTGGTGCTATCGTTGCTAGGACTTCGAAGTGATTTTTCACTCTTTGACATGCACGAAATTAGTAGCAGCCACATGAAGGATGCCAATGACTTGCTCATTAAGACACAACACATATCAAACAAGATTGAAACACGACGAGACATGATATGCTCTCTCTGCTGGGGGAGGCTACATGAGCAAACAGACCTGATGAAGGCGTTTATGTATGTGAAACGAGCCTTGACGTTAGCAGACGATGGCGGTACATTTTTTACTGTAGAACATGAAAATATTTCTAATTATTTGCGGGGTTTAGAATCCCGTCTTAAAAGTAATAAATGTGTAACGGTGCTGGAAACTAGTTATTGACATGATTGGGTATTTGTGCAACATGATATACATGATACTGGATTTACCAAAGAGTATGCCAAGCGTGATTTGTTGAAATGATTTTTATGTACCATAATGTTTAAAGGGTAACCAAAATGCTAATTGTTTTTTTTTATATTATTTGAATAAAATCGATAAGAGGTTTATAAAAATGGTTTTGTTTTCATGAAATTCGCGCATGTTCATCGGTAAATCAGGGAAACAGTAACGCAGATTTCACCTCTCACGGAAATACACGAAAGAATTTACGGAGTTACCGAACGAGGTTACCGATGACGCCTTACCCACAACGCGATCTAAATTCAAAATGGCTGCAATGGACGAAAACATTTCACGAGATAGTTATTTTAATGAAGATTCTTACGTTAGTGACATTTTATCGGACTTCTCAGACTCAAGCATTGATGAAGAAAAAGAAACCTTATATTATGGCATCCAACAATACTAGTTTGAACCGGTGGTACTCGGTGGAGAAACAGATTATTTACAATAATAATTAAGGACTACCTTTACTACTAATAATAAATTATGTCTGCCTTAATTATAATTAATACAACTACTACATATTTATTATTAGATCTACTATAATGAATAATTAATAACAATAATAGATAGTGGTAGTTTTAATTATAATAATGGTAGGTCTAGTAACAATTGATCAGTTAATATAATAGTAAAAATAGAAATGACTTATTATTATTCTATTATGTGTTCCATATTACCATGTTACAATTTTACCTATGAAAAAAAATCGTTTTATTACTTCCCTTTTTGCGCATTTGTAAAAAGAATCCCTATGCTATTATTTTTTTCATGTAGATCTACATGTATGTAAATGAATTGCTTCTGTCATCAGATCAGATCAGAAAAGTCAAAATTAGAATCGGACATGAATTCAAAATTTATCTAAATCGGTTATGCGTATAATATTTATAAATTAATTAGAACGGGATCTTTCACAGACGAACAGATACGTTAAGTAAAAAATAATTACTTTATAATATAATAATGACCAGCAGACATCATGCTGATCTGCGGCGCCATATGGTTTTATTGCCCCCATTGATGGTGTAAAAGCTCCGGTCACAGGAGTCAGCTGTGAAAACAAATCAGTATTGTCGCGTGTATTTGATTAGTCCATATACCCCAGGACATATATCACGGCTTTGGTAAATTGCCGAACTGTAAACTGACATAATTTACGACACCCTCTCCCCAATTTCTAACCGCCTGAAGCCATAACGGTAAGCCATGGTAGCGCACTGGATCCTATCCCAGTAATCGCAATCAAAACAAACATTGATTTATTACCGTGTCAGTCAAGTCCCGAAGCTGAGTTACCACATGTTTAAACACATGCCAAATTCGGCCTTGTATCTGTGGTTAAGATTATATAACAAAGTGTGGAATGATGGTGTCTACCCAGTAGCTTGGAAGCAGGCTTGTGTTATTCCCCTACTAAAACAAGGGAAAAACCCAAATGAAGCACAGTCTTACAGATCAATTAGCCTGACCTCCCATCCAGGTAAATTAATGGAGGGGATGGTCAAGGCACGTTTAGAACATCTGCTTGAATCAAAAAATATAATTAATCCCTTTCAATCTGGATTTAGAAAGGGCAGGAGCACTTTGGATCAGCTCATTAGACTACAACATGATGTAAATACAGCAAAAAATAGGGGACACTCAGTCCTAGCAATTTTTCTAGACCTTCAAGCAGCTTTTGATCTAACCTGGCATGCAGGCGTACTCTATAAATTGAAAGAACATGGAATAACAGGAAACTGCTACCAATATCTGAGGAACTTTCTTGAGGGACGCAAAATTCAAGTTAAGGTGGGGGATACCCTGTCAGATACGGAAACGTTACACAGGGGACCCCCCCCCCCCCAAGGGGCCATTTTATCCCCTCTTCTATTCTCTCTTTTGATCAATGATCTCCCTGACACACTAGAGGGGACAGGGATGGTTACCAGCCAGTTTGCTGATGATTCAGGCACATGGCTAGGGGGGGGGGGGTCAACTTAAACCTGTTACAAACAAGAGCTCAAACAGGACTTGACCTTATCTGGGGATGGGCAAAAGAATGGGGCTTTAAAATTAGTCAAACTAAAACAGTGGGAATTATTTTTGGCAACTCAAAACAGCACAGCTTGGACGTAAATTTAGGCGGCACACCAATCATATTTAAAAAAATAGTAAAATTTTTAGGCATGCTTTTAGATAGGAAACTAAATTTTCACAGTCATATAAAAGACATCATGATCAGGTGTGAGAAAGACTTAAATTTGATGAGAATGTTAAGAGGAACAGACTTTGGCACTGATAAAAATAGCCTCTTACTTCTTTATAAGTCTCTCATACGTCCAAAAATAGATTATGGGGCTCAAATCTATTCATGTGCACCACCTTCAATATTAAAAAAATTAGATATCATCCAGAATAAGGCCCTTAAGATAGCCCTCAGAGCACTACGTTCCACAGAAAGTTATTTGCTAGAGGCAGAGGCAGGTGTTACCCCATTATGGTTGCGGCGACAAGACCAGTCAGTTAAATACTGGGCCAGGGCTCAAACCCGAAAAGAAGGAAACCCTGTGAACAAACTCTTCGGGACCGGATACCATATCAAGTCTAAATTTCAAAAAAATCATATAGCCATGCCATTTGGGGCTTATACCCAGGACTTGATAGAGGAGTACGGTCTCGGGGAGATCAGTGAAGCAGACTTCAGACCCAAACCAGATCCGCCCTGGGTTCTTAAAAATCCTGATATTAGGTTAACCCTCTCAGCCGAGTTCAATAAAAGTGACTTGCCAGCACTTATAAGATCCATTACGGCAAACCACATTGACCGGCACTATGCTGACCACACTCAAATTTATACAGATGGTAGTAAAAATAGTTGCAGCTGCTTATGTCATTCCATCTCTTCAGATACAGTATTCTGAGAGACTCAGCAACAATTTGTCAATTTACACAGCTGAACTAGTCGCAATACAAAAAGCAATGTGCTGGATCATAGAAAATATATCAACTAAATCTGCTATATTTTCGGATTCACTTTCAACTTTAACTTCACTCAAAAATAATAATAGCAGATCAAGGCCTGATCTTTTGGCAGACATATATAAACAATATAACCAGTGCCTTGAATTAGGGTTACAAGTTACTATAGAATGGTGTCCAGCACATGTAGACATATCAGGAAATGAAGAAGCAGATAGGGCGGCTAAGGAGGGCCTTGGATACAACAATATTTCAAATTCAGTCCCCCTTGCACCAACCGAGGTCTATTCCTTAACAAGGAAAATAATTATTAAGAAATGGTCCACTTTTATCTCAAAAAAAACATTTAAACAAACATTTCGCAGGACCTCGGTTAATTTCAGATGACCAACAAATTACTCTAATAATAAGAGAATTGATAAATGCATTACTCGTCTGAGATTGGGTGTAAATCTCCTCCCAGGAAATAGGGGAGAATATATAATTAATAAAGGGAGAGATTGCACCCGGTGCAAGAAAAAATTTACCACTGAACATTTTCTGCTACACTGCCCGATTCACAGGGTCCCCCGGGCAAATTTAAGGACTGCACTTGTTGGAAATAAGTTAGATTTCGACATTAATAATATTTTGAACCCCAGCAAGGCAGTCCGGGCCTCAGTCTATAAAGCCTTGGAATGCTATATTCTAGACTGTCAGATGTCTGACAAAATATAGACTAAATAATAGCCCTAATTTCATCAGTTATCCCTATAAATACCACCCAGGGTCAGCAAAAATGTTTTTATAGTACTTTGATTGGAATTTCCAGTATGGTTTGATTTATTTATTATAGTGCTTGGTCCTTCTAAGTACAATAAGTATCAGTTTCTAGTGGGAGGTGGGGTGGGACCACAGTGCAGTCCACAAAAATGTTGTGTGGCCTGGGGTGTGGACTCATGCCACCTCCCACAGCTGAGCCATGCTTACCCAGAGAGAATTGTTATGTTAAAATATCAAATATGTATTTAAATTATTTTGTCAGGCTTACTTTCAGTCTGATGGAATTATAAATTGATTGGCATGAGAGTGATTTTATATTTATGCCACCTTAAATTAACTTCCTCTAAAAAGGAAATTGTACATGGGATTTATAACATTCACAACAAATATATGCTGACCCTGGGGAATGATACTATTCATTATATTATCAAGGGACCTGGCCCGGCACCCCAGCACGGGTGACGAAATAAAATTACAGGGCCCCTAGATTCAGTGGAACACTATTATTAGCAATATTAACTAGGCTTGGGCCTGTTAGTCCCAAGCGGCTAATTAGCTCTATCCTAAGTGCAACAATATATTATTTTACTATAAATGTTGTATATAATGTACAAAACTTTTAATAATCTGTTGTTTATTTTATAACCCTAATCTGGGCCGTTTAGTACTTAGGATACAGGATTATAATCATTATTTTTAGTAACTTATCTTAAATATGTTCCATTATTTTAATAGAGTATTGTTGCACTTGGAAAACAGCTATTTATCCTACACCACATGAACATCATATCGCCTGTGTAATTCCAATCAAGATTCACTGGTGTGTGTGTGTATAAGTATTTCTTTACCCTCGCACTTTGAACTAAGTCATTTTGGCGAGCCGGATAAGATGATTATTTAAAAAACAAGGTGATTACTTAAAAAATAAGGTGATTATATTAAAAGATAAGATGATCATTTAAAACTAATGATGATGATGATGATGAAGATGACGGCGATAAACGGTGATTGCCCACTATGGAGTTTAAACACTTATTGTTTGATAAATATGGACATTCCTATTTTTACTTAATCAGTTGTTTAATTAGTTATTTTTAATTGCTTATATTGATGCAGACTTTATACGATTAACTCCAACATTCAAATACTAACGTTTAATTATTGAGACTCCAGGCATTCTACTCTACCTTGTGCAGCCAAAATATGAGTTAAAAATATTAATACCGAGTGTACTAGCGTTATTATGGTTCTTTAATATGTGTAAAACCTATATATTAGGCCAGACACTTTTGCTTATAGCGCAAATAAATTTGCTTGAGATATCATAAGCGTCCGACCCAACTTGAACCCTCAACAGGAATGATTCCCGCTGACTGTTTATCTGTGCACACTAATTGTGCTCAGTTGCTATGGTACTATTTTATTTGTATGACAGTACCGTTAGCAACCGTATATACCACATACAGAAAGTAATTGTCAATATAAAAATATCAACAAACTAAAGTATGCCGTAAAACCAGCAACAATATTATTTTGTTGCTGGTATGGTACTTGACTTAAAAGAATATGGCTACACAGGTATTAATGTTTAAGTAAATGATGTTTCATATATTAGTCTATTTTCAGTCGATCGTCTTTCATAGCTCTATATTGAATGCCTTTGATACTAATAACATCAATTGACATTCTCTAAAACCATTATACAGTAGTATTTACTGTTAATGGTGAACCATATAACCCTGTACACACGTACATTGTTATTTATATACTTTAAATTGTATATTTGTATGGTACACTAGAGAGTTGTAATAACTTCTAAAAGTGTTCAACCATTTTTTTTAATAATATAGCGGCAGGTACCGTTATATCATAGTTTGAGCTACGCAAGTTTATGAATAATTAATTTATTGAAAAATGTTCGTCAGCCTTGCAATATTTTACTAGTACACCACACTGTTAAAAAGTGACCAACCACCGCTAATCTCCCATGATGTATCAGATAGTGATACACAATGGACTAAAAGTATGTTAAAAATTGTTATTAAATTAAATTGTGATGTTTGTAAAGAAGCACCCGGCAGATTGCTCGTACCTAAAAAGCGCCATAATTAAAAAATATCTTAAAAAATCCGATATCCCCTCAGATCAGATCTGCTGAGAACTGATTAGTAGAAGTTGGTCACTATATGTTTATAAGGTAGTCTTGTTTAATTCAATAATGAGTATCATGGCATTTCCTAACCATGATATTCCCTAGAACCGTACTCAATGCTGTGTAGTGAATACGGAGTTGCCATATAGTCCCGTAATCAACATGATATACGTAACTATTTTAATGATTATTAAAACTATAATCATTGTAAATTAACATAAACATGCAAAAAACGCTAGACATAAAACTGTGAACTAAAAATAGAATTGTTCACTATTAGGTCCGTGATTGAAACCCAGCCAATCGGCGGCGTTTAACCTTCAATGGAATGTTGACCCGGAGGAGATGTAAACAAAAGATTGCACTTGATGACTAGCGAATCTTGGTTGGAATTACACAGGCTATATGATGTTCATGTGGTGTAGGATAAATAGCTGTTTTCCAAGTGCAACAATACTCTATTAAAATAATGGAACATATTTAAGATAAGTTACTAAAAATAATGATATTTTTGTTGTGAATGTTATAAATCCCATGTACAATTTCCTTTTTAGAGGAAGTTAATTTAAGGTGGCATAAATATAAAATCACTCTCATGCCAATCAATTTATAATTCCATCAGACTGAAAGTAAGCCTGACAAAATAATTTAAATACATATTTGATATTTTAACATAACAATTCTCTCTGGGTAAGCATGGCTCAGCTGTGGGAGGTGGCATGAGTCCACACCCCAGGCCACACAACATTTTTGTGGACTGCACTGTGGTCCCACCCCACCTCCCACTAGAAACTGATACTTTTTGTACTTAGAAGGACCAAGCACTATAACAAGTAAATCAAACCATACTGGAAATTCCAATCAAAGTACTAAAAAAACATATTTGCTGACCATGGGTGGTATTTATAGGGATAACTGATGAAATTAGGGCCTGGATTTTTAAGTCTATATTTTGTCAGACATCTGACAGTCTAGAATATAGCATTCCAAGGCTTTATAGACTGAGGCCCGGACTGCCTTGCTGGGGTTCAAAATATTATTAATGTCGAAATACAACTTATTTCCAACAAGTGCAGTCCTTAAATTTGCCCGGGGGACCCTGTGAATCGGGCAGTGTAGCAGAAAATGTTCAGTGGTAAATTTTTTCTTGCACCGGGTGCAATCTCTCCCTTTATTAATTATATATTCTCCCCTATTTCCTGGGAGGAGATTTACACCCAATCTCAGACGAGTAATGCATTTATCAATTCTCTTATTATTAGAGTAATTTGTTGGTCGTCTGAAATTAACCGAGGTCCTGCGAAATATTTGTTTAAATGTTTTTTTTTTGAGATAAAAGTGGACCATTTCTTAATAATTATTTTCCTTGTTAAGGAATAGACCTCGGTTGGTGCAAGGGGGACTGAATTTGAAATATTGTTGTATTCAAGGCCCTCCTTAGCCGCCCTATCTGCTTCTTCATTTCCTGATATGTCTACATGTGCTGGACACCATTCTATAGTAACTTGTAACCCTAATTCAAGGCACTGGTTATATTGTTTATATATGTCTGCCAAAAGATCAGGCCTTGATCTGCTATTATTATTTTTGAGTGAAGTTAAAGCTGAAAGTGAATCCGAAAATATAGCAGATTTAGTTGATTTATTTTCAATGATCCAGCACATTGCTTTTTGTATTGCGACTAGTTCAGCTGTGTAAATTGACAAATTGTTGCTGAGTCTCTCAGAATACTGTATCTGAAGAGATGGAATGACATAAGCAGCTGCAACTTTCCCGTCATCGGGATTTTTACTACCATCTGTATAAATTTGAGTGTAGTCAGCATAGTGCCGGTCAATGTGGTTTGCCGTAATGGATCTTATAAGTGCTGGCAAGTCACTTTTATTGAACTCGGCTGAGAGGGTTAACATAATATCAGGATTTTTAAGAACCCAGGGCGGATCTGGTTTGGGTCTGAAGTCTGCTACACTGATCTCCCCGAGACCGTACTCCTCTATCAAGTCCTGGGTATAAGCCCCAAATGGCATGGCTATATGATTTTTTTGATATTTAGACTTGATATGGTATCCGGTCCCGAAGAGTTTGTTCACAGGGTTTCCTTCTTTTCGGGTTTGAGCCCTGGCCCAGTATTTAACTGACTGGTCTTGTCGCCGCAACCATAATGGGGTAACACCTGCCTCTGCCTCTAGCAAATAACTTTCTGTGGAACGTAGTGCTCTGAGGGCTATCTTAAGGGCCTTATTCTGGATGATATCTAATTTTTTTAATATTGAAGGTGGTGCACATGAATAGATTTGAGCCCCATAATCTATTTTTGGACGTATGAGAGACTTATAAAGATGTAAGAGGCTATTTTTATCAGTGCCAAAGTCTGTTCCTCTTAACATTCTCATCAAATTTAAGTCTTTCTCACACCTGATCATGATGTCTTTTATATGACTGTGAAAATTTAGTTTCCTATCTAAAAGCATGCCTAAAAATTTTACTATTTTTTTAAATATGATTGGTGTGCCGCCTAAATTTACGTCCAAGCTGTGCTGTTTTGAGTTGCCAAAAATAATTCCCACTGTTTTAGTTTGACTAATTTTAAAGCCCCATTCTTTTGCCCATCCCCAGATAAGGTCAAGTCCTGTTTGAGCTCTTGTTTGTAACAGGTTTAAGTTGACCCCCCCCTAGCCATGTGCCTGAATCATCAGCAAACTGGCTGGTAACCATCCCTGTCCCCTCTAGTGTGTCAGGGAGATCATTGATCAAAAGAGAGAATAGAAGAGGGGATAAAATGGCCCCTTGGGGGGGGGGGGGGGGGGGGTCCCCTGTGTAACGTTTCCGTGTCTGACAGGGTATCCCCCACCTTAACTTGAATTTTGCGTCCTTCAAGAAAGTTCCTCAGATATTGGTAGCAGTTTCCTGTTATTCCATGTTCTTTCAATTTATAGAGTACGCCTGCATGCCAGGTTAGATCAAAAGCTGCTTGAAGGTCTAGAAAAATTGCTAGGACTGAGTGTCCCCTATTTTTTGCTGTATTTACATCATGTTGTAGTCTAATGAGCTGATCCAAAGTGCTCCTGCCCTTTCTAAATCCAGATTGAAAGGGATTAATTATATTTTTTGATTCAAGCAGATGTTCTAAACGTGCCTTGACCATCCCCTCCATTAATTTACCTGGATGGGAGGTCAGGCTAATTGGTCTGTAAGACTGTGCTTCATTTGGGTTTTTCCCTTGTTTTAGTAGGGGAATAACACAAGCCTGCTTCCAAGCTACTGGGTAGACACCATCATTCCACATTTGTTATATACATGTAATCTTAACCACAGATACAAGGCTGAATTTGGCATGTGTTTAAACATGTGGTAAGATATTTTGTCAAGTCCCGAAGCTGAGTTCTTCCTGCTATCAATTACTGATCTTAGTTCAAAAATTGAGAAGCCATTATTAAGTGGTGACCTGTTTATTTCTGTTTTTTTTAGGTAGTTTTTATACAGTGATTCAAATTTATTTTGATAATTTAGTGTTTCATCGTTGACGTTTGAATCACTGGCAGCTTTAGAGTAGTGTTCAACTAAGAAGTTGGCTTTTTCTACTGATTTGACTGCTTAAGCTGTCTTATTTCTTAGTAGTGGAATAGGGCGTTGTGAATTTCCTTTAATTCTGCGAATTTTGGTCCAAAATTCCTTTGAGTTTGCGTTTTTATGTATACATGATTCGCAGAATTCTTCCCAGTTTTGCTTTTTAGCCTTTAAGATGACAAATTTTGCTTCCCTTTCAGCCTCCTTGTATTCATATAAGTTTCCGAGACAAGGGTGCTGTTTTAGTTTATTTAATGCTCGTTTTCGCCCTTTAACAGCTTCGATACAGGAAGAACCCCACCACGGGACATTTTTTCTTGTCTTTTTGCCAGAGTCAGAGACAGGTATACATTTTTTTGCTACCAACAGGAACCTTTCTGTGAGATTGTTATTAAAAATATTGATATCATTAGAGTAGACGTCATCTAGGGTTATCTCTCTGCAAAGTTTTTTAAATAAATCCCAGTCTGCCTTTTCAAATTTGAATCTTTCTTCTTTAGAATTTTCTGTAATTTTGTGGTGTTGAGAATTTATTGTTATGCAGATTGGGTAGTGGTCTGATCCCATATTATCCCCATGTACCTGCCAATTAGAACTAGCTGAAAATTTGGGACTGGTGAATGTTAGATCAATGCAGGAGCCCTTTCCTGAGCCCTGGTCTACTCTCGTGAAGGAACCGTCATTGAGTAGAACTTTGTCATTTCTCCCCGCCCATTCCAAAATATCCCTCCCCTGACGGTCCTCAAATGGAGATCCCCATAATGGGTGGTGAGCGTTGAAATCTCCAGTTATAATACAGTCCCTAAGTCCATCTTCAGCATTTATAGATGAACTTATGTATTCCAAAGAATCTAGGTCGCACCCCCTTGAGTTTAAATTGATAAGTATGAAGGGGGACCCCCCTAGATAAACTCTAAATAACTGAATTTCAATCTTGGAGTTCCCCATATTATCTTTGGGGTCGTCTACTCTAATCTCCTCAAAATTGATGGTATCTTTAAAATATGTAATAAGCCCTCCACAAACATTGTTTTGGGCATTTTTATAAAAACTATATTGTGCATTATATCCAGGGACATTCCTTCATTTGTTTGGTGGTAATTTTGATTCTTGCACACAGAGTATATCAATATGTGGATTTAAATCCAAGAAAACTTTAATCTCTGTGTGCTTAAGAGGGGTCAGTCCCTGAACATTAAAAGAGATCACAGTCAGGTCCCTATTGAAAATGTAGTTTGGTGTTGCGACGATTACGACCAATCAGTATCTTGTGTCTTGGAGACTGAGACAGGATTTTTTTGTGTGTTTTGGCCTGCCTTAGAATCCCTGCCAGCACGGGTAATTTAGTTGCCATATTTGAGGCAGGTGCGAATTTAAATTTTCTTGAGAGTTTTTATCGACCCCCACTGTACTTTGAACCACACTGGCTTTTTCTATTGTTAATTTTTTTAGTTTATAAATAAATTCTCGTTTGAGATAATTTAAGATTCACTGGTCATCAAGTGCAATCTTTTGTTTACATCTCCTCTGGGTCAACATTCCATTGAAGGTTAAACGCCGCCGATTGGCTGGATTTCAATCACGGACCTAATAGTGAACAATTCTATTTTTAGTTCACAGTTTTATGTCCTGAGCTTAAAGCCGAAAACGGATTGAAATCTGGCCAATCGGAATGAGCGTTACAATCCCGATCGAACCATTCAGCGACCGGCTTTTATTGGGGCTTTTGGCCCTATGTGTTGAACTAGGGAGGAGCAATCTGATCACCTCGGCCTTTATGCTACGCAATAGACCTCTGACATAATAAGGCGCCATTTTGGAACTACTCTCAGCCACATGATAAAATGGCGCCCCCCCCTTATGCCACCTTTGTGGAAGTTTAGCCAGAGACTTTTATTTACTGTCTGGGAGGAAGAAAAATACGGATGTTTTGAATATGATTATCATCAACTTCCCTTTCATACCTGTCATTATCGATATAATAACGCATTATATTCAACTTAATGACGGATACATAATGTGTTACTTTCACGCAAATGAACACAGACTTGTAACACAGGCGAATAGCGTTGGTGTATTCTAGAGCTATACACGAGGTGTATTATACGGTGGATACGGAAATATCCGATGTTTCACGACTGTAGGGAGGAGATGTATTATTAAATATGAACATGAACGCTTTATATCTAGTAATGGATATGTATTATACATATTTTAGCGTTTTTTGCATGTTTATGTTAATTTACAATGATTATAGTTTTAATAATCATTAAAATAGTAACGTATATCATGTTGATTACGGGACTATATGGCAACTCCGTATTCACTACACAGCATTGAGTACGGTTCTAGGGAATATCATGGTTAGGAAATGCCATGATACTCATTATTGAATTACACAAGACTACCTTATAAATATATAGTGACCAACTTCTACTAATCAGTTCTCAGCAGATCTGATCTGAGGGGATATCGGATTTTTTAAGATATTTTTTAATTATGGCGCTTTTTAGGTACGAGCAATCTGCCGGGTGCTTCTTTACAAACATCACAATTTAATTTAATAACAATTTTTAACATACTTTTAGTCCATTGTGTATCACTATCTGATACATCATGGGAGATTAGCGGTGGTTGGTCACTTTTTAACAGTGTGGTGTACTAGTAAAATATTGCAAGGCTGACGAGCATTTTTCAATAAATTAATTATTCATAAACTTGCGTAGCTCAAACTATGATATAACGGTACCTGCCGCTATATTATTAAAAAAATGGTTGAACACTTTTAGAAGTTATTACAACTCTCTAGTGTACCATACAAATATACAATTTAAAGTATATAAATAACAATGTACGTGTGTACAGGGTTATATGGTTCACCATTAACAGTAAATACTACTGTATAATGGTTTAAGAGAATGTCAATTGATGTTATTAGTATCATAGGCATTCAATATAGAGCTATGCAAGACGATCGACTGAAAATAGACTAATATATAAAACATCATTTACTTAAACATTAATACCTGTGTAGCCATATTCTTTTAAGTCAAGTACCATACCAGCAACAAAATAATATTGTTGCTGGTTTTACGGCATACTTTAGTTTGTTGATATTTTTATATTGACAATTACTTTCTGTATGTGGTATATACGGTTGCTAACGGTACTGTCATACAAATAAAATATTACCATAGCAACTGAGCACAATTAGTGTGCACAGATAAACAGTCAGCGGGAATCATTCCTGTTGAGGGTTCAAGTTGGGTCGGACGCTTATGATATCTCAAGCAAATTTATTTGCGCTATAAGCAAAAGTGTCTGGCCTAATAAATAGGTTTTACACATATTAAAGAACCATAAAAACGCTAGTACACTCGGTATTAATATTTTTAACTCATATTTTGGCTGCACAAGGTAGAGTAGAATGCCTGGAGTCTCAATAATTAAACGTTAGTATTTGAATGTTGGAGTAAATCGTATAAAGTCTGCATCAATATAAGCAATTACAAATAACTAATTAAACAACTGATTAAGTAAAAATAGGAATGTCCATATTTATAAAACAATAAGTATTTAAACTCCATAGTGGGTAATCACCGTTTATCGCCGTCATCTTCATCATCATCATCATCATTAATTTTAAATGATCATCTTATCTTTTAATATAATCACCTTATTTTTTAAGTAATCATCTTGTTTTTTAAATAATCATCTTATCCGGCTCGCCAAAATGACTTAGTTCAAAGTGCGAGGGTAAAGAAATACTTATACATACATACCGTGTCAGTTATCACAGTCAGCACGCATGATTTTTCAAAAATATAGTTTTAGCGATTGAAAACGTAAAGATTTGTATTATTCCTGCGTATAAGATGTCACAATTTAAATCCATGCACTTTTCAACAAGTTACTGTCAGGAAATTTATCCTTATCACATAATTCAGAAAAATGTACTTTTTATCTTTCAGATCAGTTCTAGGAAATAAAACAACGGTTTCGCGAAATGCTATAAATAACACAATCACTATTGAACGTCTGTTACACTTATCGAGAGTTAAGTTAACGACCTTGAACTTTCATTTCCTCCTCACGTCAGATAAACCATACACGATTTGTTGGTTTTAACACATCATCGGTATTGCATTAGAACTCAACGTTGTAACATTCGCAATAACATTTAATACAAATATATTATTTTCCAATAATCTACATTTTGAGACATTTATAGACAGGTCTTTATGTAATACAAAATTACCAGATTATTTGATATCTTTAGCACTTCTTTTCTTTTCTAAGAGTTAAAACAAATACCGGACGGAGGACTAACTGGTTTTTGAATTCCATTAACGGACTTCTAAAATCAATGAGACAATCATACAGAACAAACAACGTTGGTGATATGGCATCACTATTTATCTCACTTATTGCTCTATAAACAATGTTATACCATTTTTATTTAATTATTGCACTTAAGCTATTTCTATACACACTTTTATTTAATTCATTGCTGTGTAGCTATTGTCTTTCATTTTTTGAACAAATTTCACACATACATTATAATTATACATAGATGACGGTAACAATTTGAACAATTAATTGAATATTTAACGTCCCTTTTTATGTCAAAGAGGGCTAACAGACAATATGTTAACCTAACTACTGTTTCCTAGGATCCTGAAAGGTTAACCAGTACTCGAGCATATCCCATCTCCGCAAGTAACTGATAACTTTCCCATTGAATCAGCGATGATAATGAGACGCAATGTCGTATATGAATCATCATGGAGACTGTTGCCGGGCGGGGGATTCGAACTCACTACCCCTGGATTGATAGTCGGACGCGTTACCGGCTGAGCTAATCGGACCCGGGAAATGAACAATTAACACTTGCAGAATTTTTTATCTGAAGGAGAATGTATTCCCGAAATGGGGCTGTATAGGACTTAGATTTCGCATAATTCATACTTTACACGTGTATGATCAAATTATTCACATTTTGCGTATGTCAAAAAAGTGTTTGTGTTTTCAACTATCACATATTTTAACACTTGCATGAGAAACATTTTTAAAATCATACTGGAGTTAATTTATCGTGGTTAACGCGTTTGACTGTCAATCTCGAATGTCTTATTAGACGATATTGGGTTGGATTTAAACATTGTGGCTCTACTGTTATGGAAAATGAAAACAAAAGCTTTTGATAAAATGTTGTAGATTGTCGAAAACAAAAATTGCATCTGCACTTATAGGTAGAGACAGATATAGTGGAAGCTTATTTTATTGTTCAGTAATGATCCACTCAAGTGAATTTTGTAGAATTTTAGATATATTAAAAATTATGAAAAATGAACAAAAATTCAATATTTTTCAATGTTTTTTTCCCAGTGACAATCAAGTCTATAAAATCAGACTGAACGTTTCATTTGATAATCACGGAACATACTGGAAATGCTTGCACGTGGAAAACAACTTTCACATTGTATTTATGTCTATCGTGCACATGTTAGCTGTAAATGGTTTATGTGACATTAAACACTTTCCCCCGAAACTATGTAGCTGATTTTACATGTTTATGTCTTTCAATAACATATAGAATACCTGTAATGTCTGAAAATCGGAAGTTTCTTTTTTACCGTTAATATATGCTCACATATTAATGTATGTATTGCAAATGGCACTTTAACTCAATTAGTAAATACGAAGCATTTTTATTAAGTCAAATTAATTATTAAGAATGAACTGAGAAATAGCTTTAACTATCCATATAAAAACATGTGTTAAAATAAATTTCCCTGTGTTTTCTTCAAAGGTTTACAGAGCAGACTCATTTTTTTATAAAGCTAATGGGTTTTGAATATCCATTCACTTTGATTGAAAGAATGATTTTAGACAAATAACCATACATCATGGAATATTGAACGGCCATATAATTACACTTGTCTGGCTTAATATATATCTTACGACAATTTAGGACTTTTTTCTGAGAATGTAAATTGAAATAAACGTAATTTCTCCGGGGCTTCTGATAAAAATTAATTTGAAATTCCGCCGAGATGTTTAGCGTAATTTTCTAATTTATTTATTTCTTAGCACCGTGTATTATCGGAGACGCACAAGGAAATTATTCAATCGTTATCGTACTTTCTTTATCTATACTGTGTTGGACCGCACACATATATCAATAATGACCTGTCGGTCTCGGTGTCCACACATGCTTGGCTGGAAGAAGAGTGTTTAGCTTTTCACAAGTTTGAGTGAATGTTGTTTCATATTTCAGGTAATTTATGGCATATCCAGTTTTAATCGTTGGTGGAAAACGTCAGAATCAGGATCAAGCTTCTAGGGAAGGGCCGTAACTAATACGTATAGAACTTGTGGTCAAACTCATTTGCATATTATGGCAATAAAATATGTTTAAACTAAGAATGTTTCTGAGTAGAACCGCCGTCTTTCCTCAAGTAACTCACAAAAGACTTGCACATCCTTTTGCTATTTGCATTTATCACATTTACATTTAAGAAGTGTTTTTGCGAATGCAATATTTAACTTTAAGCAATAAATGCGCGGAT
Organism: Panopea generosa; assembly: GCA_029582155.1. Taxonomy (NCBI): domain Eukaryota; kingdom Metazoa; phylum Mollusca; class Bivalvia; order Adapedonta; family Hiatellidae; genus Panopea; species Panopea generosa. The sequence continues at coordinate 40,929,040 of CM055902.1, read as the reverse complement.
AAGATGCAGATGTGAGAGAGTCTGGGGAATAGCACTTATATAATACGCTACATATAAACTCATAGTGGTTTATAAAAATAGAAGTCCATCCAATCTATTGAAATCAAGCTACAGCTATGATACCAGCACAATTCTATCCCCCGGGTTAATCGATTGCCTTTTAATGCACACTGCATTAAGTAGTTCATTCGTATCAAAGACAGCAAGTTGGATCTAATGACTGTCAGTAAATAAGTAATGTGTAAAAATACATATTACATAAAATGAGGTAGTAGGTCGAATTAAATCACGGTCGGTTAATTAGTAATTAGTAAAAATACATAGTTTACAATATGAGGTAGTAGGTCGAATTCAAGAATTGTAGACAAGTGGGAATTCCACTGTTTTAAGTGGGCGGATTAATTTGCTGTAAACGTTTGTAATTTACCAATATATCGATAATCTCCAGAGGAATCCAGGCCCTCTTCATAATCACCCATTGTAAATCCACCAGTAGAGGTATGTTTTAATCTTCTACACAATCTTTCACATAATGCAATGGTTTAATCTCATAAACATAAATGAACATGTTGCGTAAGATATTGTTAGAAACTTTAAAACTTCGTTTTGATCATTTTAAACGTGTATCAAGATTCGAATTTTCAATTGAAACTAAAGTCAATATTAAAAGAAACCAAGATGATACAGACAAAGAGCAGAATGCTATTTAAAGTCGTGCTATTTGTAAACCGTTAATAATGGTCTACACGATTAGGTATATTCTTACTTGAATAAGAACAATGAGTAACAAACAGTAATTTTATAATGAATCGACAGAGCTTTTAATAGTTTTATAGGAACCGTAAGATTACGCCAGTTTGCGCTTAATTTATTTTGGTATCCCATTTCTAAAAATAGGATAGATCTGGTAATCCACATTCGTCTGTTAAAGGAGTGTACTCAACAATATTAAACGAAACGGAACTAGAATAACGATCACAACCAAAGTTTTCTCATTTGTAGCTAGATGCATGTGCTGCATCGTTTTAAATGTGTTACTGGTCATATAACAGTTATATCGGGAAAATACTTCTAGTTCAGTTTATGTAACCTAAAACGGAAAATACTTAAAGATTCAAGGTTGATACAGAGTGATGTGTATTAAAACATATTATAGTATTTGATCTAATACGCAATAAAATGGATATAAATTTGCCTTCCGATAAAATTAGGGACACAGGTAAAAGATTACAAGAAATCACGTGGCTTGTCAATGTAAATATTGACTTCATACGAGTTGTGGAATTACTGGAATGTACTGGTTTGATTGACAGAAAAATCTGTAAGAAGATATTGGACACGTGCTCGTGTTACAATGGATCCAAGGCAGAAAAGATCAAATATTTAGATATATTACTGAAAAATGTATCGTTAAATCAGTTATTTACAGCAGTACGTACACTAATCCCTGGTTTACCAGATAATGCTGAACCTACACTGGTACCGAATTCGGATATAACATTTAAATATTATCACCTAATGAAAGAAAATGTTGATAACCATCTGTTCAATGATACACGCGCAGATTTAAAGAAGTTGGCGGATGGTTTTAAAGTTAAGCTTGATCTATGCGAAGAACAGAATAAAAGACAAATCGTTGCTGACAAACTTGTGTCGCTATATGTGCTACTTGTTTTACAATTTAAGACAAAGGATGAGCGAGAGCAATTATTGGTTGAAATGAAAAAGGCTATACCGAGAAATTTAGACACAAACACTGTAGATATTGTTTATCACAGCAAAATGGCTGTCACTGCAGAAACATCAGGAAATTTTACGCAAGAAGAAGAACATATGAAAACTGCAAAGATTCTCAGTTCTACATGCAAACCTTGTTTTGCCACCGCCTTGGCAAACCATGACCATCAGTATATATTCCGGAGGGAATACGAGAAGCAGTTCACGAAGGAACATTTAGGCAGTGTTATTAGAGAGGGCGATATTGCCATAAGAATGTTAGTAGACATCGACGAAGATATACAAAACCAGTGGGCACGTATTTCTATGCTGTTTGTAGTGCTATCGTTGCTAGGGATACGTAGCGATTTTTCATTTTTTGACACGCATGAGATTAGCAAAAGCCACAGGAAGGACGCCAATGACTTGTTCATTAAGATACAACAAATATCAAACAAGATTGAAACACGGAGAGACATGATATGCTCTCTATGTTGGGGAAGGCTACATGAGCAAACAGACCTTGTGAAGGCGTTTACGTATGTGAAAAGAGCTTTGACTCTAGCTGAAGATGGCGGTACATTTTTTGATATAGAACATGAAAACATTTCTCAATATTTAATGAGTTTAGAATCCAGTCTGAAAACGAACACATGCGTTTTAGCGATGGAAACTAATTATTAATATAAATATATTTGGGGATTGTTTTACCCAGGAGTACACCAATGGTGAGTGTAAGTAAGAAATTGTTTAATAACTATTGAACAACAGATAAGCAAAAAGAACAACATAAACATATATACACAATTATTAATTATTCTGGTTCAAAAGAATGGAATTTTGACTGGTATACATATCTAATAATTTTAACTGTTTGAAAGTTTTGTTTGTTTGTTTTTGGTTATACACATATTTTGTTTGTTTATTTGCTCAATAAATAGTAATAAAATTATATTCCTTTGATTTTTTAAACACAAAAAGTACACCATGCACCCTTAAACCGTTCATCTAATTTTTATGAAGTTTTAATCTAATACCGTTTTATCTAGTTGCCCATGAATTTGTTCTTATGTGTATTTTATCGGGTGACCTAACCTTTACGTTCATCAGTTTAAAATCTAGTTGCGCAGTTGGTCGTCCTGTTCCGCAACGGTTGATGTTTCGCATTACGTGTCCTTATACTCGTTATTACTATGCTCTTGCTGCGCACTGAGGATATCTGCTTATTGCATAGCTTGTTTTTTCAGTATATATTTCTGAGTATGTTTGTTTTTCACATTATCCACATTTGCAAGAGAAGAACCATAGTGCCAGTGGCGTTTGCTATTTACCATTCCAAGGTGATAACGCCTGATACCATTTGCACATGTAAATGATCAAATGAACAAATGAAGTGGAAAGAAATGATTCTGGTACGGGTTCGTTCAGCGACCAGGTTAGCTCGGTGGGTTGCTTACTTTCCTAATGTTTGTGATGAGAAATAGCGGATTTAAATCTCTTCCCTCCGCCATTAAACATAGATACAACTGTTTTCTTTTATGTAATACGATACATTTGTATTCATACAGTTCATAAATCATTCAAATGACGTTTTAACTAGATTTAAAATAATAAATGTAATCAACAACTATAATCATCATCATCATCAAAGCTAACAACAGCAACAGCAGTATTAACGACATTAACAATAACAGTATCAATGAAAACAATTACAATTACCGGTACAGCAACAACGAACACAATTACAGCAACAATGAAAACACAAGCACTTTCAGCACATTTTTCATTTACAGCTATTCTCCATGTCTACTTCACGGTGCCTATTGATATAGCAGTCACTGTTATGGTGGATTTTAACAATGAACATTCGTTCGTATGATCATCAACAACTGGTATTATAGAAGGGATTAAATATGTTTGTTAGCCGAAAAACTGCATGGCACAGCGTGTAGCATCTTAAATAGGATATACTGTAATTCATCTAGCCAAACCAATCACATCAATCAAGTTTGAAAACCTAAGGCTTTCCTTCGAATAATGCCATTTATCATATAATTTGCCACAGTAATGCTTGCCAATAGAACATACTTATATGCTTTAGTTAAATAAGTATTAGTCTCTCCCAGAACCTGATATCTCCCGAATCAGGTCTATTAACCACCAATGGGTAAAGCAGGGAATTCTATGCCTGTCCCACAATTCATAGCAATTGAACTTTTAATAAATTATGACGTCATTCAAACTTTCCCTAAGCAACTGAACAGTCAGCGAGCTGGAAACAATTGTTATTGAACTGACCCAATCGGGAGAGCTGGGTTCGTTCTACAGACTAAATAGGTATGTAATACTATCATGAGAAAGGACAAAACGCAAAGAATAGACAAAAACTATATAACTGTATATGGGGTTTATTCAGTTTGTTCACGAGGAGTAATGAAACATACAATGCCCCTCAAGCCCGCCAGCACCTGTTTAACCATATTCTATTCTCATTCAACACGCGACTGATTTTGAGCTTCATGGTGCAACTGAATCAGAAATAATTATAACGCAATCACTCTAGTGACTAAATTGGGATTTTTTTCTTCCTGGTGCATCAGAAAAATAATAAACAGTCAATGTCGAATTACAAAAGACCCCACTTACACTCATATATACGATCCATGCAAAACTACATTTTCAACAAATGTCATAATTCAATCATTTTCAACTTTAAAAATAACAACAGAAAGAAGAAATAAAAAATGAATATAACGTAAGTTGGGCTTTTATTATTTAGTTAACCTATTTGTTTTTTCAGGTAAACAAGATTTACACTCAACGATCTATATTCATTTGACCTAAAATAGGATATAAATGCTTTATATAGCTTCGTCGTAATTGTACACACGATCGTGTGTATGACATCACTATTTATCTTTTAGGTTATTTCCAGGAAGAATGAAAAAGCTATAAATAACACGATGGATATATTAGCTTCGCTTGTCAATGTCTAAATATTTCGCTGTTTACAATTAAGTGATATAGTGACGTCAGTTAGATAGTCGGTCAAGTGGGAATATAACTAGGTATTTTACATACGAGGGTCGGGTTTGTACAGACACCACCCTAGCGATATTACAAGCATTATGTCATAGGTTGATTACAATACTACGCCGTAAACCGACTACCACAACACAGAAAAACACAAAGAAAAACAAAACAAAGAAACAACTAAAACAACTACCCCATCCCAATCCCTCACTAGTAGTCTAATGGAAAGAGTGTTGACAGCTCACGCCAGACGTTGCGGGTTCAATCCCCAGCTCGACCCGATGCCTCTTAAAAACAACACTCAGTACTGGTTCGACCCAGGAAACGGTCTCGAGAGCAGTTCATATAAGCTCTGAGCTTTCGTCGCAATCGAGCTAACATAAATGTTTATCAACTAAAACTACCCCTACATACATCTCAGAAATAAATGTTTACATTCCCTGTTGTAAAATTTTTATGCATTGTAAAAATCATATAATATATTGTGTCATATCTTATGTTTAACTGACCTATATAACTAGCTTTTAAATACACCGTCATAGTTGTAGATTTGTACAAAACGTAGATTGGATAACGTCGATAAGACTATCTATTCAAAATGCGTAAATTATATGCACTTTTATGAGTGCAAAGTATTAATGATTTAAAAATAAGAAAAAAATTACCACACTGCTTAGTGTACGTCTCGCTACACAGTTACGCCCCCTTTTTCCCACGGTAATTATGATAATGATTCTTACGCTTAAAAAAAGGCCTATGTAATTTGGTTTTGAAATACTTTCAAAATGGTTCATAGTGGTTGTGATTTCTTGATGCAGATGATTAGAGCAAACGTTGGCATAGCGTATACTGCAATAAGACATCACTGGTGTTCAAAAAGTGACTTTTACAGGATTTCAACACAGTGCATGTATTTATGAGCATTTGAGGACTTCATTTTTCCAAAAAAATCTAGGGTGTAACTACACCCTCTTTTTATAAAAAAAACAACCTGGTCAACCTACCAGTTATTGTGCATTTTTATGTAGGTATACATTCCTGCCATTAAAAAAAAATACTTAAAAATATTCTATGATGAATTCTTTTTTACCGTGGAAATCCTAGATTTTATTTTATATAGAACAAAGGACAAAATTCAACAATGTAGTGAGACCTGTAGTTATGCTATAGAGGTATGTGTTATGTCCTTGAGCAAGACACTCTTCCGCGCGTTCGAGACACTTTTCGAGCGTGATTTGTCTAATTTACAAGAACTTGTTTCACGATCGATGTAGAATAAATAAGTTTAAACTAATAGACGTATGTACATTATAGAAACATGGATTAGAAATAGCAAATATTATCCATGATTTAATCCAAGGTTAAGCTCCCCAGCTACCATTTTGCAATCGACAGTTACAAGGTTGTGACCCCTCTTGTCTCTTCTTCAAAAAATAAGGATTTCGTGTCGACTTCACCACTCTGGTTAAAATTTCATTTTCTTGCTAAGTTAAGAGGGATTTAAACACAAAATCATTCGTAATGTATCTATAAATTATAATCAGGTGCTTTGCATTTATTTTCAAAGTAATTAATTTTTAAAATATTTATAACTCTTTTTCCAGACACACTTTACGGTCTAATGTCTTGAATTTATCTCATAAACGATCAGTTTGTATGATTCTTATAGGAATTATATCAGAAATTTTCCAAAACTAAAAATATGCACCCCACCTCCCCCTCCTATATATCCTAGCGTTATATACTCACTGGTATATAGGGCTATCTATTTTAACATGTCACAATAATATAATGACAAGGGATTCCTACTTAGCATCTACGCCCAGGTTAGAATGAACAGCTGTCCAGCTTTAATGTTCGACGTATTTTATGACGTATTATATGACGTAATATATGAGTAAAGTGATTTCGTTTTGATTTTAGTTTGATCCGTAATATTGCTTTCTTAATGTAGAATTTGTTTCGCCTAAGAAATGCTCTGAATAAGGAGGCGAATTTGGTTTTTAAAATGGGGATTTCGTTTCGATCTCGTGACTCCGATTAAAGTATCGATATTTGCCAAGTTTTTAAGGATTTTGAAATACTAAATCATTTGTATTCTATGAAACATAGAAGATAAATATCCACGAGGAGAGAAAGCTTAAAAAAACACATCCCGCACAACGACATAATCATAACCAATGCATAGACTAATAATAATAAGTTACACGTAAATATTCCCAAGAAGTGACAACTGGCACCGCAGCCTTAAAACAGACAGTTGTAAAACCTTCTTTCGCGACCATAAAGTGACAGTGGTCACCCATCCACGTACTAACCCTGTACTTTCAATACTATCGGTACACTTCTACCATGTCGATATAAAAGCTAGTTTAACAGCGAGGTTGTTGTAAATGTCCTAAGTGCATTCACTACACTCCTCCCCTCTTTAACCTTTAGGGCTTAACCTCAAACAGCATAGCATGTAGTTCCTGCCGTATCCCCGCTTCACCCAAAGGTAGAAATTGAATTTGTGCAAACGCATGTTCGAAAGTTAATCCTTGTCGCCATTAAAGTGGTAGATTTCGACCATTCAAGTATACACTCGTACTTCTTTGCTTAACTTCCTATACAATTGGTGTACTTCAACCATGTCGCTATAAAAGCTAGCTCAACAGCGATGCTGTTGCAAGTGACCTGTGTACATTCACTACAACTACAAACCTGGGTTACCGGTGAAAACAACGCTTGTGTGTAATTTTAATTCATACATCTGTCAACAACCACAATCAATTTCATTAATTTATTTGTATTCAAAGGCTATCTGACTTTTCTGAAGATATATCGATATATATTCATGAAGATATTCAATTTGTAGTAAAATTAACGAAGCTTCCAGGCAGCTTTTTACCCCAAATAACAATAAAGCAAAATGCTTAATGCAGTATCACCATTTACATAAATAATTAGTCATTTATTTGGTCCCTTGTTCCTTCATAAATATATCCGATATCGTAACAAAGTAATAAAATAAATCACAGTTATTAAATAGTGTAATTATACTGGTCCCTTGTTGGACTGTGATACAAAACAGACACACGTTAAGTCCACCATGACATTGGTCCAATTATCAATTTAAAATTATCAAATATCATTGATATTTAGCTTAATCTTTATTGTATTTCATCAGTTTTACTTCAAACACACTGTACTCTAGTGATACATCTGACTGAAGTACAATTAACTTTATTACATATCATCAATATAACAATTGTATTCAAATTAAATTATTTCTGCTGTCCGAAAATGATATAAATGAACAATTTGTCGAACCTTTCACAATAACGTTCCGTCATTCGAAGAAAAGAAATACGGAATTTAATTATAAAAAAGTTCCAATTTACCAACTGCAATAAATCATATTTAAGACTTTTATTTTTCGATGAAACCCCATTTAGCCGGACTACTTTTCTATGTTTCTAGCCGTTATGTATTCCTACACGTTTATTATGCAGCAGATAGTTTGAGTTTTCATTCATATACTTCACTTGAACGGCGTTTCAAACTAAAACAATTTTTCATCGTTAGGTATGGAATTATAATGATTAAATTCATTTTTTCTAGTTTGTATGCATGTGCGAAGAATGTCGAATCACGCGCAAATCTTATATTAAAAAAAATAGTTCTAAATAGGATATTGTGTCAGCTGATTGAGCGGCCAATATTATCAGTATTTAAGCGGGGTAGAACTTCACTAGCTACCTGTTAGATACAGAGTACAGTGCCGAGGTCGAATATATACCTACCAAGATCCAAAGTATACTTTCCATAATAAAATATACATGTCATCTGATATAAACAATTACCCGGACAAAAACAAAAACTGCATATTTAATTAAACTATCATTGAAAAAAAAAAGAAAGAAATTTACATTCAAAATAATACAACTTCAATATGAAATATTAAATATTTGGTCTGAACATTTATATCTGGTTGTTAACAAATAATTATCTCCCTGTATATATATCATACATTGTGAATGTGTATCTGAAAAGATCCCAAATAATGGGAAATTCCATTGTTGCGATTTCAATCATCTCCCTTAATATTTATATATGAAATGACTTAGAACCATTTAATAATCAGAATGATAGATTCCCTCTAAACCACGAAAATGAGGAAATGCAAAATAATGTCCTTCCTGATTCAGTTTATGGCTAAACACGACCGTATATATTAGAAAAAAGTATGGTATATATTATAAAATTGAGGCCATATATTTAAATATAAAGATATAATAAAAAATAAGGAGTTTGCAGAAATGACATTTCTCTACTTACAAGACCATTTACATTGAGACAAGTTTACAATTTCGTTGCACATCGTTTATTCATTCACCGATAATAGTACATTGTAAAAGCCAATTGGTGTTAGTAACCTGCTTAAAAAGGAATAATTCCAGACAGAGCAAGACCTGATAATTCAATAAATGATGAATTGCAATGATATTGGCCATTTAACTTAAACAAAGTCATAAAATTTGTACCATGCTATGGCCTATGACCAAACATGAAACTAGGTATGCAATTGATCAATGTAAGGTTCCTTTTGATAAAATAATTTAAAGTATTTCGTAATTCGTTTCATAATTTCTGCACGGAATTAAACGAGAGTGTTGTTGTTTATGGTCATTGTATACATTATATAGAGACTCATACATGATTGCTTATTTATTATTGAATTTATTTAACGAGATAAATATATTATGTGAGGCTATATCGAGTATTATATCAAGTTTAATAAAGTTTAATAGATTCTATAATAAATGAGCACGAATGCAAGATTCGTTTTATCACATAACTCAGGAAAAAAAATACATTTATTTAACAGATCACCTTAATAAGGAACAAAAACAAAATCGGGCATATTTGTTTCCGTTAGTCATCATATGAGTCATTTATATATTCGGGCAAGTCGGAAAATACTTCGGCAATTTACGTACTAGAGCCTAGTTATACGGAAAATCGAGCGATAAATGAGAAGTATTAATTACATTTGTCATGGGTTTATTTCACTCCTGCACCGTAACTAAGGTGAAACACATTAATAATAGCTTTATAAATAAAAAATAGAAAGTAAATGTCGAGCAGATGGAGATGCATTGAAAGCATTAATAGTCATAACCCACCACAACAACATGTACAGAAACATTGAAATATTTATACGCACATGTACGGATGGTGTATTTAAAGCAATCACCCACCGCAATAACATGTACAGAAACATTGCAATATTAATACGCACATGTACGGATGATGTATATATAGCAATCACCCACCACAACAACATGTACAGAAACATTGCAATATTTATACGCACATGTACGGATGGTGTATTTATAGCAATCACCCACCACAACAACATGTACAGAAACATTGAAATATTAATACGCACATGTACGGATGATGTATATATAGCAATCACCCACCACAACAACATGTACAGAAACATTGAAATATTTATACGCACATGTACGGATGGTGTATTTATAGCAATCACCCACCACAACAACATGTACAGAAACATTGCAATATTTATACGCACATGTACGGATGATGTATTAATAGCAATCACCCACCGCAATAACATGTACAGAAACATTGCAATATTAATACGCACGTGTACGGATGATGTATTTATAGCAAACGGATGATGTATTTATAGCAATCGCCCATCACAACAACAAGCACAAAAACATTGAAATATTAATTCGCACATGTGCGGATGATGTATTTAAGCAATCATCCACCATAACATCACGTACAAAAACATTGAAATATTAATACGCATATGTACGGATGATGTATTTATAGCAATCACCAACCATCACATGTACATAAACAATGGAATATTAATACGCGCATATACGGATGATATATTTATAGCAATCATCCACTACAACAACACGTACAAAAACATTGTTAATTTTAATACGCACATGTGCGGATGATGTATTTATAGCAATCACCCACCACAACAACAAGTACAAAAACATTGAAATATTAATACGCATATGTACGGATGATGTATTTATAGCAATCACCAACCATCACATGTACAGAAACAATTAAATATTAATACGCACATGTACGGATGATATATTTATAGCAATCACCCACTTCAACAACACGTACAAAAACATTGTTAATTTTAATACGCACATGTGCGGATGATGTATTTATAGCAATCACCCACCACAACAAGTTAAAAAACAATGAAATATAAATATGCACATGTCCGAATGATGTTTATATAGCAATCACCAACCACACAACATGTACAGAAACAATGGAATATTAATACGCACATATACGGATGATGTATTTATAGCAATAACCCACCACAACAACAAGTACAGAAACATTGCAATATTAATACGCACATGTACGGATGATGTAAATAAAGCAATCACCCACCACAGCAAAGTGTACAGAAACATTGCAATATTAATACGCACATGTACGAATGATGTATTTATAGCAATCACCCACCGCAATAACATGTACAGAAACATTGCAATATTAATACGCACATGTACGGATGATGTATTTATAGCAATCACCAACCGCAATAACATGTACAGAAATATTGCAATATTAATACGCACATGTACGGATGATGTATTTATAGCAATCACCCACCACAATAACATGTACAGAAACATTGAAATATTAATACGCACATGTACGGATGATGTATTTATAGCAATTACCCACCACAATAACATGTACAGAAACATTGAAATATTAATACGCACGTGTACGGATGATGTATTTATAGCAATCACCCACCGCAACAACAGGTACAGAAACATTGAAATATTGATACGCACGTGTACGGATGATGTACTTATAGCAATCACCCACCCCAACAACATGTACAGAAACATTGAAATATTGATACGCACATGTACGGATGATGTATTTATAGCAATTACCCACCACAATAACATGTACAGAAACATTGAAATATTAATACGCACGTGTATGGATGATGTATTTATAGCAATCACCCAACGCAACAACATGTACAGAAACATTGAAATATTGATACGCACGTGTACGGATGATGTATTTATAGCAATCACCCACCGCAACAACATGTACAGAAACATTGAAATATTAATACGCACATGTACGGATGATATTATATTTATAGCAAACACTCACCACAACAACATGTAATGAAACATTGAAATATTAATACGCACATGTACGGATGGTGTACTTATAGCAATCACCCACCGCAACAACATGTACAGAAACATTGAAATATTAATACGCACATCTACGGATGGTGTACCTACCACAACAATATGTACAGAAACATTGAAATATTAATACGCACATGTACAAATGGTGTATTAATAGCAATCACCCACCACAACAACATGTACAGAAATATTGAAATATTGATACGCACATGTACAGATGATGTATTTATAACAATCACCCACCGCAACAACATGTACAGAAACATTGAAATATTAATACGCACACGTACGGATGGTGCATTTAAAACAATCACTCACCACAACAACAAGTACAGAAACATCGAAGTATTAATACGCACATGTACAGATGGTGTATTTATAGCAATCACCCACCACAACAAAAAGTACAGAAACATTGAAATATTAATACGCACATGTACGGATGGTGTATTTATAGCAAACACCCAACACAACAACATGTACAGAAACATCGAAATATTAAAACGCACATGTACGGATGATGTATTTATAGCAAACACCCAACACAACAACATGTACAGAAACATCGAAATATTAATACGCACATGTACGGATGATGTTTTATAGCAATCACCCACCATAACAACACGTACAACACATTGAAATATTAATACGCACATGTACGGATGGTGTATTTACAGCAATCACCCACCACAACAACAAGTACAGAAACATCGAAGTATTAATACGCACATATACGGATGGTGTATTTACAGCAATCACCCACCACCACAACAAGTACAAAAACATTGAAATATAAATATGCACATGTACGGATGATGTATTTATAGCAATCACCAACAATCACAACATGTACAGAAACATTGGAATATTAATACGCACATATACGGATGATATATTTATAGCAATCATCCACTACAACAACACGTACAAAAACATTGTTAATTTTAATACGCACATGTGCGGATGATGTATTTATAGCAATCACCCACCACAACAACAAGTACAAAATCATTGAAATATTAATAGGCATATGTACGGATGATGTATTTATAGCAATCAGCAATCATCACATGTACAGAAACAATTAAATATTAATATGCACATGTACGGATGATATATTTATAGCAATCACCCACCACAACAACAAGTACAAAAACAATGAAATATAAATACACACATGTCTGGATGATGTTTTTATAGCAACCACCAACCATCACAACATGTACAGAAACAATGGAATATTAATACGCACATGTACGGATGATGTATTTATAGCAATAACCTACCACAACAACAAGTACAAAAACATTGAAGTATTAATTCGCACATGTGCGGATGGTGTATTTATAGCAATTACCCACCACAGCAACATGTACAGAAACATTGAAGTATTAATACGCACATGTGCGGATGATGTAAATATAGCAATCACCCACCACAGCAACATGTGCAAAAACATTGAAATATTTATACACCCATGTACGGATGGTGCAATCGTGACGGAAAGAAAAAAAGTTTGGAACAGACTTTGCTGTGAGATTTATTAACAATTATTATTTGTGTTTTGCACATTTTTGTTACTTGGCACATTAAGTCTTCTGTCGCTGCAGTTGTCACTTTCATTTTGAAGAAAGCAATAATTCCTGACTATGCATTCTGATTTTTAAATTAAACAGCATTTAAATACATGGATAGAGATCCGTTAATGGAACACTGATTTGTACATAAAATCCATTAAACTTTTTTGAAAAATCCTATTTTTAGTGCACAAAAATGATTATCAGCAGCTACTTTAAAAAAAGTTCTAAAATTGTCGTCTGTCAGATGGTTTGTTTATTCCATAATTTAAGTTAAACCGTAACTTGTTGATTTCACCTTAAAAGAGCTATCTGTCAGTATATTTTAGAATATTTATTCTGCGTTAGAATTTTAGATAAAACAGTATACAGCAATCAATCATATTGATATCTGTTTGTAAGTAATGTTCCTATAATGGTATGGTGTTGTTCGTCCGTCCACCTGTTCTCTGTAAACTATCTCATGTCTTGTTATAATTTAAAAGTGGAAAAAAAGGTAAAACACCTGTTTGTGAATTATTCTTAAAACATTTAATTTAGCAGATCTAATAATTTTGTATTGTAAAGATTTTTGAACATCCACCCCCACCCCCTACAGAAAACAACATGAAAAAATCAAAATATATTTTCGTTCTGGAGTGAACCCTATTACTTACATTAGTGAACTTTACTCATGTGCAAGGACCATCGGCCGAGGTGACCTTTACCCCAGTCAAACGAGATGAATTATTGGTCGATCTCATATGTATATGCTTCTAATTTTATATTTATTTTATTGTCAGCTCTACTTGCCTATTCGATGGGATGTTGTCCGTCGTTCGTCACCTGGTGTTTGTCATCTGTCGTTGTCTGTTAGCAGCACTTTCTCTGAGGCCATTAAGCCGGTAATACTCAAACTCCACATGGCTGTTTAGTTTAAATATATTTTATTGCGCATTTCTTTACATAGAACAGCACAAGGATTAGGCCACAATTGCTGCCAAAATCGGATTCGGTTCTCCCTAACAACAAAACAATTACACAGGCCATTAATATTTTTTAATATATCCAATACCAGTTAAAGAAATAGAAAATACGTAAACTGCCTACTTACACAGAGCAGATGTTTACCTTAAATGCCAGGATCCATCGTTAGGCAAAGGTTAAAATACAGAACTATTGTCTATCAAAACGTTTGAATTCTATAATATGTGCGTGTTACTCATTAGAAGTGAAGATAGTTCCATTATCAGCGTGATTGTTTTTTCCCCTGTAACAATGTATTAGCGCTGCGAATATGGAGATTACGTTGTAGCACAAAATCGTTAGATTAAAAAAAGGACAATGCATGAAAAAAGGTTCAGCATTCTCTTTTTCGTGCCAACATATAATACAGGGCAATCATTATTATTTTACAAAGGAATGTTATGAGAAACTGAGCATTTCAATTTAAAGCATTGTCCTTTCATAGTAAGTAACTGTTTGTACAGTAAGTGTGGGGCAGGGGTAACTCTCTTAAGGTTAATAAAGCACCCCCTCCCAAATAGGTTATATTGTGGAGTTTTGAAAAGTACTATGGCCACTATTATCATGTATGTAGTCTCATGTACCTCGCGTTGCTGTTTTACTTTTACACACTTTTAACTTGTATATTAAGTGTGTTCTTGTTAACTTGGTGGCTGTGTTCTTTGAATGTCATGGCTGCTGTAGGTTTATACGTTTTCGTATCATACTATGTTATTGTAGTATAAATATTTGCATTTCTTTTGCAGTCGGTCTTATAAACAAATTTAATTGCGTTTCCCAATGAAAACTATTTGTGCCTTGAATGTAGCTTGTTATCAGTATGCATGTTATTGGCCCATGTTTTGCTCGTGCAACGTCAGCTTGTCACGAGATTCAAGTTATCATAAAATACGTGCGATTATTCAGTGTGTTAATAAATTCGCTGCTCTGACATTGACATTTTCTTTACGGTTGGATGCTCATTATGTTTGTAATATTAAATTGATAAAATTATATTAAAGTTTAATATAAAATAGTCAAACAACATAAAGCAAATATGAGCAATGTTAGCACAGTTTTGAGTTTCATCCGGTGATGGAAAACATTAATCTATTTTAATGTTGCCAATGTTACCGAGAAGCCTTTCGGGAGAAGACACAGACAACCATTATGGTTTAAGTGTACGAGGTGCATGCAACTATAATCTGACGTGTATTTCGATTCTGTGCATGTCATCATCGTTCATTTTTACTTTAGTGTATGGTTTTCAGATTGCAACACCACCTGTGTTCTCTTTATTCATATTAACTGTTATACACACGAGGATAAACAATTCACCTGCAGTTCTGTTATCATCACGCCAATTGACCGCAAGGTATGCAATAGTTTTAATTAGCGATTAACAAAGCACTAGCTTCAGAGCAGTAAGTAAAATATATAAAAATGGATCATTGTCAGCACTGAACGTAACCAAGAAAATCAAACCGACTCAGTTATATTGAGTTTCTTCATGAATGGTAGTAAAAAACGACATCCTCGCATCAGGGCGGCCTTTTGGCAGTCACCACACGGCATGATACCATGCAAAATACCATGATACCTACAACCACTTATATTCTATGCTGCAGATATATGATATTCATATCTTATAAGTTCTTTACCCAGTCTTTGTGTCAAGCTTCTGTAAAGTGGCTGACTTGTAGATTACTGAATCCGGTACAACAGGTTATATTTTTGTCTTGGGCATTCTAAGTATCGACACTAACGTAATTTCGTGCCACGACCCTGACCAGTGATGATTTGTAAAAGAGAAAAAATTGGATTTGTGCTTCAATCCTACTTTCCTAAGATACAGATAGCCTTTTTTGCTGAGTATATAATAGTTTATCAAAGTTTAAAGAAGTCGCTTGACTGTTTCCCAAGCATGTTTAAATGTATTAACCTTCTTAATATTGACAACAAATCGATTTTAAACAAACTTGCAACTTATTGTATTAAGGGTTTCAAACTCAGGGATTCTCGTTAAACAGTTTTAATGTAGAATACATTGTATTTATTGTAATTTAAATTTGTATTGAGTTTATGCTTAAAATAATTTTGTATGATTTTTTTAAATACCAAGATAACACTTTCACAAAATATCAACTTAATGAAACGGTATTCATATACCACCTTATTTCAACGTATGTATTGATTTTGTATATATGTATGACGATGAGCTGTAATGCTTAAGTTTAATAAATTATATGTTCTGTTCTGTTCTGTTCTATTAATAGCAGATAAACACCCGCAGCCTCTTGGGACATACGGTAGTTATGGAGACAATATTCGTAGAGCAGATGCTATGAGATACGTAATTCTTTACGAGTATGGTGGAGTTTATACGGACATGGATATGGAAAGTTTACAACCCATCGACAGAATTGTGCGAAAATATTCATGTATTCAAGGGCAAGAACCATACGAGCACATGATGATACTTGAAAACGAAAAACATTTGGCTATGAATGCATTAATGGTTTGCAGAAGCAGGCATTCTTTTTTCAAATTTGTTATTGACAATTTACCAACGTTTCGTTACATGAAAAATGTTGTGGATAGTACGGGTCCCTACTTCATAACCATGCTCTATAGGAAATATGTTAAAGATAAAACTAGTGCCACAACAGACCTTGACGGTGTCTATTTAGCACCCGCTGAATATTTTGCACCTGTTATTTGTACGCTACTTATTGAAAACATTAAAGCGACTTGTTTAAATTTCGATAAAATTCCATATACTAAGAAAAAAGGCTGTCTGTATCTTAAAAAAGTTGGACTGAAGCGCAAACCAAAATATTTTTCTTTTTACGAATCATCACTGGACGGGGTCGTGGCACGTAATTCCAAAAGTTTCTTTTCTTAGAATACCCAAAAAAAAAAAATATTATATATCGTACCGAATGCAGTAATCTACACTTTGAAAAAAGCTTGACACACGGGCTTGGTAAATGTATTGCAAGTAGTATAATATCGGATATATCTGTTATATAGAATATTAGAAGTTGTAAAAAGTATGATATTACGCAGTCGTGCGTGCTGTGGTACGGCCGTAAAAAGTCGCCAGTACTTTGACTCAGTGGTATTACTGCCAATTTCTTGAAATTATTGAACTCATCTAGTCTATTCAGAATATTATAATACCACTTGGGTAAATGCTGGGGGGGGGGGGGGGGGGGTATTCATTTCATATTTCATTACCCTTAATGAAGAGACTCAATTGGGTCGGTTTCATTTTTTGCTTTCGTTCTGTGATGATACATTTATCAGATTACTGCATTTGAATCGAGAACTTGGTTAATCGCTTATTAAAACGTTAATTCAAAATAAGCGTAGGTTTTATTAAAAGTAAATCATTTCATGTTTACTAAATACATTCTAAATAGATAATCCAAAATTTACATAAAAGAGGTAAATCATATAACTACCCCGGATAAACTCCTGTTTTATTTATCTCTATAGCAATTTTGTTTCATGACCGCGGCCCAGGAATAATCTGTTTGTGAACCAAGTGTTTAAATAACCAAAAAAAAAAAAAAAAATTAGAAAAGATTTAGATTTAGAGATTTGTAACAGTAGTCCGCGGTTTATTTTACTAAACGTCTATATAACTTACTATAGTCGTATTTCATTCCAAAATATTTTCTACATAAACTGTATTGTATATCCAACTGTTAGTTGAGTTGAATTTCTGAATTTATACAGAGTTTAATCTCTTCTATGACTTGCCATATTTATTGAACGTATTTTGAGGGTTTGCGTTCTTACGCGGTAAAAATGATCGGATGCGTCAAAAATGGCGGATTTTTGTTTGTAAAAGTTACGTCAAAGCACAGAACAAAACGATAATTTGTTTTATTCTCTCTATTTTTCTTAATGCATACTTCCAAGATGTAACTAAGTATATTGTCTTCCATCGGTAGTTCATTCCTACCATGCAGCTATCACCACAACAGACGCAATTCGAGAAAATCGAGAGTGTTTACTTGTACCGAAATCCATAGTCACTAAATGGCACCTTCTTTTGTTGTTTTTTCTATGATATCACGCTGTGTTTTCATAAATTTTACTGTCGGTACTGTTTTCACCACCAAGTATTTCCAAATTACACTTGATTCGTCCGTTTAAGACCTCGTCGTTTTGAAATCCATATGTGTACGACAATATATGAGAGTTTCGTCAACTGTATGCCATTAATGAATGGATGCGTTCCCAGTAGGGAAAATACAAATACAGATATTGTCAGTTACACGTGTACGTTAAAAAACAAGACTGCGTATGTGTGAAACTATAACAGTTAAAGTGCTTAATTGAATAAATCAAAGTACTTAAAGTACTGGTGGCCGGTGCATGCTTTAATAGGGAAATATTTATTGAAGGTTCACGAAGAAAGTATAATAAGGAAGAGTTTTTTAATTTTCACCTTTCTTACCCAATTATTGAATTTATTCTCACAATACAGCAACAACAAATGGTTGAACAATTTGTTTTCTAGGCACAAACACTCTTTTTGTCTAACAACTTCAATCTACAGTAATGACATTATTTCCTATTGTCATATCTCTACAACAGTAAAAGTTTTGTCACAGTGCATTTAAATATCAGTTTCTCTGGCGACTCAAAAACTGACCACAGAGGACATATCATGAGATGATACTACACCCCAACTATCTTGACCATGTACTGTCGTCGGAGGTTTTGGAAATTAAAAAAAACAAACAAGAGGCCCAAGAGGGTCTGTGGACACACTACTGGTAAATAGTGGTTGTTGTTTTATTCAACAAATTCGACTAATCAGTTTTCGAAATTTCACAAAATCAACTCTTTTTGGGTTCCTCCGGCTCCTTATAGAATTTCAATCCTCTATATGTAACAAAAATTATTTGCTAATTCCATACAATGGTTTAAATCTCAAATTCAAAATTGTTTTTGCAAAAATGCTGGAGAAAATGAGAATTTTCTGTTCTCCCCTAGTACTCCTATGTAAAATTCAAAGTCCCCATACAAAGCCCCTATCCGTTCCAGCCCCTGGATTTGTACAAACTTCAAACCCCCTACCAATAGGGATAATTTTATATAAAATATGAACAGATATGACTGACCAGTTGTGGAGAAGAAGATTTTTGAAAGTATTCAATTTTAATCCTTTTGAGACCCCACCTGGCCCCTTATGGAAATTAAATCCTGCTTATTGAACCACATAATATGTGCTATAACTAATAAACGCTTAAAAACTCAAACTGAATAATAATTCTGCACAAATGGATGAAAAAAAATGTGAATTTTCCGTTTTTCCATAGACTGCCTATGTAAAATTCAAAGTCCCCTAACATGGCCCCTATAAATACTAGCCCCTTGATTTGTAAAATACTTCAAACCCCTATTCATAGGGATAATTTATATCAAATATGAACTAATTTGACTAACCGGTTGCAGAGAAGAAGATTGTTGAATAATTTCAAATTTAAGCCTTTTGTGACCCCACCTGGCCCCTTATGGAAATTTAATCCTGCTTTTTTAACCAAAACTTATTAATATGACTAGATGATGCTTCAGAACTCAAACTGAATAATATTTTTGCACAAACAGGTGAAAAAATGAGAATTTTCCGTTTTTCCATTGTACCCCTATTTAAAACTCAAAGTCCCCTCACATAACCTCTATAAATACTAGCTCCTTGATTCTTATCTTGACAACACGCCATCGCATAAGGCCTTCTGGACAAGATGACATACAGCTAAATAAAGCATAAGTATAAACCGTTATGTTACCAACAACAAATCACACCAAAAACCCATTCAAATGAGTATTCAATCATAGAAAATAACAGTTTTTGTCATTTTCTCTTATATAGATTTAGTTAAGTGGGCCCCACCCCCAGGGCCAAACTGTGAGACCCAGGGGCATGCAATTCTCAATTTTTATAAAAGACCCATAGGCGTCCATAATCATGCTCACCAATTGTTTCCCAGTGCTTCCTATAATAAGAAGATTTTTTAAGTTAACCTTGAATTTGACTGTTTTGGTCCCGCCCCTAAGACCTCATGGGATCGGGGACCATGAAATTCACATAGGTATTAACTGTCAGGTCAGCAACAACAAATCACACCAAAAAACATTCACATAAGTCTATTCCGTCATCAGTCATAAGAAACAACGTTTTTTGTCATTTTCTCTTATATAGATTTAGTAAAGTAGGCCCCATCCCCAGCGCCAAACCGAGAGACCCAGGGGCATGAAATTCACAATTTTTATAAAGGACCCATAGGCATCCATAATTATGCTCACAATTTGTTTCTGGTTGATTCTTATAATAAGAAGAACTGTAAGGTATGCTGTAATAATAAAAACCCTCACTTTTGCCGATTGTCCTCAATTTGATGAGTTGATGACCAGCTATCAGTAGATAGCTCTCCCGATTGGGTCCGTAAACTAGGAATGGGATTTGAGCACTTTGATTGGTCAGTTGAATGATGTCACATTTTGGTAAGCGTTGAAAAGCTATGAATTGTGGGACAGGCTTGGAATTCCTTGCCTTTTCAGTGGGGTTTCAAAGACCTGATTCGGGAGATATCAGGACTGGGATAGGCCACCAAATAACCTACATATTTGCAAAAAAAATGTTTTTAAAAGTTATTGCTGTTAGCATATATAGATTAATTGACGAGGTTTATCATTTAATCTGTGATTCAATTGAATTATAGCTAAATACGCTTAAATTCAATTCAATTTTCAAACATATTCGATGGAACTACTTTTTAATCGGCTGAGTAGATTGAATTCCTCTCAGCTGAGTTGTTAGGTTTTTAATAAAAGCGACGGGTGACTTCAAAACAACGGCTATAACCAGTGCTTACGCACCGGCCAAAAATCAGCATAGTGTGTCCTTTATTATGATTTTTCCTTTCCCGGTAAAATGCCTTACAGAAAAAATAAACCATTTCCTTAAATAAGCGGTCACAACTGCAGAAGCGGAAATTTATTTCACCCTCACCTAGTGCCATGTCACTAAGAACATTAAAAAGAAAATTTGATTCTCTGTAATCATTAATCAAAAAAAGACATAGGCATGAACAAATTTTGGCACATTTTCTTCAAGATACTATTAGCACATTCTCTACTGGAGTATACATTGCCAAAAAATAATGAAACCTCGAATATATTCACCTTTTCACTTAAACGATGTTGTGTGACTGATCCATCACATTGAGTGCCATAGTCAAATTGTAAGGATGTTGGGTAATTTCGTTTTAAAACAAAATAGTAATAATTACAAAATAAGTTAAACATTTTTAAGTTTGATGACGTTTTATTTAATGACTGGTATTACCGTTCAGTGCAAAACGAAACATTTATGTTACCATCATCGACATTAGAACAGTAAGACTGTCTTCAAAAAGTCACAATTTGTTCTCAACTGAGAGCCGCTGGTTCTAGATAAAGTCACATTTCCGGGTTTTCTTACCGGCAAGCCCGTGTGGTTCCGGCTAAGAATAGAATCACTGCCGATCTCTGCAGAGGGGTAGGAACACTCCAAATGGGTGTCATGTTCATTTTATCATTTTTTGTCATGTTCACTATTGTGGTTAAATTATTATCTCCTGTGTGGTTACAGGGAGCCATGTGAGTGATGGCAAGAATAGGATCACTGTGACTCATGCATTTCGTAGGAAGCGACAATTTGAGTAATACGTTAGAATTTGCTGAAACTCTGCAGTTCTGCAGATATCAAGGTTCTAGGTTCATTCTGCATATTCATTTTTTGGTGTATATTATTTTATCTGTTTGTTAATTTCTTGTTTTTTGTACATGTTGAGTGAACCTGGAATCTTCCTCCCTGTTGGCGTCAAATATCCTATAATTTGTTAGTACGCCGTAAAGCCTTATTCATTCATTCATTCATTCATTCATTCATTCATTCATTCATTCATCCATCCATCCATCCATCCATCCATCCATCCATCCATCCATCCATCCATTCATTCATTCATTCATTCATTCATTCATTCATTCATTCATTCATTCATTCATTCATTCATTCATTCATTCATTCATTCATTCTTACTGGCATTTTTTAAATTACATTTTCAATGTCAATCTGCTCACGTCTGTAACTATGTAGCATGACTAGTCCAGAGCGGCATTCAGCTCTCATGATTTACATTAGATAATCCGCACTCTACGCATGACACTGAACGACCTTTCCGCACTGGCATGGTTAAAGTTCAGCCAGACAGGAAAGGATAGGGTTAGGGTTACCCAACCCAGGATATAGTATACTTCACTTCGGAAGCTCTCACGCAGTAAAGCACTGTCTCTCTTTTGTGTCGTCAGCTGATGCAACATACTTGACAAATCTGTGTGGTAAACACATTGCTCCTAATTGCCCTTTGCTTGCAACTCCTTGTTAAGAGGCATTACATCCGGCAAAACTATGTCAAACTTCAAGATGCTACATCTGTACATCCAGTGAACTCACAATTGTAGAATAGGCCGATTTAAACGTACGTGTACAGGGAGTCTGTCTGACTTGTCATCCAGTTTTACAAAGGTTTTGAAGTCGGTCCGTTTATCCATCAAGATCATCATTTTCATATTCATTTTTAAATGCAAGTAGACGTTTTGCTGAATAGTTAAACGCTAATGCAATCTGTTGGACAGTATCAAACATATTACGTACGAATTTTCTGATATCAGCTAGAAAATTAAAAATCATGTGGACCCAGCTGTGTACTTGCGTATAGGCAGGTACACGCCTGATTTGGTATGGAACAGAGTGGAATATGACTTCAATAAAAGTTAAATACAACACCTTTCGTCATACATGTTACTACATGTATACACTAACAAGGTGGTGAGAATGTCGATATGACATCATCAGAACGAAATATACTGTTTTAATTTTTAAGTCTTGGTCATCTGCGACGCTTTCTTTTCTAGATGAGTAACGTCTTGAACATTTAGTATTTGAAAACAATGAACTGTACTTGGATATGTTTCTGAATGGTTGATTCAAATAATGGATACTTGGCGTTTCCCTTAGTTTTAGAACAGCAAACATTTAAGATAATGAAGAAAATATTTGTATTTTCCCTACTGGGCATCAAACGCATCCATTCATTTATGGCATACAGTTAACGAAATCCCTCATATATTGTCGTACACATATGAATTTAAAAACATGGAGGTCTTAAACGGGCGAATCAAGTGTAATTTGGAAATAATTGGTGGTGAAAACAGTACTGACAGTAAAATTCTTGAAAACACAGCGTGATATCATAGAAAAAGTCCAAAAGAAGGTGTCATTTAGTGAACATGTATTTCGGCACATGTAAACACTCTCGGTTTTCTCGAACTGCGTCTTTTATGGTGATAGCTGCCAGGTAGGAGTGAACTACAGATGAAAGACAATATACTTAGTTACATCTTAGGAGTATGCATTAAGAAAAATAATGAGTATAAAATAAATTACCGTGTTTTTCTGTGCCTTGACGTTACTTTTACAATCAAAAATCCGCTATTTTTGACGCGTCCGCTCATT
Source organism: Panopea generosa (assembly GCA_029582155.1). Lineage (NCBI taxonomy): Eukaryota > Metazoa > Mollusca > Bivalvia > Adapedonta > Hiatellidae > Panopea > Panopea generosa. Next base: position 40,904,894 of record CM055902.1, on the reverse strand, counting down.
TTCACCGCCTAAGAACGCATACCCTCAAAATACGTTCGCCTCCTTGAACCTACTAGGCTATGCAGGAAAATTTTTATATTAAGTTGTATGAAAAATTAACAGTTTTTTGCTAATAAAGAATGTTTAACTAGGTTAAACTTAACTACTGACCGTTCTAAGTCCAAGAATACAAGTCATACACACTCACACACACACACACACACACACACACACACACACACACACTAAAAATGCTTAAAGTGTAAAAGATGTATAAATTAAAAAAAAATGAACCTCCACCTGACTTAAGACGTGGGGGAGACTGTGAAAGACTGTATCATTGCTGGTATTTTTGAAATATCTTAAACAAAATGCTGCATTCTGTTTAGTTACTACTCCGGATATTTTATCGTATACAAACATCAACATGCTGTATTGAAATGAGATTTTTGGATAAATAATATGATTAAATCAGATTTGTTAGTTTTGTGACTTTAAAACATTTTTTAATTAAAACATTGTCCCAGCTCCGACTCCTAAAAGATGGACCACAGAGATTTTCATAGATGGGAATAAAGGGATACATTTAACAACTAACAGTTTTGGTGTTGAAAAAATACTCTTATCAGATGAATGAAAATGCTGTGTAAAACTGTTTTTCAGCAAGTAATTTTGAAGCGAATGAGACTCAAACTCACAACATGAGTTGTGAGGGGTAAATGTGAGGCAGCAGCATGGACCACTAGATCACAACCTAGAGGACTTCCCACAGAGATTTAAAGAATTCATTAGTCTATCCCAGAACCTGATATATCCCGAATCAGGTCTGTTTACCACCAGTGGAAAAAACTGGGAATTCTATGCCTGTCCAACAATTCATAGCAACTGAACGCTTACTTAACTATGATGTCATTCATCCGTTCCATGAAACAACTGACCAATCAGCGTACTCGTAACAATTGCCAGTTAACGGACCCAATCGGGAGAGCTGGGTTCGTTCTATAGACTAAGAATGCATACATGCCTACGTTTGTAAATCATGTCCTTTTCTTATAATCATGCAGATTTCTCAATTTAATTAACATGCTCAGAGAACATTTTTGATACACACAGATATGACACAAGTGCACTTTTATTAAAACACTGATAAACTAGTCACTGTTAATAAACAATAAATACACATGAATAAAACAAAAATGCGAAACTCATTTCTGGATTACGACACGTCAGCTTTCAGCAATGTCAAACCCCTACTGATGAACAAAATTAATTATGTATATGCTATGTTTTTATCAGTACCTACACTGTACCGTGCAGAGATAGGAACTAAATATACGATAATTATATATAATATCTATTTTACTGATCTCGTGATTCAGAAGAAATTGTTTCGGGCATATATTGAGCATCGTTTTTCCAACATAAATGTATGCTACACGTTAAACGAATCAGTATGACCCCTTTCATTCCACGGATCCAACATGTATCCCTTTGTCAACAGTGTACACACTGGACAGAAAAACAATCTCTTATATGACACATGACCTCTACTTTTCTCACAACATTTTGGTAGTGCAGAGGTCGACAAACAGAAAATTTAAGTTTCACTTTTTTCATTTTTGTCTCTCTATGAATGACCAGCCTTTATTACTTATAATAGAATAAAGAACAAAAATCAATGATGGGCTTTCACCTATAAGATGGCAGCATGTTCTTCATAAAGCTTCCATCTAACAAATATGTCTTATTGTTTAAAGTAAATACCCAAGATATTTGCATTGCACACTTAAGCATCAACGCGCATCGTGCACACAAACACACACACACACACACACACACACACACACACACACACACACTGAGAAAACGTTTGATATAATATCGCACGCAGAAAAAATATGACACAGAACCGATAAAGTAATGAATCAAAAGATATTACCCTCGTCTTATATGTATCGAACTGTGCTACTCACCCATTAGTATTTATATAGTTGTGAGTTCATTCATGCAATACTTCGTTAAACTCCTTAACTAAAATGTATTAGCGATGACATACATTGTTCTTATTTGATTGTGGTGTTGGTTTTAATACTATTTATTTGTTATCAACATATTACATACACACATATTCAATATACAGCGATACATAACAACAGAATTGAGAAGAAAGCTTGTACAAAGTCTGTCTTCCGATAGTGGTGTTATGATGTATTGTCAGTTGTTTTTGCATTGCGTTGACGATTATTAATCTTCAAGATAAAGGCACATCGTAGTTTTCCATAATTCGGATTTATGTGCAGTAAAGGGCAATTTAAAAGCAATTAGGTAGGCGTGAGGTAGTGCAGGTGGGATTATTTTGTCGTAAAACATGTCATTTGTTTTACTAGGATGAAGCTCTTTACAGACTAAAACTAGTTGACATACGACTTGGTTATGTTTATTTTTCTCTATGACAAAAAAAAAAGCTTCACACAAACCTGCATGGTGGCATAGTTCTGCCACCAGTTAGCCACTTAACTAACGCGATAAGTTTCAAGTTAACCACTTAATTTTTGCGCAAATTATCTTGTTGTCTAGTTAACTAACACGATATGTTTCTAATTACGATAAATAACATAATTAAAATAAATTGCGAAAAATATCAAGTTATTAAGTTAACTAACGTATGGAAGCGTATATGGGACACTCTGATGGCGTGCTCTTGTAGGGTAAATCCTGTTATGGTATGTCGACATGCACACATAGAATATATAAGTTGTCAAGTAATAAGGCGACATGTCTAGATACAACGCGTCATGTTGTTAAATAGACAAAATCACATCTTGTCAATCTCGATTTAAACTTATATAACAAGGCCACATACATTTGTCGACAAAGTGTGTTAGTATATGTTTGTTCGCAAAAAGTGTCCATCTTTCTAACATTAAACTTCGCGACAAAGCGAGATATTCTAGTCATGAAAATGTACAGTTTCGCGCCATGTAAGAGTTACGATAATAGCGATTTTTAGGCACCAGACTAAATGTGCAAGCGCAAAATTATTTGCCTGTATCAATACCAAACTGTTATTAGAATCTTCTTAGTTTTCTATATGTTGTTATACCATATGTGTAATATCAAAATTCGGTGATATCCTCAACAAGGCCCGGTGAAATCCTCATAAGGCCTGGTGATATCCATATAAACTTGACGATAGTTTAAAAAGGCCCGGTGGAGATTTATTTTTTCAAAACTAATCAAACTTTCAACTGACATGTTTAACAATAAAACATTTATATAAACTATATTCCAAAAACAACAGGTACCGACTGATGGCAACGTAAACCAAGCTAATTTGGCTACGGAAATTAGAAGATATACTAGACAACACATGTTTTTACATGTACTATATTTGAACTTCCCTCATCCATGCCCGTTACTTTACAAACCAATCGTAACCGCTCGAATAGAGTCTGTTTAGCGATTTAATGAGTAAAAACCAAGTATTCCGATATTTAATAACTGGTAACACTAACATTATCTAGATATTCAGTTAGCTAAGTAGATTTGTGGTGGCAGTTGTAGAGCAGTAAGTATGCAACTTTTCGCGTAAAGATATTTATCGTAACTGGAAACTTATCGTGTTAGTTATCTAGATAACAAGATTTTTTTCGCGATAGTTAACTAGATAAGTGGTGGCAGTAATGGGCACTAACATACATTTATTCTAGTTAAGATATTTATTTCAACTACAAACTTATCGTGTTAATTTACTAGAATACTAGATATTTTTCTCAAAAATTATGTGGTTAACTAGGAACTGATCGCGTAAGGTAAGTTGATAACTGGTGGCAGAACTATGCCACCATAAACCTGTTAAGTATCATTCGTGTGCAATTTTACATATCACGTTGTACATGGGGATTATGTAAACACGCATCATCCCCCATGATCGTATTACAGTAATTCGTATCAAACATTTTATGTACATGTACTGTAAGCGTATAGGGATAGAGCGTCCACCTCCCATGCGGAAGGTCGAGGGCTCGATCCCCTGCAGGGTCATACAAAAGGCTTGAAAAATGGTACTAAATCTTCTTCGTTTGGCGCTCAGCATTAAGAGGATAGTTCTATGTCAGGTAGACCCAGTGTTAGTATGATGTGACTGGGTGGGGTATCATACCATATGTCCACGGCATGATACTCCATTGTGACCGCACTTAGAATACTGTCTCAAGAAGACACCGTCGCGATATAACTGAAAACATTGTTGAAAGCGACGCTTAACACTATAAAAACACAACTGTAAACGTAAAATCACACACCATCACTTACCTGTATTTTTAGAGTCATTCAGAGTGACAACTATTCATTATAGCAATTATTTTATATGAAATGTTTTAACTTATGGCGTATAGTAACTGTGTACGTGTGCGTGCATGTGCATATATATATATATTTTTTTTTTAAAACGTACATTTAATCATTAACATATAAACAGTAGTCAACAACATCCGCATCTGCATGTGTTCTTATTTTTGTAGTTATAAATAATACAAAATTATTTTAAACTGCGCCAACAGCAAGATTAGTGTTGCGCGGCCATTATAGGTGTATGGTAACCCTTAGTGTAAGGAAAACCCTTAGTGTAACAATTGTACTTAGGGTAAAACAATAAATATTTGTTCCACTAGAGGTCATAACAGCAACCATTAGTGTAACAAAAATTCTAAAAGGCAATATGTGACATATTGTTGCAAAATGTAACAAAATTTTCTTTATGATATCTCTACATATTATGTCTAATTACACAATTTATACAATTTATCTATTTAATACAGTTACATGCTGCTTATGCAACTGCATAAAGCAACCGCATAGTGCTATCCATGTTCGTCCGTCCATCTGTTCTTTCGTTCGTCATGATTTTTGGTCGGGTCAATGTCACCGTTACTAAAATAAGAATATCACTGCCAACGCTTTACCGGCATTATTTTCAATCCCATTCAAGTTGATGAAACTTCACAGAGATGTTCAAAACAGAGATACTTCGGATGCGTTTCACGATTTTTTTCTGGCTACGATCATTGTCACCGTTAATAAAAGTAGAAAGTCACCGTTACCACTCTTCTGCCCTAATTCAATGTTGATGAAACTTAATATAGGTGTTCAGAAACATGATTCCTCGGACGAGTTTGCGTTTCTTGATTCTCGAGTCAAGGTCATCATTAAAAACAAATAGACAAGGGGCGGGGGCATTCATGTCGTTTCGATATTATTCATTTACATAATGTTTATTTTAACTAACAAGTGTGACTGAATATGCTGTGAAATATCGGAATAATGATAATTTAAAAACAAAAAATAAAAAGCCGTACAAACGAAAATTGTTTCAGTGAATGTTTTGTTTATTTTGTTTATCTTTCACCAAATCACATCGACATAAAAACTTATTTTGTTACACTAAGGGTTGCGGTTATAAATAACCCTTAGTGTAACAAAAATACTTTGTCAGAGATGTAAGACGTTTTTCGTAACTCTGGTAAATTTCTTTTTTATTTGAATATGAAGTGGAAAAACGAATATTTAAAAGAGACCCATAATTTTATATTAGATTGCTGTTGATTTACATATTTTAAAAAAAGTTTGAGATGATAAATGTTTACTTACCTTCCAGCAATGTTATTACTTTTTAAACACTAAGTGATAATGTTATTAGTATGTTCAATAATTACAAAATTTCCAAAATAAAAACACACTGTAAATTTAATAATTTATTTCGGCGTTAGCCTACCTTTTAAAGTAATTCTATGGTAAAGATAATGATAACATGAAGCATATTTAGAACCAAAATAAAACTAGAGCGGGTTATGTCACTTTCAGGAGTTGAACATCCGAGAAAGATAAAGAACACAATTAGTGAGTTACAAATAACAGTAGTTATAAATTGTTTTATTTGGGTGAAATTTATCTTGACCTCTTTCCCCCTATACCTCGACCCTCATCCAACACACAAAATGAGTTCCTTTTCTGACAATCATAACTCAAGATACTGCTATTACTAAGATAGCATTATTCTATTTGTAGTATCAATGATCTTGACATATTATAAAATGTAACAAAATTACACAAAATTCAATCAACATTTATTTCTTCTTTATTTGAAGCAACAGAACAGACGAACGGACGGGCGAACACTTGAAGCATAGACTACCATCTCATAGCAGCGACAAACACATATTTAGTTGACAAAAAATGTTACACTAAGTGAACCCGTTTTATAATCAGATATCAATACATGTACAAAATATACACTTAGTGTTACAATTGTAGCAATTGTTACATTTCAAGGGTCACAACCTAACCCATTTTTGTTACAGGAAAAGTTGCGGTTTTGACCCCTTGTGTAATAAAATTGATTTTGTTACACTAAAGGTTTTTGTTACACTAACGATTGCCACATAGGTGTAAGTCGAGCATTGATGTTTGTTATTTATTCTATAGTGAATTAAAGTTTGCAAGTGAAAGTAGATTTCCAAAATTATGTTTTGAAAGTGCTTTCAAAATGTTTAGAATACATAAATAATACCATTTACAATAAAAAAAAAAAGCATTAAAAAAAAAAAAATTTAAGAAGAAACAAGGATTATTTATAAGCCCCATTATTCGAAGCATTTCCGCTTTCCGACGGTGTTACTATGCCTTATGCTTTAATAATTGATAACAAAATCATAAACTAGAAGAAAGTATGTGCCAAACAGGATTTGAAGCATTTACATTACCTACCCATCACAACTCGTAAATAATACATTAAATCATTAATATGTAATAATGATGTAATACGGGAAGTTACATAGTGGAATGGCCATTGCCTTCAGCTTTATTGGTGTATTTATATACAGTGTACCTGCGTTACGCATACCTGTCACAATGAAACAAATACTACAGCATTTTAAAAGCATGGGTTGAGCTGCAATTAAAGAAATACTTATAAGTATAACAAATATATCATTCGTTTCTTTTTTATTTTATCTTAATGGGAATATAAGAGTAATGAACTTGTTTGGGACAACTGCGTTACGATTTTAGATAAAACGATGTAGATTAAATTGCTTGTATTAATATTTGTTTGTTATCTGTAATATTTATATATAATGTTATAATGTTGCCCTTTGTACAATTTACATTTCTGATAATCATGCAAAAGTGGTAAAATAGGTTAAAGTCTTGCTTGAATTCTTTTCAAAATGTATACATTTTTTAGATTATTGTTAGACCTTTGATATATCTTACAGTTCTTATTTGTACAGAATTTTGAAATACAAAAGAAAAACATCAAACTCATTTTTTGGTGTTGAATGTTTCTCTATTACTGAAGTTCATGCGCATTAAAGGTAATCGTGTTTAGTAGAGGATCGTGATTTGATACAACTTACAAGGACCATTGGTAAATATGATGTGAGCCTCAACCAACAGAGACGCGTAATTGTCATATCTATACATCCTTATGTTATGGTTATTTCTTTTAAGCTCTGGTTATCGAAGTGCTTATGCCCTGGTGCATTGTCCGTTGTCTGCCGTTGTCCATCAGCAATACTGTTCCTGAAACCAATAGTCTAGTAAAACTCAAACTATTTCATCTATAATTGAATAAACTACATAGCAGAATAATCAAAACAACATTCTCATGAACCGCTAAAAAGATGTTGAGAGTATCAAATGCATGTAAGAAATAACTATTTCAGATATTTACAAATAATGTTTCTGAGGTTAAAAATGACACAACCCTTAGAGTTCTATTAGGTATAATGAACATTAATAATATTTGTTAAATGGAACTAAGTTTGCCTAAAGGTTCAAAGAAGCATTGCTGTGTTAATGAGATAATCGTATTTGCTAAAAATGACTTGAATTCTGGTTTAAAAGGGTTGGAAGGCCACACAAACTATTTGAACTTCCAAAATTTTTTTTCCCAAGAAAATGTATGTGGAATTCACCCCTTTGAGTTGGAACTTTATTGATATGAATATATTTATATGCTCCTTGGAATAATAATTTTGAGATGTATATAGTGTAAAAATGTGTATGTGTGTGTTGGGGGGGAGGGGGGATTCAAATTAAGAAAACATGACATATCTTCCATAAGGTTCGATTTGGGTCCCTAAAGGATTAAAATTGAGAATTCTAAAAAAATCTTCTTCTCAAGAACCGGTCAGATTTTTATTGAGTTTGATATAAAATATCCAAAATGAGGGTTCGCAGTTAAGCGATCAGGATGCATAGGGGCCCTGTAAGTTTTTTTTTGTATTTATATAATAATGTTAAAAAAAAGCTCTCATGCTCCCATTCATTATTTCAATGTTTTTTGCCGTTGATATCTGAAACATGGTCTACTCATAGTATAAATTTCCAGAAGGGCCCTATAAGGGTTGAGAATGTGAAATTTTAAAGATCTTCCTCTCAATGATTGATCGGTGTAATTTATTTAAATATGATATAAAAATAAAGTATTCTCACATCAACAATGGATTTAATGTTCTACATACTAAGAGGTTTGGATACGTGGGACTCTTTATGGAGATTTTTTTTTAAAGAGAAATACAATAGTGTTGACAATTAAATTTCATTTTCGCATCCAATTGCACATAGAAATGTTGATCAATCAAGAAGCGTAGGGAATTTTATGTTTTACTAAGGAGTGGTATTAGAAACTGATATTTTTATTTTAAAGCATTTTCTTTGCGTAGTAAATTACCATTTGTTCAGTAAAATTGCGGTACTTTTTATAAGGCGTCAAGACGACTTGCCAAAAAGGCTTTATATTCTGAATTTGCAAAAGAAATCTGTGGCCACCATAAGCAATAAGAGCATCCTCATGCCCTCTTGGATCTGTTGTTACTAATTTACTATTACACAATTTAAGCCTTTTATTTTAAGTATGTTCTTGTTACTTTGGAGATTATATTCTTATGTGCCACTTCTCTTGTTGGTTGTATGGTTGTACGTTATTGTTTATTACTGCACTCGATCTTAAGACCCTATATAGACCAACTGTATTTCATTTCCAAATGAAAAATACATTATCTTGGCAGAGTAAAAAGTACCAATTTGCATTTCATTGATTGGTGCACGATCTTGTTTTGTTGTTGAGACATCACGTTGTCATTAGTTTAATGTAAAGTTTGCTGTGAGTTGCCATAATAATGCGTGTACTCATTCACTGTGTTGACAATGTCGATGTTCCAAGTATGACATTTGCTTTGTGGTTAATGCGTGTAATCAGTCTGCCTTCATAATATCGAAATGGCGAAATAACGTCATCTTAAATAATTAGAAAATATAAGTATAATTCTATAAGTATCAAAAGCACAATTCTGAGTTTTCATTAGTTTAATGTTACCGATCAATCCTTTGAGGTTAGGACACAGAAAACCTGTATGTTCTTTTGATCAACGAAGGACATGTAGCAACAATTTGATGTGCATTTTCATTCTGTGCATGAACTCAGCATGCAATTTTATTTTAATCTATGGTATTAAGATTACAATGTGACAGCAACACTACCTGTATGCTATTTATGCATATTAATCGTAATTTAATATGAATAATAAAAAAGGATAAAACTTCACCTGTAGCACAATTGTTATCACGCTATTGCCAAAAAATGAGCATATGATGATATTTAACATATTGTCCAATACTGTCAACCAATAATCTGCGCAACAAATGAAATGAGATTTACAGTTTGTGATTGATTGAGTTAAGTTATACAGGTGCTATTCATCGGAATGAGATAGTACAGGTGGTAATGAATGTTGTGAAAAGTGCAGCTGGTAATACATGGAGTGCAGGTGGATAAAATGGTGTGAAATAGCGCAGCTGGTCATAAATGGTGTGATATAGTGCAGGTCGAATAATTGGTGTGATTTAGTGCAGGTGGTAATAAATGGTGTGAAATAGTACAGGTGGTAATAACTGGTGTAAAATAATGCAGGTGGTAATAAAGTGAATAAGATAGAGTGCAAGTGGCAATAAAGGGTGTGTGATAGTACAGGTGGTAATAAATATTGTGAGACAGTCCAGGTGGTAAAATATGGTGTGAAATAATGCAGGTGGTAATAAATGGAATAAGATAGAGTACATGTGGTAATAAATGTGTGATGTAGTGAAGGTGGTTATATGTGTGATGTAGTGCAGGTGGTAATAAATCATGTGAACTAATGCAGGTGGTAATTAATGGAATGAGATAAAGTACAAGTGGTAATAAATGTGTGATATAGTGTAGGTGGTAATAAATGGTGTTAAATAATGCAGGTGGTAATAAACGGAATGAGCTAAGGTGTAGCTGGTAAAAAATGGTGTGATACAGTGAAGTTGGTAATAAATGGTGTAATATAGTGCAGGTGGTAACACATGGTGGTAAATAATGCATGTGGTAATAAATGGAATGATATAAGGTGCAGCTGGTAATAAATGGTGTGATATAGTGCAGTTTGTAATAAATGATGTGATATAATGCAGGTGGTAATAAATGGAATGAGCTATACTGCATGAAATGAATAGAGTTCAAGTGCACTCGAGAGCGGTTCATATAAGCTCTGCGCTTTCATCGCAATCAAGCTAAAATAAATTAGCATAAACTAGGTAGAATTAAATGGAGTGAGATAGTGCAGGTGGGAATAAAGGTATGAGAAAGTGCAGTTGGTAATTAATGGAGTGAGATCGTGCAGGTGGTAATGAATGGTGCAAAATAGTGAAGGTGGTAATAAATTGAGTGAGACAGTGCATGTTGTAATAAATTGTGTGAAATAGTGCAGATGGATAAAATGGTGTGAAATAGTGTAGCTGGTGAGAAATGGAGTGAAATAGTGCAGCTGGTAAGAAATGGAGTGAAATAGTGTAGGTGGTGAAAAGGGTGTGAAATAGTGCAGGTAGTAAGTAATGAATGGAATAATAATGGAATGAGATAGTGCAGGTGTTAAAGTGGTATGAAATAGTGCAGGTGTTAAAAATGATGTGAAATGGTACAAGGTGTAAAATGATGCGAAATAGTGTAGGTGTTAATAAATTAAGTGCGATAGTGTAAATGGTAATCAATGGAATGGGATAGTGTATGTGGTAAACAATGGAATGAGAAAGTACACATAGAAATAATAGTCCCAGAGATAGGGGGTGTTTATTTACTTTTATGTCCAAAATGTTTGAAACTTGTTTCTAGAGGTAAATTTATACGCTTAGTTCGAAAATCCATTTTTTACTAACCGCTGTTGGGGCGTTTGGTCACAAATCCAACATGGCCACCAAAATGGTGGCCAAATATTAAAATTCATGTTATAATATATAAACTGATAGAAAACACTGCACAGTGTTAAACTTGAGATTCATCGTGTTGTTTTAAATTGTATAACATGTTTTTTTGGGGAAAAGAATAAAAATATGGTTGATTCAAGTAAAAAAAAAGTCTTAATAAGTGACAAAATGGCTGCCAAAATATGAAAATATTTACACTTTTTCTGCAAATATACTCATGTTGTTGAATGCTTTGGCCGTATATTTATTCATAAATCTTTGTTTCTAGAGGTAATATGTATGCAATACGTATGTAATTGAATATCTGTATCTTCTTCACGTTATAGTTCTTTCACTGTAACAAAGCAATGCAATAAACAAGTTCATATGAAAATTCAATATTTAAGATAAACTCGGAAAAGAATACAACTGTTAAATCATGTTTCTAAAGATAAATTGTATGCCATGTTCAAAAATTCATTTCTTTCTAAAACTGTTTGGGAGTTTTGTGAAATATCTAAGATGACCCCCGATATGGCCACCATGTCTTGAAAATCATCAATTATGCTGTATAATCTGTTAAAACGCTACAAATATTAAAATTTAGGTATATTGTGTTGTTCTTTGTTGTGTGACATGTTTCAGGATTATTTTTTTCTACTTCTGCTTAATAAAAACTGGAATATGTGTATATGTTGCACCGTAAGTCACAATGCTACTTTAGTTTAGCATGATGCATTTTAATGAATATTAATAGTCATAACATTTTGCGTCGTAATCACATTGTTGCATCAACATAAGTAGTTATTTATCATTTTAGGCTTATAACTAGCCTAGTATGATTGAATAGCTTAATATTTTATATCCCTTGAATTTCCTTCATTAAGTTGAGTGTTTTCATAATCACAAGTTACTGAGTAGCATGAAATGAATGTTGTCATTTACCACCGATTACAGTATGTATTTATATTCAAATTAACATCATCATTACTGCTTAGTGCAAAACAAAAAAGTGCCAGAAATTGTTTTTAGTGCGCACTAATCATATTACTTTAAATTCATTCTTTCAGTATTCTATCATACACAACATCTGAGTCGCCAGGCTTTTAAACATGCAAACAATCATTAGTTCCAGCTTCAACAGTATCATTGAAAAGCACATCAATGGCTGACCCTGGCAATTGCCTATATAAGATGACATACTAAAATTCCGTTTGCATCTTCATTTCTTCATTGTTTATGTCTTTTTCGACCTTTTTCAATGAGAATGTATCAGTTGTCCTCTACAGCTACATCAGCCATATAATATGACATGTTTTAAAGCAGAATTGCATATGGCCCATGCCTTTCATCATGGAAGAATATCATCTTAAACGATAGAGACTGAAGTGCTTGTTGGCATATTTTTAATTCTGAATATGAGAGACGAGTTGTTTTCCCATTATTTTTTTTATAATTTCTGCATCAGAGCCAATGTGTTATTTTCATTTTCCTGCATGCTATTGACGTTTCAAACCTATTGGCATCAAAGAAACTGCCTATTTGTAATATCTTCACATCATGCTGTCCATTTCTCAATACACCTGTAAGCCATCCATGATGTTACCGGTTGCTTACTTACCAATAGATACAATAAATTTTTCCAGCATTATAAAGTTATATATAGTTTCAATGTCTTACTGGTATTTTCTCTCTGTACTATAATTGTTTTTTTTAAAGTCGACTTATCTGTAAGGAATCCATTCGAGGAACCTAAAGCAAATACCTATGTATGCTGCCAGATGTATATTAAATGGATATGGACATATGAATCGCCGTGAAAGAGTTTCAGCTGCTTGAATCTGCATAGCTGTTTTGGCTACAGCCAGCAACGTATTATTGCTACTCACTCATCTCTGCATATGTCCTTTATTTACTAGGATTGTTTCATTGTTTCTTCTGTGACATCTACTCGTGGTGGTAAATTAAGATATTTGCTGACTCTTCCACTAGCTCAGTCTACATTTGCGAAAAATAAATTGATGATTCATAAACGGTAAATATTTTTACTCATGAAATATGTTCTATTTACTTGAGAAATCTTTGGTTTCTTTCGTTTCATTAATGTTCAATGTGGAGCTGATCAATTTTCCCTCTGTTTTGTCAAAGAAGACATTTCAAATTTGAAAAATGGAATGTTTGTTGCTTGTAATGTATTGATATAATATACCTATGACAATAATAAGCAATAATCTACTGGACGTTCAAAGTCCAAACTTATTCCTACCTGTCGAACTTTGGTTTCCTTGTTTTATCCTGTCCCATATTGTGGCAAATTGTGCATTTTTACTAATATAATTCACAAGTCTCTGTACTTAAACGCAATCTGTGAAACCTGTTAAAAGTACTTGAAAAATAAACCACACACTCTTTGAGTTCTTTAGGATTGGTGCTCTCTTCATCCTTTAGCACCTCTGTAGTCGGAGACTGGTAGGTCATCAACAACATCAGTCGGCCTTGAATGAGGTCATTGTTCTTTGGTGATATATACTGCCTCGTTACAATTGATATCACAAATTAGAAAATCATACTCATCAAATTTGAAACCTACATAATAATTGTACAGACGAACTAATTAATCATAAAAATGGTCTCAAGAATTTTTATATTATACATTAATTTTGATATTTGGCGGCCTTTTTGGTAATAAAAGAAGTACAATAGTACAGATGGTAATAAAAGAAGTAAAATAATGCAGGTAATAATAATTGAAATGAGGTAGTGCAGATAATAATCAAGGGCATGAAAAACTGCAGGTGGTAACAAAAATTGAGTGAGACAGCGAGGTGGTAATAAAACGTGTAAAATAGTACAGGTGTTAATGAATGGAGCGAAATACATGTAGTGTATGTGGTAATAAATGGAGTGAAATTATGCAGGTGATAATAATTGGTGTTAATTAGTGCAGGTGGTAATAAATGGAGTGAAATAATGCAGGTGATAATAATTGATGTTAATAAGTGCAGGTGGTAATAAATGGAGTGAAATTATACAGGTGGTAATAATTGATGTTAATTAGTGTAGGTGGTAATAAATGGAGTGCATTATATCATTTTTCCCAACGATTAAAATTTCACGACAACGTGACACAGTTCTGGTACAAAGACCGGATGGTGTCATTTTGCACCTTGAGTAAGATCGACTCGGTAGATTGAAACTTTCTGTATGCTGATTGGAATCCATTATGAAGTTTATTTTATTTAGATGGCGCTCCGTGTGTACATTACGTGCGTATTATTATACTTGTTCTGTTCCATTATTCAGTCTATACTCATGCACTTTCTCTTATGTTTTAAATAGAAGGTATATCGAATCAATGCTGTTTATATAAGGATTCTCAAATTTCCTTTTTATATAAATATGCTGTGTTTACATATTTCATTCCATTTACTAATATCTACTGAATTGACTGCTTAAGACAGGTTTGATTGCAATAATTAAAATGAATACTATGCATATATAATCTTCATCTCTATCTCAAGGAACATTCACGACTGGGTAACCATACTCATGTAAAAGTATTAACTAATCAGCAGTGCCAGTTTAGTATTGACAATCACATGTTGATGCAACGTGAAAGTAATTCTTTTGGACATACTTTTTGTTACTTCGACTGTGAGACTATTTTCGAGCTTTACTTGAATACTTAAACTGATATATACTATGACCAAGACATTGAACTTTATTTCGTTAATTTCAACTGATGTTAAAAATAACAAAAGAGTTTACAACACAACTTTCGTTCCTAAGCATGAAATGATATCAAACCCCACCCACCTTCACAAAACAACCAACAACAAAAATAAAAAAAACAACAAAAATAAAAATAAATAAATAAATAACACGCAAAAATAACAGAATGTTTGTCACGATGTGAAAGACAACACAATTGCTTCAAAGCGCATTAGTGTTTAATTTAACAGTATAGTATATTGACATAAATAGTTGGATAGTTGGAAAATACTGCCATAAACGATTTAAGCGCCGAGTAATTAATTATTTGCCATTTACTTAGTTGATTAGTTTAAGCAAACTCATATTGGGAGACGTCATTTAAATGGAAATTATAACAAATTTATAAATAATTGCTTTTTTGTAAAGATATAAGTATAGATAAGTACATTTTTAAGGCTTTAAGTATTTTCCAAATCAGATTTTTTAAGCATACCTACACTACATAAATATGATGTATATTTTACAGAAGTAATTGTAATGATATGGGGCCTTAAGTAAGTGCATATTGCATCAATATCACTTACTTAATAGCTTAATTGCATTGTGTACAACTTATATAATTATGTAAATATAATTAAATGTCTTAATTCCAAGAAAATCGATGGATTAAGCGCATGGATTCTACATATATTATCAAGACAATCTGAAAAACACAATTTAAAAAATGATCATTATAATTACAAAAAATGATCACTATAGTTACCATGCTAAGTATTCATTTGGCCCAAGTCAAAGACGTGAAACTTACATTTTATCGTTAGTCAACCTCTGCAATACCAACATATAATGAGAACGGTAGGAATCATGTACCATATAATATATTTTTTGTTCACTGTGTACATTGTTGACAAAGTGAAAGTAGACGTAAGAACTCATGCAGTCATACTCCAATTTCCAATCATCATTTTTTATTCTTGATTCACAATTCAAACATAACGATGCCTTCAACATGATCAGAATACACCAATAATGCCATTTAAATAAATCATGAGCATTTAAATTAGGAAATGCATTTAGGAGAAGAAGATGAAACAAGGACTATTGATAATCGCCATCATGTGACAACCCCGCGGAAGCATTTCCTGTTTCCAATGGCGATACTTTGCCTTAAAATATCAATTTGCTTATAAAACACGGCAACCATCATTAATTGATTGTGTTGCGACCATGATCCTTTAATTCACTGAATATCTTTCTCTTCAATTATTCGAAAGACTGAAATGAATGAAAACTCAACGATGGCAAGTTGTCATTATTGAAGGTATAAAAAATGACAGAGCCTCTGGATAATAGGTGCCGTTGGATAATGGTCCGTTTAACGCATCCTTAATTATCATTGTCTTCCTGTTTCGACTTTATCTAGCGGGTCCGTAACCGAGCACAATACCGCGTGTACTTGGATATATTGATAACGACGGTGTGTTTAACAATAGGAATAACAGAGCATTTTTTAATTATCTGTAGCGGTTTATCTTTCAAACCCATTATTTGCTGATGGTTTGGTTAGAGATTATTTCATTTGTAACAGGTTAAACACTTACTATATTTTGTTATGAGAAGGAAGCACCAATACATTCTACGTTTGATATATACTTAACAAAATATGTTAACCAGATACCTCGGATTTTGGTTGATATCGCAATTTATTAAAATTTGATTATGTCCACATTTGAGCGATATGTAATGGCAAGTGAGTGTCAAGTGTGGCCCTCCCTTTTCCCGAATAATTGCTTGACTGCGACTGCAGGTACATCTTTGGCAGTTGCTTCCAAACCTCACCTTGTATCTGCAGAACTACCTTAACTCCATTTTGAGTCGCTGCCAAGCATCCATTCGGGATATGTGGACACAGGACGCATGCGTATGGACGACATAAAGAAGAAATGATATGTGTTTGTTTTACTGTGTATTACTTTCTTTCCTTTCCTACCTTTTTCTATTCTCAAATTATTGGTTAAGAAAAAATTGTTAAAATATGTCATTTTGATATTTAATGTAAACATTATAAAAAATGTAGGGGACGGGCCGAACCTAATGTTGAAAGAACTTGTGGCCCAACCCCATTTCATGTTGAAATAAAATATGTTTAAACTAAAGTATGTATTCGAGAGAACGCGGGTCATACGCGACACTAATACTGATTATCCGAAAATTGATTTGAGTACTGCTGTCATTAGAATGACAAATTTACAATGATCTTATTAAGATTAACAAAAACAGATCAGACAATTGCAACAACATATGTTCTTATTTCCTGCCAAATTTGGATCAAATCCAATTTCAATGAAATGAGATATCGCCCAAAATCATAGGTGTCTGGTTAACTATTTTAGTATTGTTTAAACACGTACTGCATTCGTTATGAGCCATGGCACCATGATATCCCACTTGTAATAGCATACAGAAATTTTTTGCACCATTAATCCCACTTGTAATAGCGTACTGACATTAACTGCACTATGACATTGCACTTGAATAGCATACGATATTTACTACACAATGACATCGCACGCACTTATAATAGTGTACAGATATTCACTGCACCATGACATCCCACTTGTGATATCGTATAGGATTTTTCTGCACCATTACATCACACTGGTAATAGCGTACACGTATTTACTGCACCATGACATCCCACTTGTAATAACGTAAATATATTTTCTACACCATGACATGCCATTTGTAATAGTGTACATGTATTTACTGCTCCATGCCATTCGTCTTTTTATAGCGTACATTTATTCACTCCACCATGACGACCCACTTGTGATAGCGTACAGGTATTTATTGCATCATGACGTCCCACTCGTAATAGCGTAGATGTATTTAATGCATCATGACATCCCACTTGTAATAGCGTACATATATTTACTTCATCATGACATCCCACTTGAAATTGCGTACATATATATACTGCATCATGACATCCCATTTGTAATATCGTAAAGATGTTTTCTACACCATAACATCCCACTTTTAGTGTTGTTCAGATATTAACTGTTCCATAACATCCCAATTGTAGTAGCATATAGGTATTTTCTGAAGCATGACATTTCACTTGTAATAGCGAACAGGTATTTACTGCGCCATGACATCCCACTTGTAATAACGAACAGCTATTTTCTACACCATGACATCCCACTTTTCAAAGCGTACATGTATTTACTGCTCCATGACATCCCACGTGTTATAGCGTACATTTATTCACAGCAACATAACATCCCACTTGTAGTAGCATATAGTTACTTTCTGAAGCATGACATCCCATTTGTAATAGCGTACAGGTATTTACTGCTCCATGACATCCCACTTGTAATAACGTACAGATATTTTTTACACCATGACATCCCACTTGTCATAGCGTACATATATTTACTGCTCCATGATATCCCACTTGTTATAGCGTACAATTATTCACTGCACCATGACATGCCACTTGTGATAGCGTACAGGTATTTACCGCATCATGACGTCCCACTTGTAATAGCGTACATATATTTACTGCACAATGATATCCAACTTGTAATAGCGTACATTTATTCACTGCTACATGACATCCCACTTGTAGTAGCATATAGGTATTTTCTGAAGCATGACATCCCATTTGTAATAGCGTACAGGTATTTACTGCTCCATGACATCCCACTTGTAATAACGTACAGATATTTTTTACACCATGACATCCCACTTGTCAAAGCGTTCATATATTTACTGCTCCATGATATCCCACTTGTTATAGCGTACAATTATTCACTGCACCATGACATCCCACTTGTGATAACGTACAGGTATTTACCGCATCATGACGTCCCACTTGTAATAGCGTACATATATTTACTGCACAATGATATCCAACTTATAATATCGTAAAGATATTCACCGCGCCATAACATCACATTTGTGAGAGCGTACAGGTATTTACTGCATCATGACATCCCACTTGTAATAGCGTACATATATTTACTGCACCATGACATCCATATCGTAAAGATAATTTCTACGCCATAACACCCCACTTGCAGTAGCGTACATATATAAACTGCTCAGTGATATCCCACTTATAGTAGCGTAAAGTTATTTTCAGCACCATACCATCCCACTTGTAATAGCATACAAGTATTGACTGAACCATAACATCCCACTTGTAATAACGTACATATATTTTCTGCACCTTGAAATCCCACTTGTAATAGCGCACATGTATTCACTGTCCCATGGCATCCCACTTGCAATAGCGTACATAACTTAACTGCACAATGATAACCCACTTGTTATAATGTGCATATATTTACTGCACAATGCTATCCGACCACTTATAATAGTGAACATGTATTTACTGCAACATGATTTCCCACTTGTAATAATGCACATATATTTACTGCACATGATATCTCACTTGTAATAGTATACATGTATTAACTGTCCCATGACATCCCAATTGTAACTGCGTACATATATTTACTGCACATGATATCCCACTTGTAATAGCGTACATGTATTCACTGCAACATGCCATCCCACTTGTAATAGCGTCCTATATTTACTGCACCATGACATGCCACTTGTAATAGTGTACATATATTTACTGCACCATGACATCCCACTTGTAACAGTGTACATATATTTACTGCACTATGACATCCCACTTGTAATAGTGTACATAATTATATTAGCTGCAACATGACATCCCACTTATCATAACGAACATATATTTACTGCACCATGATATCCCACGTGTAATAGTGTACATATATTTACTGCACCATGGCATCGCAATTGTAACAGCGTACATATATTTATTACATCATGATATCCAACTTGTCACAGCGTACATATGTTTACTGCACCATGACTTTCACTTGTAATAGCGTACAGATATTTACTGCACAATGACATCTCATTTGTAATAGCGTACAGATATTTACTGCACCACGACATCTCACTTGTAATAACGTACAGATATTTACTGCACCATGACATCTCACTTGCAATAGCGTACAGATATTTACTGCACCATGACATACCATTTGTAAAAACGTACATATATTTTCTGCACCTTGGCATCCCACTTGTAATAGTGTACATATATTTACTGCACCATGATATCCCACTTGTAATAGTGTACATATATTTAATACATCATGATATCGCACTTGTAACAGCGTACATATGTTTACTGCACCATGACTTTCACTTGTGATAGCGTACAGATATTTACTGCACCATGACATCTCACTTGTAATAGCGTACAGATATTTACTGCACCATGACATCTCACTTGTAATAACGTACAGATATTTAATACATCATGATATCCCACTTGTAACAGCGTACATATGTTTACTGCACCATGACTTTCACTTGTAATAGCGTACAGATATTTACTGCACCATGACATCTCACTTGTAATAGTGTACAGATATTTACTACACCATGACATCTCACTTGTAATAACGTACAGATATTTACTACACCATGACATCTCACTTGCAATAGCGTACATATATTTACTGCACCATGACATACCTTTTGTAAAAACGTACATATATTTTCTGCACCTTGGCATCCCACTTGTAATAGTGTACATATATTTACTGCACCATGATATCCCACTTGTAATAGTGTACATATATTTACTGCACAATGATATCCCACCACTTATAGTAGTGTACATGTATTTACTGCACCATGATATCCCACTTGTAATAATGTAAATATATTTACTGCACATGATATCCCACTTGTAATAGCGTACATGTATTCACTGCCCCATGACATCCCAATTGTAATTGCGTATATATGTTTACTGCACATGATATCTCACTTGTAATATTGTAATCATGTGCATATATTTACTGCACAATGCTATCCCACCACTTATAATAGTGAACATGTATTCACTGCCCCATGACACCCCACTTGTAACAGCGTTCATATATTTACTGCACCATGGCATCCCAATTGTAACAGAATACATATATTTACTGCAACATGACATCCCACTTGTCATTCTGTACATATATTTACTGCACCATGATATCCCACTTGTCATACTGTACATATATTTACTGCACCATGACATCCCACTTGTCATACTTTACATATATTTACTGCACCATGATATCCCACTTGTAATATTGTACATATATATACTGCATCATGGCATCCCACTTGTCATAGCGTACATATATCTACTGCACCATGGCATCCCAATTGTAATAACGTACATTGTATTAACTGCAACATGACACCCCACTTGTCATAACGAACATATATTTACAGCACCATGATATCCCACTTGTAATATTGTACATATATAAACTGCACCATGGCATCCCACATGTAACAGCGTTCATATGATTTCTGAACCATGACTTTCACTTGTAATAGCGTACAGATATTTACTGCACCATGACATTCCACTTGTAACAGCGTACATATATTTACTGCATCATGACATTCAACTTGTAACAGCGTTCATATGGTTGCTGAACCACGACTTTCACTTGTAATAGCGTACATATATTAACTTCACCATGACATCTCACTTGCAATGGCGTACATATATTAACTTCACCATGGCATCTCACTTGCAATGGCGTACATATATTTACTGCACCATGACAGCTCACTTGCAATAGCGTACATATATTTACTGCACCATGACATACCACTTGTAATTGCGTACATATATTTACTGCACATGCTATCCCACTTGTAATAGCGTACATGTATTCACTGCCCCATGACATCCCACTTGTAATAGCGTCCTATATTTACCGCACCATGATATCCCACTTGTAAAGTGTACATATATTAACTGCACCATCGCATCCCAATTGTAATAACGTACATTTTATTAACTGCAACATGACATCCAACTTGTCATAACGTAAATATATTTACTTCACCATGATATCCCACTTTTAATATTGTACATATATTTTTGCACCATGGCATCCCAATTGTAATAGCGTACATATATTTACTACACCATGATATCCCACTTGTTACAGCGGACCTATGTTTACTGCATCATGATTTCACTTGTAATTGCTTACAGATATTTACTGCATCATGACATTCCATTTGTAATAGCGTACATATATTTACTGCACCAATACATCTCACTTGCAATAGCATAAATATATTTACTGCACCATGACATACCACTTGTTATTGCCTACAGATATTTACTGCATTATGGCACACCACTTGTTATAGCGTACAGATATATTCTGCACCATGACATCCTTCTATTAATAGCGTACATGTATTAACTTCACCATTATATCACAAATGCAATAGCATACATATGTTTACTGCACCATGTCATCCCAATTGTTATAGCGTACAGATATTTCTGCACCATGACATCCCACTTGTAATAACGTACAGATATATTCTGCACCATGACATCCCTTTTGTAATAGAGTACATGTATTTATTACACCATGACATCGCCATTGTAATAGCGAACATATATTTTCTGCCATGACATTCCATTTGTACTAGCGTACAGATATTTAGTGCACCATGACATCTCACTTGATATAGTGTACATATATTTACTGCACCGTAATATCCCACTTGTAATAGCGTGCAAATATTTAGTGCACCATGACATCCCACTTGTTATAGCAAACAACTATTTACTGCATCATGAAATCTCAATTGTAGAAGCAAACAGATAGTTTCTGCATTATGACATCCTCCCACTTGTAATAGCGTACAGATATTTACTTCATTATAATATCCAACTTGTAATAGCGTGCATATATTCACTGCATCATGCTATCCAACTTATACTAGCGTACTGATAATTACTGCACTATGACATCCTCCTACTTGTAAAAGCGTACAGATATTTAGTGCACCATGACATCCCACTTGTACTAGCGTACAGATATTTACTACATCATGACGTCTCACTTGTAACAGCGTATAGATAGTTAGTGCACCATGACATCCAACTTGTAAAAGCGTACAAATACTTATTGCACTTTGACATCCTCCCACTTGTAATAGCGTCCAGATATTGTGTGTCATGACATCCCACTTGTAAAAGCATACAGATATTTACTGCACGATGGCATCCTACTTGTAATATAGTACAGATATTTTCTGCACCGTTAAACCCACGTGTAATAGCGTACATCCATTAACTGCACAATGGCATTGCATTTGTAATAGTGTACGATATTTACAACACCATAATATCCCACTTGTAATAGCGCACAAATATTTAGTGCACCATGACATCCCACTTGTAATAGCGTACAGATATTTACTACATCATGACATCTCACTTTTAAAAGCGAACAGATACTTTCTGCACCATGACCTCTCACTTGTAAAAGTGTACATATATTTTCTTCACTATGACATTCCACTTGTAAAAGCGTACAGATGTTTACTGCACCAAGACATCCTCCCACTTGTAAAAGCGTACAGATATTTAGTGCACCATGACATCAAACTTTAAAAAACGTACAGATATAAACTGCACCAGGCTATCCCACTTGGAATATCATACAGATATTTTCTGCACCATTACATCTTCCCACTTGTAATAGCGTGCATATATTTAGTGCACCATGACATACCACTTGTAAAAGCGTGCAGATATTTATTGCACAATGATATCCCACTTGTAATAGCGTGTAGATATTTACTAGACCATGCTTTCCCACTTATAATTGCGTACAGATAATTACTGCTACATGACATACCACTTGTAAAAGCATACAGATATTTACTGCACCATGACATCCCATTTGTAATATCGTACAGATATTTACTGCACCATGATATCCCACTTGTAACAGCGTGGATGTAATTACTGCACCATGCTATCCCACTTATAATAGCGTACCGATATTTATTGCACCATGACATCCCACTTGTAATAGCGTACAGATATTAACTGCGCCATGCTATCCCACTTATAATAGCGACCGAAATTTATTACACCATGACATTGTACTTGTAATAGCATACAGATATTTTCTGCACCATGACATTCCATTTGTACTAGCGTACAGATATTTAGTGCATCATGACATCTCATTTGAGAAAGCGTACCAATATTTACTGCACCGTAATATGCCATTTGTATTAACTTACAAATATTTAGTGCACCATGACATCCCACTTGTTATAGCGTACTGATATTTACTGCATCATGACATCTCACTTGTAAAAGCATACATATATTTTCTGCACTATGACATCCTCCCACTTGTAAAAGCGTACAAGTATTTACTTCACAATGACATTCCACTTGTAAAAGCATACATATATTTTCTGCACCATGACATTCCACTTGTTAAAGCGTACAGATGTTTACTGCACCAAAACATCCCCCACTTGTAAAAGCGTACAGATATTTAGTGCACCTTGACATCCAACTTGCGCCATGATATCCCACTTATAATAGCGTACAGCTATTTACTACATCATGACGTGTCATTTGTGTCAGCGTATAGATATTTAGTGCACCATGACCCTACTTGTTATAGCGTGCAGATATTTATAGCTTGCATATATTTATTGCACAATGATATCCCACTTATAAAAGCGTGCAGATATTTACTAGACCATGCTATCCCACTTGTAATTGCGTACAGGTAATTACTGCACCATGACATCCCACTTGTAATAGCGTACTGATATTTACTAAACCATGACATCCCATTTGTAATATCGTACAAATATTTACTGCACCATGATATCCCACTTTTAATAGCGTACCGATATTTACTGCACCATGACATCCCACTTGTAATAGCGTACAGATATTTACTGCACCATGACATCCCATTTGTAATATCGTACAGAAATTAACTGCGCCATGATATCCCACTTACAATATCGTACAGATATTAACTCTACCATTCTATTCCACTTATAATAGCGTACCAATATTTACTGTACCATTCTATCCCACTTATAATATCGTACCGATATTTACTGCATCATGCTATCACACTTATAATAGCGTACATATATTTACTGCACCATGATATCCCAGTTGTAATTGCGTAATATATTGACTGCAACATGACATCCCATTTGTTATATCGTACAGATATTAACTTCGCCATGATATCCCATTTATTATTGCGTACAGCTATTTTCTGCACCATGTTATCCCACTTATAATATCGTACAGATATTTACTGCACTATGAAATCTCATTTATAATAGCGTACAGATATTTACTGTGCCATGATATCCCATTTATAATTACGTACAGATATTTACTGCATCATGACATCCCTTTGTAATATCGTACATATATTTACTGCACCATGACATCCCATTTATAATATCGTACAGATATTGACTGCGCCATGAATCCCATTTATAATAGCTTACAGTTATTTACTGCATCATGACATTCAAATTGTAATAGCGTACAAATATTTACTGCACCATGACATCCCATTTGTAATATCAACTGATATTCACTGCGCCATGATATCCCACTTATAATTGCGTACAGATATTTACTGCACCATGACATCCCATTTGTAATAGCGTACAAATTATTACTGCACCATGCTTTCCAACTTATAATATCGTACAGATATTAACTGCACTAGGAAATCTCACTTATAATTGCGTACAGATATTTACTCCGCCATGATATCCCATTTATAACTGCGTACAGATATTTACTGCACTATGACATCCCATTTGTAATATCGTATATATATTAACTACACCATGACATCCCATTTGTAATAGCGTACAGATATTAACTGCGACATGATATCCCACTTATAATAGCGAACAGTTATTTACTGCATCATGACATTCAACTTGTAATAGCGTACATACATTTACAGCACCATGACATCCCATTTGTAATAACGTACAGATATTTACTGCGCCATGATATCCCACTTATAATATCGTACAGATATTAACTGCACTATGAAATCTCATTTATAATTGCGTACAGATATTTACTGCACTATGACATCCCATTTGTAATATCGTACAGATATTGACTGCGCCATGATATCCCATTTATAATAGCGTACAGTTATTAACTGCATCATGACATTCCACTTGTAATTGCGTACAAATATTTACTGCACCATGACATTTGACATCCCATTTGTAATATCAACAGATATTTACTGCGCCATGAAATCTCACTTATAATTGTGTACAGATATTTACTGCACCATGACATCCAATTTGTAATATCGTACATATATTTACTGCGCAATGATATCCTACTTATAATAACGAACAGATATTTACTGTGCCATGATATTCACTTATTATAGCGTAGATATATTTACTACACCATGACATCCCATTTGTAAAAGCGTACTTATATTTACTGCGCCATGATATCTCACTTATAATAATGAACAGATATTTACTGCACTATGATATCCCACTTATAAAAGCGTACAGATATTTACTGTGTCATGATATCCCACTTATAACAGCGTACAGATATTAACTGCGCCATGACATCCCATTTGTAATAGTGTACATATATTTACTGCACCATGACATCCCACTTATAATAGCATACAGATATTTACTGTGCCATGATATCCCACTTTTAATAGCGTACAGATATTTACTGCACCTTGATATCCCACTTATAATAGCGTACAGATATTTACTGCGCCATGATATCCCACTTATAATAGCGTACAGATATTTACTGCGCCATGATATCCAACTTGTAATAGCGTACAGATATTTACTGTGCCATGACATTCACTTATAATAGCGTACAGATATTTACTGCCCCATGACATCCCATTTGTAATAGTGTACAGATATTTACTGCGCCATGATATCCCACTTATAATAGCGTACAGATATTTACTGCTCCATGATATCCAACTTGGTAATAGCGTACAGATGTTTACTGTGCCTTGATATTCACTTATTATATCGTACATATATTTACTGCGCCATGTCATCCCATTTGTAACAATGTACATATATTTATTGCGCCATGATACCCCACTGATAATAGCGTACAGATATTAACTGTGCCATAATATTCAACTAATAATAGCGTACATATAGTTTTTGCGCATTGATATCCCACTTATAATAGCGTACATATATTAACTGCGCCATGATATCCCACTTATAATAGCGTACAGATATTTACTGCACCATGATATCACACTTATAATAGCATACAGATATTAAATGTCCCATGATATTCACTTATTATAGCGTACAGATATTTACTGCGCCATGACATCCCACTTATAATAGCGTACAGATATTTACTGCGTCATAACATCCCACTTATAATAGCATACAGATATTTAGTGTGCCATGATATTCCCTTAATATAGCGTACAGATATTTACTGCGCCATGATATCACACCTATAATAGTGTACAGATATTTACTGCGCCATGATATCCCACTTATAATAGCGTACAGATATTTACTGCGCCATGACATCCCATTTGTAATAGCATACAGATATTTACTCCGCCATGATATCCCACTTATATTAGCGTACAGATATTTATTGCGCCATGATATCCCATTTGTAATAGTGTACAGATATTTACTGCGCCATGATATCCCACTTATAATAGCGTACAGATATTTACTGCACCTTGATATCCCACTTATAATATCGTACAGATATTTACTGCGCCATGATATCCCACTTATAATCGCGTACAGATATTTACTGCGCCATGATATCCAACTTGTAATAGCGTACAGATATTTACTGTGCCATGACATTCACTTATAATAGCGTACAGATATTTACTGCGCCATGACATCCCATTTGTAATTGTGTATAGATATTTACTGCGCCATGATATCCCACTTATAATAGCGTACAGATATTTTCTGCTCCATGATATCCAACTTGGTAATAGCGTACAGATATTTACTGTGCCTTGATATTCACTTATTATATCGTACATATATTTACTGCGCCATTTGTCATCCCATTTGTAACAATGTACATATATTTATTGCGCCATGATACCCCACTGATAATCGCGTACAGATATTAACTGTGCCATAATATTCAACTAATAATAGCGTACATGTAGTTTTTGCGCAATGATATCCCACTTATAATAGCGTACATATATTTACTGCGCCATGGTATCCCACTTATAATAGCGTACAGATATTTACTGCACCATGATATCACACTTATAATAGCGTACAGATATTAACTGTCCCATGATATTCACTTATTATAGCGTACAGATATTTACTGCGCCATGACATCCCACTTATAATAGCGTACAGATATTTACTGCGCCATAACATCCCACTTATAATAGCATACAGATATTTAGTGTGCCATGATATTCCCTTAATATAGCGTACAGATATTTACTGCGCCATGATATCACACCTATAATAGTGTACAGATATTTACTGCGCCATGATATCCCACTTATATTAGCGTACAGATATTTACTGCGCCATGACATCCCATTTGTAATAGCATACAGATATTTACTCCGCCATGATATTCCACTTATATTAGCGTACAGATATTTATTGCGCCATGATATCCCACTTATAATAGCGTACAAATATTAACTGCGCCATGATATCCGATTTTGTAATAGCGTACAAATATTTACTGCACCATGATATCCCACTTATAATATCGTACAGATATTTTCTGCACCATGATATCCCACTGATAATATCGTACAGATATTTACTGCACCATGATATCTCACTTATAATAGCGAACAGGTATTTACTGCGCCACGACATCCCACTTAAAAAAGCGTACAGATATTTACTGCACCATGAAATCTCAATTATAAAAGCGTACAGATATTAATTGCATTTGTTATCTGTCAAAATGACCAAAGGTCGACAGCTCACTAGAGTAGAATACAAATATACTCGCAATAAAACTTATAATTTTGTTTCTACGTTTATAAATATAGATACAAATTAAAGGATTTCACTTAACAAACAAAAACATACCGGTTTACGAATGTCCTTACACAATTCACAAAATTGTTGACAATACTCAAACACTTATTTCACGTGTCTCTTTCTTACACTTTTGTTTAACTGATGTCGCGTTACATCTAAATGCTATATTTATATTAAAAGTCGTACATTGTTTTAAAATACACTTTGTTATTTATGTACTACTTCTGCGTTCGAATTCGTGGATTAAATGTCCAACCGTTCCTTATGGCGATCGCTCTATCAACAGGGTCATCATAAGCTACGTTGCCTCAGTTTTACGTCACCTCGTGTCCCTCGCACTATGACGTCATAATCATCAAATCGTTCATATGACGAATACGTGGGTTACGCGTTTATTTAACGGTACTATCACCAGTTGACTCTAATCGTTAACGTTGTTGACCCACGTCACACATGGAAACAGCTATACATACATACATACATATAAACTAAGATTTACAATCTACTCAATATGCAATAACATTACATTTACCCCTTAGTTCAATGGTAGTTTTATCAATATGCAATAACATATTCATTTCTTATTATCTATCAAATCCATGGTAGTTTCATTAATATGCAATTACAGTACATTCATTTCTTACAATCGATCAGTTTCATGGTAGTTTCATTAATATGCAATAACATTACATTCATTTCTTATCATCTATCAATTCCATGGTAGTTTCATTAATAGGAAATATTAGTACATTCATTTCCTACCATTTATCATTCCAATGGTAGTGTTATCAATATGCAATAACAGTACATTCATTTCTTACCATTTATCAGTTCCATTTTAGTTTCATTAATATGCAATAACAAACAGTACATTCATTTCTTACTTTCTATCAGTTCCATGGTAGTTATATCAATAAGCAATAACAGTGCATTCATTTCTTTCCATATATTAGTTCAATGGTAGTTTTATCAATATGCAAAAACAGAATATTTATTCCTTATCATATATCAGCTCCATGGTAGTTTTATCAGTAGGCAATAACAGTACATTCATTTCTTACCATCTATCAGCTCCATGGTAGTTTCATTTTTATGCAATAACAATACATTCATTTCTTACCAGCTATCAGTTGAATGGTAATTTCATCAATATGCAATAACGGTACATTCATTTCTTACCATGTATCCTTTCATTTGTAGTTAATATGCAATAATAGTATATTTATTTCTTACCATCTTTCATTTCAGTGGTAGTTATATCAATATTTTATGCAATAACAGTATATTCCTTTCTTACCATCTATCATTTCCATGGTAGTTTCACCAATATGCAATAACGGTACATTCATTTCTTAACATGTATCATTTCCTTGGTAGTTTCATCAATATCCAATACAGTATATTCATTTCTTACCATTTAACAATTTCATGGTAGTTTTATTAATATGTAATAATAGTATATTTATTTCTTACCATATATAATTTCAGAAGTAGTTTTATAAATATTTTATGAAATAACGGTATATTCCTTTCTTACCATCTATCAATTCCATGGTAGTTTCACCAATATGCAATAACGGCACATTCATTTCTTACCATCTTTCATTTCCTTGGTAGTTTCATCAATATGCAATAACAGTACATTCATTTTCTACCATCTATCAGTTCCATGATAGTTTTATCAAAATGCAATAACTGTACATTCATTTTTTTACCATCTATTACTTCCATTATAGTTTTATCAAAATACAAATAACATTTCATTCATTTATTACCATATATCAATTCAATTATAGTTTCTTAAATATGCAATAACGGTACATTCATTTCTTACCATGTATCAGATTTATGCTAGTTTCATCAATATGCAATAACAGTCCACTCATATCTTACCATCTATCAGTTCCATGACTGTTTCATCAATATGAAATAATAGTACATTCATTTCTTGCCATTATCAGTTCCATGATTGCTTTATCAATATTCAATAATAGAACATTCATTTCGTACTATCCATCAGTTCAATGATAGTTTTATCAATATGCAAAAACAGTACACTCATTCCCTACCATCTATCAGTTCCATGATTGTTAAATCAATATGCAATAAGAGTACATTCATTTCTTACCATCTATCAGTTCCATGACACTTTCATCAATATGAAATAACAGTACATTCATTTCTTACCTATATCAGTTCCATGATTGTTTTATCAATATAAAATAACAGTACATTCATTACTTACCATATATTAGTTCCATGAAAGTTTTATAAAAATGCAATAACAGAACATTAATTTCTTACCATCTATCAGTTCAATGATAGTTTTATCAATATGCAAAAACAGTACACTCGTTCCTTATCATCTATCAGTTCCATGATAGTTTTATCAAAATGCAATGATAGTACATTCATTCCCTACCATCTATCAGTTCCATGATTAATTTATCAATATGCAATAACAGATACATTTATTTCTTATCTATATCAGTTCCATGATAGTTTTATCAATATGCAGTAACAGTACATTCATTACTTACAATCTATCAGTTCAATGATATTTTTATTATAATGCAATAACAGAACATTCATTTCTTACCATCTATCTGTTCCATGATTGTTTTATCAATATGCAATAACAGTACATTTATTTCTTACCATCTATCAGTTCCATGATTGTTCTATCAATATGCAATAACAGTACATTCATTTCTTACCATCTATCAGTTCCATGATTGTTTTATCAATATGCAATAACAGTGAATTCATTACTTACCATATATCAGTTCAATGATATTTTTATCAAAATGCAGTAACAGAACATTCATTTCTTACCATCGATCAGTTCTATGATTATTTTATCAATATGCAATAACAGTACATTCATTATTTACCATCTATCAGTTCCATGAAAGTTTTATCAAAATGCAATAAGAGAACATTAATTTCTTACCATCTATCAGTTCAATGATAGTTTTATCAATATGCAAAGACAGTACACTCATTCCGGCCCATCTATCAGTTCCATTTTAGTTTTACCAAAATGCAATAATTGTACATTCATTCCCTACCATCTATCAGTTCCATGATAGCTTTATCAATATGCAAAAACAGTATACTCATTCCCTACCATATCAGTTCTATGATTGTTCTATCAATATGCAATAACAGTACATTCATTTTTTTCCATCTATCAGTTCCATGATTGTTTTATCAATATACAATACAAATACATTCATTACTTACCATCTATCAGTTGCTAATTGTTCTATCAATATGCAATAACCGTACATTCTTTTCTTACCATCTATCAGTTCCATGATTGTTTTATCAATATGCAATAACAGTATATTCATTTCTTTCCATCTATCAGTTCCATGATTTTGCTATCAAAATACAATAATAGTACATTCATTTCTTACCATATATCAGTTCCATTATCGTTTTATCAAAATGCAATAACAGAACATTTATTTCTTACCTATATCAGCTCCATGATAGTTTTATCAATATGCAGTAACAGTACATTCATTTCTTACCATCTATCAGTTCAATGCTATTTTTATCAAAATACAATAATAGAACATTAATTTCTTACCATCTATCTGTTTCATGATTGTTTTATCAATATGCAATAACAGTACATTTTTTTCTTACCATCTATCAGTTCTATGATTGTTCTTTCAATATGCCATAACAGAACATTCATTTCTTACCATCTATCAGGTCCATGATTGCTTAATCAATATGCAATAACAGTACATTTATTTCTTACCTTCTATCAGTTCCTAATTGTTCTATCAATATGCAATAACCGTACCATCTTTTCTTACCATCTATCAGTTCCATAATTGTTTTATCCATATGCAATAACGGCACATTCATTTCTTACCTATATCAGTTCTATGATTGTTTTATCAATATGCAATAACAGTACATTCATTACTTACCATCTATCAGTTCCATGAAAGTTTTATCAAAATGCAATAAGAGAACATTAATTTCTTACCATCTATCAGTTCAATGATAGTTTTATCAATATGCAAAGACAGTACACTCATTTCCTACCATCTACCAGTTCCATTATAGTTTTATCAAAATGCAATAATAGTACATTCATTCCCTACCATCTCTCAGTTCCATGACAGTTTTATCAATATTCAAAAACAGTACACTCATTCCTTCCCATCTATCAGTTCCATGATTGTTCTATCAATATGCAATAACAGTACATTCATTTCTTACCATCTATCATTTCCATGATTGTTTTATCAATATACAATAATAGTACATTTATTCCTTACCTATATCAGTTCCATGATTGTTTGATCAATATACAATAACGGTACATTCAGTACTTACCATCTATCAGTTCCATGAAAGTTTTATCAAAATGCAATAACAGAACATTCATTTCTTACCATCAATCAGTTCAATGGTAGTTTTATCAATATGCAAAAACAGTACACTTATTCCCTAACATCTATCAGTTCCATGATTGTTTTATCAAAATGCAATAATAGTACATTCATTCCCTAACATTTATCAGTTCCATGATTACTTTATACATATGCAATAACAGATACATTTATGTTTTACCTATATTAGTTCCATAATTGTTTTATCAATATGCAGTAACGGTACATTCATTTCTTACCATCTATCAGTTCAATAATATTTTTATCAAAATGCAATGACAAAACATTAATTTCTTACCATCTATTAGTTTAATGATAGTTTTATCAATATGCAATAATAGCATATTTATTTGTTACCATCTATCAGTTCTATGATTGTTCTATCAATATGCAATAACAGTACATTTATTTCTTACCATCTATCAGCTCCATGATTGTTCTATCAATATGCAATAATAGAACATTCATTTCTTACTATTTATCAGTTCCATGATTGCTTTATCAATATGCAATAACAGCACATTTATTTCTTACCATCTATCAGTTCCATGATTGTTCTATCAATATGCAATAACAGTACATTTATTTCTTACCATCTATCAGTTCCATGATTATTTTATCAATATGCAATAATAGTACATTCATTTCTTACCTATATCAGTTCCATGATTATTTTATCAATATGCAATAATACTACATTCATTTCTTACATATATCAGTTCTATGATTACTTTATAAATATGCAATAACAGATACATTTATTTCTTACCTATATCAGTTCCATGATAGTTTTATCAATATGCAAAAACAGTACATTCATTTCTTACCACCTCTCAGTTCAATGCTATTTTTATCAAAATGCAATAACAGAACATTCATTTCTTAACATCTATCAGTTCCATGATTGTTTTATCAATATGCAATAACCCTACATTTTATTCTGACCATCTATCAGTTCTATGATTGTTCTTTCAATATACAATAATAGAACATTCATTTCTTACCATCTATCAGTTCCATGATTGCTTTATCAATATGCAATAACCGTACATTTATTTCTTACCATCTATCAGTTCCTAATTGTTCTATCAATATGCAATAACCGTACATTCATTCCCTACAATCTATCAGTTCAATGATTACTTTATAAGTATGCAATAACAGATACATTTATTCCTTACCTATATCAGTTCCATGATAGTTTTATCAATATGCAGTAACAGTACATTCATTTCTTACCATCTATCAGTTCAATGCTATTTTTATCAAAATGCAATAACAGAACATTCATTTCTTACCTTCTATCTGTTCCATGATTGTTTTATCAATATGCAATAACAGTACATTTTTGTGTTACCATCTATCAGTTCTATGATTGTTCTTTCAATATGCAATAATAGAATATCAGTTCAATGATAGTTTATATCAATATGCAAAAACAGTACACTTATTCCCTAACATCTATCAGTTCCATGATTGTTTTATCAATATGCAGTAACAGTACATTCATTTCTTACCATCTATCAGTTCCATGATTGTTTTATCAATATACAATAATAGTGCATTTATTCCTTACCTATATCAGTTCCATGATTGTTCGATCAATATACAATAACAGTACATTCATTACTTACCATCTGTCAGTTCCTTGAAAGTTTTATCAAAATGCAATAACAAAACATTAATTTCTTACCATTTATCAGTTCAATGATTGTTCTATCAATATGCAATAATAGTATATTTATTTCTTACCATCTATCAGTTCTATGATTGTTCTATCAATATGCAATAACAGTATATTTATTTCTTACCATCTATCAGCTCCATGATTGTTCTATCAATATGCAATAATAGAACATTCATTTCTTACTATCTATCAGTTCCATGATTGCTTTATCAATATGCAATAACAGCACATTTATTTCTTACCATCTATCAGTTCCATGATTGTTCGATCAATGTGCAATAACAGTACATTCATTTCTTACCATCTATCAGTTCCATGATTATTTTATCAATATGCAATAATAGTACATTTATTTCTTACCTATATCAGTTCCATGATTGTTTTATCAATATGCAATAACAGTACAATTATTACTTACCATCTATCAGTTCCATGAAAGTTTTATCAAAATGCAATAACAGAACATTCATTTCTTACCATCTATCAGTTCAATGATAGTTTTATCAATATGCAAAAACAGTACACTCATTCCCTAACATCTATCAGTTCAATGATAGTTTTATCATTATGCAAAAACAGTACATTCATTCCCTACCATCTATCAGTTCCATGATAGTTTTGTCAATATGCAGTAACAATACATTAATGTATTACCATCTATCAGTTCCATGATTGTTATACCAATATGCAATAACAGTACATTCATTTATTACCATCTATCAGTTCCATGATAGTTTTATCAAAATGCAATAACAGTACATTCATTTATTACCGACTATCAGTTCAATGATAGTTTTATCATTATGCAAAAACAGTACACTCATTCCCTACCATCTATCAGTTCCGTAATATTTTTTAACAATTTGTAATAACAGCTCATTCATTTATTACCGTCTGTTGATATCATAATAGCAAAGTTCATTTCTTTATCGTGTACTTTAATTATGTGTATTACAGCATTTGCTTTCCATCTCACAAAACGCTACAATTGATGATATAAGAATGACGGAATACAAATTTGGTAGCTATTCACTTTGTAAATTCTAAGAAAAAGCTAACTCAATTCAATTATACATATATCGTCCATAGACATACAACTCTAAAATGCTGATTTTCAACATATAATACATAATTACAAAATTACGTTATTCGATTTCACTGCCTACGACTTCTACTAAAACAAGTCTTAATTCCTCGGATATAAAATTAAATCTCTAGATAGAAATAACCTAAAATGACTTAGATCTTATTTTGTAAAAGTATCACTATCCATTATACATTAGAAAACTATAGAGAAACAAAATACACTTAATAGTTCTAACAACGTCTCCTGACATGATGTTATATTGCAAACTGATCCAGAATATTGATTAACACTGAGTCATATAGCTAAATATTTGATAAACATTTAAAAATCGATAAACATGAATTTTCCCGGCTAAGCATGAAATAACAACAAACACCAATTAATTTACATATTAGGCTAAACAAAAAAAGACATCGTTACAAACTTAAACCCTTAAATTTCCTTAAATCCTTTGTCTGTAGAACGAATCCAGCTCTCCCGATTGGATCCGTTAAACAGCAACTGTTACGAGCACGCTGATAGGTCAGTTGCTTCAGGGAAAGTCTGAATGACGTCATAGTTTAGTAAACGTCCAATTGCTATGAATTGTGGGACAGGCATATTATTCTCTGCTTTTTATTTCGGGTTAATAGACCTGATTCTGGAGAAACATGTCTATTAACCACAGAGCGTCTAATACTATGAACAAAATGCAATTGTAGTGCAAGTTTTTGAGAAATTTCACTCTCGGGTCTTATTTTCCTGCAAATCACAATAAACCGGAAATTACAAGATCAGTTAATTACTATATTGGAATAGAAATGATGTTGCGCACGCAAACAGCTTTTAACTCGCTAAAATTCAAAACTAATTACCCAGACAAATGTTTCACTGAATGCCCCTGTAGTTCGTTAGTTTAAACATATATCGACTAATGTACAGCTATTTCCATGTGTTCACACGCTGTTTTAATATAACATTTAAGTAATTATTGCGTGAACATTTACTACCATTGTCTTTGCTGTGTTGTATCTACCGGATAACTGGGATAAAAAAAAAATCTCGGTAACCCGGCCGAATCTCATTTCCACCATAACAGTTATTTATATTCCAACTTGAAACCGATGAAATATTGTTATTATGAAATATAGTAAGAG
This sequence comes from Panopea generosa, assembly GCA_029582155.1. Classification (NCBI taxonomy): domain Eukaryota; kingdom Metazoa; phylum Mollusca; class Bivalvia; order Adapedonta; family Hiatellidae; genus Panopea; species Panopea generosa. Next base: position 40,867,607 of record CM055902.1, on the reverse strand, counting down.
CTCTTCTAAATGTTTAAACAACATAATAATTATGAAAAAAACAAACAACAACATTCCATTTCAGCCAATTCTGCTCTAACACCGCATCGTATTATGCACGTACGGGTAATTATCCAGCTTGTCTGAACACATGATACATTGTGAATACCCAGACACAGGCGAAACTACGAATGATATCTGACAAAGCATCCCATGGTAGAATAGGACACGCCCGAGAAAGAAAAAAAAAAGACTCGGTTGATTGAATAATGTTGATAATTATTATTTTATCAGATACTATAAGGTTATTTTACAGTGTTTTGTACACTATCGGAATATATTGTGATAGTACGTATGGTGGTGGAAACCATATTGGACGAGACGCCGAGACCAATATAGTTTTCACCACTATACGTACTCGTACAATAAATATTCCCATATTGAACAAAACACTGTAAAATGATCTTTTTATTCTATATATCAATCTGACAGAAATTTATCAAAAGAGTAAAGAAAAACCGTGAGTTCAAGGAAAATAGCAAATAGCTTTACAGCTAATGTTTTATATTTGTACATCCGTCACAAAAACAAAAGTTTCTTGTATCTTGTATCTAAAAAGTTGCAGTGACAGATATTCGGATTTTCTCAACGTCATCGTCATGCGGAACATTTTGTCGGTTGTTTGTTTTTATCATTGAAATTTCTACTAAATTTATTTCCTTTTTTTAAGACGCCATCCTGAATTTTGAACTGTACAATATAAAAGTTGTATTGTACGGTCACGTGGTAACAGCTGGAATAACTGATTGGCTATACACACACAGGTATAGAATAATATATGTTATTGAGTAAAATTAAAATTAAAGAAGAATCGTGCATAACACAATAAAAGACATTTTGTATTACAATCGATTCAGAGCTAGAAGATGTAATGAGGGAGATACTGCCGTGCGGAAAGATGATTATTGCGGCGATACATCATGTTTTACAATTAAATGACTAGAAATTTCAAATATTGCGTGATATGTTCGTCGACGCGTTTTAAATTTGAATACAAGGAAATCATTTTGTGCATTATTGTTTTCCTTTTTCATTGCGCATTATTGAAAATAACAGCACACTGCAACAGTTTGGTCAATATACTTTTATACTGAACGGGACAGCTACCCGCCACCGGACATGTAATGTACTTGACATTTTATGTATTTTCTCAAAAAGCATCAAAGCAATTTACTTGAAATTTAGACTTGAATAAGAAGGAACATTTAGGCTGTATAATATACACAATTGTCTGTTAATGGCATAGACAACTTTAAATAGCGCTTCTCTATATCATGACACAGATATCGGAAAAGCAAAAGTTGCGGGTTAGCTGCTCCGTTCGGTATATTAACACCGTCTCGTCTGCTGATGTTATGATGTGATTAAAGCGAGGCTCGGTGTAACCGTTAGCCGGGTTTAATTTCCCCCGTGGCGTATTTTGTTGTTAGCGAGCGTTTATGGTACCCCCAATATGATAAATTATTACAAAATAAAATTGATATTAACACATGTGTAAATAATTTATCTAATATTATATATAATATTGCTTTTTTAACAAATGAGAGAACATTTAAAATGAATTCAAATTATAAAATAAAATATATCTCAATAATCTTGTCGAAATGCCAGAAGACAATTCCTAAATGACAAAAGGGCCTTTAAATCTAACCAGACTGAAGAAAATAGATTACTACATTGAAAGACTAATAACGAAACACTTTCATATGTCAACTATTTTTTTATTGCATACAATATTTCAAACACATTTAGTCTTATTCCTACACATTAAAATAACAATCTGCATGTCCTGAAAATCAAATTCGTTCAACCATGACGACAGTGAGCGGCTAAAAGGCAGAAACCACGTTTTGCACGCACGTTACGGGGAAGTAATTCTTAGCAATAAAATGAATAATTTTGTTTTCATTGGGTCGCAGTTAGAAAAAAACAACCTCAAATTACAGTTTAAGCAAACATTTTCAGCATTTAAGATGCCTCGCCTTTCAGAAAACGTTAGGCAACAATCAATTGCAACAAGCCAAAGAAAGGATTGCTTCCAGCCCCAAGAGACAGGCAACATTGATTGCAGTGGGCAACGCTATTTTATGCGTCGAATGCGTCGTCAATGGGGGTTTGTACTGTTCTCAGATGTGTCAAAGGTCAATGTCAGCTGTGTTGACGGAACATTGTGAGGATGTGGAGGGGGACGTGTTGCTGATCCATGTGTACAGAATTTTGATCGTTGGAGTAGAGGAAGCGTGCATATTTGGGCGGGTATTTTCAAATTTCACCGCACCGATATTGTGTTTCTAAACGGAAATGTAAATGCACAAAGGTACGTAAATGACGTTCTCAGCCATATGCCATTCCATTCTTACGTCAGAATTTCCGCTGAGGTGGCGGCAAATTTCAACATGACAATGTACATCCACACGCCGCCAACATCACAGCTCAGCCCGTGTGGTTCCTGTTAAGAATAGAATCACTGCCGATCTCTGCAGAGAGGTAGGAATCCTCCGAATGTGTGTCATGTTCATTTTATCATTTTTTGTCATGTTCACTTTTGTGGTTAAATTATCAACCTCTGAGTGGTTTCAGGGAGCCATATGAGTGATGGCAAGAATAGGACCACTGTGGCTCATGCATGTCGTAAGAAGCGATAATTTGAGTAATACGATAGAATTTGCTGAAACTCTGCAGTTCTGCAGGTATCAAGGTTCAAGGTACATTCTGCATATTCATTTGTTGGTGTATTTTTGTTTAAATCTGTATGGTAATATGTTGTTTTTGTACAGGTAGAGTGAACCTGGAATTTTCCCTCCTGTTCGCGTCGAATAACCTATAATGTGTTGTTACGCCGTAAAATCCTAATTTTTCATTCATTCATTCATGCATTCATTCATTCATGCATTCATTCATTACATTACAGCTCAGTTTCTTCAGCAGAATGGTGTGCAGGTCATGTCATGGACTGCGCAGCTATGCCGCCAGATATGGCACAAATAGATAACGTATGGGCGGAGCAGAAACGACGGATGCATGGACGTCAGCCATCCCCTACTAACGTCATTGAGTTACTTCAGGCATTAAATCAGGAATGAGTAAATATCCCACAACACAGGATTGCAACTACCATTCAGTCAATGCGAAGACGATGTTTGGCCTGCATCCACGCTAACGGTGGCTATACCAAATATTGAACAGTTGTGAATTTTGACTTTGGGATATTCCGCTTTGGACAAATGAAATATTTTATTTTTGTTAAATTTTGACATAAACTTGGTACAAGATGAACCTTCCATAACAATTTTATTTTTATTAAACTTAATATATTTTATCATGTTCACCATTCCATCAACCTTAACGTCGAGATTTGTTTATTTACACCTCGAAGGTAAACAGTAACTGTGTTTATGAAAATAACAATATCGACAAAATATCCATATTGAAAAACAGAAAAGTGTTAAATGCAAAACGATGTAACTATGGAAACATTTTAAAGAAACATTTTTTCAATAAAAGCATTTTTATTATGCAATAAGGAAACATGTGTCGAACATGAGACGTACAAGAAAAAAAAACACTTCCATTACAACAGTACGAACATTTGTCGAACAGGAGACGTACCAATCAAAAGACACTTCCATTTCAACAATACAAACATGTGTCGAACGGGAGGCGTAACAATTGAAAGACACTTCTATTACAACAGTTTATACAAATGTCGAACAGGAGACGTACCAATCAAAAGACACTTCCATTACAACAGTACGAACATTTGTCGAACAGGAGACGTACCAATCAAAAGACACTTCCATTACAACAATACAAACATGTGTCGAACGGGAGGCGTAACAATTGAAAGACACTTCTATTACAACAGTTTATACAAATGTCGAACAGGAGACGTACCAATCAAAAGACACTTCCATTACAACAGTACGAACATTTGTCGAACAGGAGACGTACCAATCAAAAGACACTTCCATTACAACAATACAAACATGTGTCGAATGGGAGGCGTAACAATTGAAAGACACTTCTATTACAACAGTTTATACATATGTCGAACAGGAGACGTACCAATCAAAAGACACTTCCATTACAACAGTACGAACATTTGTCGAACAAGAGACGTACCAATCAAAAGACACTTCTATTACAACAGTACAATCATGTGTCGCACAGAAGACGTACCAATAAAAAGACACTTCCATTACAACAGTACACACATTTGTCGAACAGAAGACGTACCGATCAAAAGACACTTCCATTACAACAGTACAATTATTGGTAGAACAGAAGACGTACCAATCAAAAGACACTTCCATTACAACAGTACAAATATGTGTCCAACAGGAGACGTACCAATCTAAAGACCCTTCTGTTATAACAGTACAAATATTTGTCGAACAGGAGACGTACCAATCAAAAGACACTTCCATTACAACAGTACAACCATGGGTCGAACTGGAGACGTACCAATCAAAAGATACTTATATTTACAACAGTACAAACATTGGTCGAACAGAAATTTAGCCAATGAAAGGAAACACCAATTACAACAGTACAAACATATGGACGTATTTTCGCAATTTTATTTATTTTTAAAAGCAAATTATTAATTTTATTGCTAGTATATTAATACTCTACCATAATGAGTATTCTAGCCTTGAGACTGTTTGCCATTTTGGTCACAATGAGTCCATTAGATGCCATGTCTCTTGTTGGATACACTTTTTCTTATTTTATAGTAGACACCGCAGCGTATTCACCATGTGATTCTTTTTATTTAGCAATAAAATGTTGAATGTATTATGTCAGACTTAAGACAATTGAATTTCCAGAATGAAAACTGCAAACATATTATTCTTTAGAGAAATTACATTCTCCAGAAAATGACGAATGCATCTTCCATTTCAATCAGTTTACAATTTCCATCTTTAAAAGCGTCAAGGGTATTGTTAAAGTGTTCACAAAGGGAAAATATTTTGATTCAGTGTCTGTAGCATGCCATAAAAGAGATGACAGTAATATTATGCAAAAATGCAGACTGAAAGTTAAGCGAGTACACAAGTACAGATCTCATCAAAAATATATTGTTTAAAGGGACATCCGGCGATACTGATCTCATCACAAACGCGTTGTTAACGGGATAGCCGGCAATGTTGATTTCATCAAAAACATATTGTTAAAGGGACATCCGGCAATACTAATCTCATCAAAAACACATTGTTGAAGGAACACTGAGCAATGCTGATATAATCAAAAACATATTGTTTAAAGGACACCTGGCAATGCTGATATAATCAAATACATATTGTTAAAAGGACATCCTGCAATGCGGATCTCATCAAAAACGTATTTTAAACGGGACATCCGGCAATGCTGATATCATCGAAAACATATTGTTAAAGGGAAACTCGGCAATGCAGATCTCATCAATAACATATCTTTTAAAGGGATAACCGGCAATACTGATCTCATTAAAAATGCATTGTTAAAGGAACACTCGGCAATGCTGATATCATCAAAAAGTTATTGTTAAAGGGACACTCGGGAATGCTTACCTCATCAAAAACGTATTGTTAAAGGATCGCCCGGTAATTCTGATCTCATCAATAATATATTGTTAAAGGAACACTCGGCAATGCTAATCTCATAAATAACGTATTGCTTAAAGGACACCCGGCAATGTTTATCTCATCAAAAACAAATTGTTTAAAGGACACCCGGCAATGTTTATCTCATCAATAACGAATTGTTAAAGGGACACTCGGCAATGCTGATCTCATCAATAACGTATTGTTAAAGGGACACACGGCAATAATGATCTAATCGAAACGTATTGTTAAAGGCACATCCAGCAATACTTTTCTCATCATAAACGAATTGTTTAAGGAACATCCGGCAATGCTGATCTCATCAAAAACGAAAAACGTATTGTTAAAGGGACACTGGACAATGCTGATCTCATAAAAAATATGTTGTTGAAGGGACACTCGGCAATGCTGATATCATCAAAAACGTATTGTTAAAAGTACAATTGGCAAGGCATGTCTATTCAAAAACGTATTGTTAAAAGGACACCTTGCAATGCTGATATCTTAAAAAACTAATTGTTAAAAGGAGACCCTGCAATGCTGATCTCACCAATAACGTGTTGTTAAAGGGACACACGTCAATGCTGATTTCATCAAAAACGTATTGTTAAAAAGACACTCGGCAATGCTTATCTCAGCAAAACCATATTATTAAAGGTACACCTGGCAATGCTGATTTCATCAATAACGTATTGCTAAAGGGACAGACAATAATTCTGATCTCATAAAAAAGTATTATTAAAGGGACACTCGGCAATACTGATTTTATGAAAACGTATTGTTAAAGGGGAATCCTACAATACTGATCTTATCAAAAACGCAATGTTTAAGAGATACCCAACAATGCTGACATCATAAAAAAAAAACGTATTGGTTAAGGACACTCGGCACTGCTGATCTCATCAACATCGTATTGTTAAAGGGACACACTGCAATACTGATCTCATCAAAAAGGTATTGCTTAAAGGACATCCGGTAATGCTACTTTCATCAATAACATATTGTTAAAGGGACACTCAGCAATGCTTATCTCACCAATGACGTATTGTTAAAGGGACACCCCGCTATGCTGATCTCATAAAAAACATATTGTTAAAAGGACACTCGGCACTGCTGATCTCATCAATTACCTATTGTTAAAGGGACACCCGGCAATGCTGATCTCATCAATAACGTATTGTAAAAGGGACATCCGACAATGCTGATCTCATCAAAAACGTGTTGTTAAAGGGACATCCGGGAATGCTGATTTCATCAATAACAGATTGTTAAAGGGACATCCGGCAATGCTGATCTCACCAAAAATGTATTTTAAAGGGACACTAGGCAATGCTGATCTCATCAAAAACGTATTGTTGAAGGGACATCTGACAATGCTGGTCTCATCAAAAACGTCTTATTAAAGGGACACCCGGCAATGCTGATTTCATCAATAACAGATTGTTAAAGGGACATCCGACAATGCTGATCTTATCAAAAATGCATTGGTAAAAGGACACACGGAAATGATGATCTCATCAAAAATGCAATAGTGAAGGGACTCATGGCCATGCTGATCTCATCAATAATGTATTGTTTAAGGGACATTCGGCAATGCTGATCTTATTAAAAACGCTTTGGTAAAGTGACACACGGTAATGCTGATCTCATCAAAAACGTATTGTCAAAGGGACTCATGGCTATGCTGATCTCATCAATAACGTATTGTTAAAGGAACACACGGCAATGCTGATCTCATCAAAAACGTATTGTTAAAGGGACACCCGGCAATGCTGATCTAATCAAAAACGTTTTGTTAAAGGTACACCCGGCAATGCTGATTTCATCAATAACAGATTGTTAAAGGGACACCCGGCAATGCTGATCTCATCAAACACGTGTAGTTAAAGAGACACATGGCAATGCCGATCTCATCATAAACGTATAGTTAAAAGGACACCCGGCAATGCTGATCTCATCAAAAACATATTGTTAAAGTGACACACTGCAATGCTGATATCATAAATAACGTATTGTTAAAGGGACAAACGGCAATGCTACTCTCAATCTCATCAATAATGTATTGTTTAAGAGACACACGACAATGCAGATCTCATAAATAACGTTTTGTTAAATGGACACACGTCAATCTGATCTCATCAATAACGTATTGTTAAAAGGACACACGGCAATGCTGATATCATCAAAAACGTATTGTAAAAGGGACACTCTGCAATGCTGATTTCATAAATAACGTATTGCTTTAAAGGGACACACGGCAATGCTGCTCTCAATCTCATCAATAATGTATTGTTAAAAAGACACACGACAATGCATATTTCATAAATAACGTTTTGTTAAATGGACACACGTCAATCTGATCTCATCAATAACGTATTGTTAAAAGGACACACGGCAATGCTGATTTCATCAAAAACGTATTGTTAAAGGGACACTCTGCAATGCTGATCTCATCAATAACGTATTATTAAAGGGACACATGGCAATGCTGATCTCATCAATAACGTATTGTTAAAAGAAAACTTGGCAATGCTGATATCATCAAAAACATATTGTTAAAGTGTCACACTGCAATGCTGATCTCATAAATAACGTATTGTTAAAGGGATACACGGCAATGCTGCTCTCAATCTCATCAATAATGTATTGTTAAAGAGACACACGGCAATGCAGATCTCATAAATAACGTTTTGTTAAATTGACACACGTCAATCTGATCTCATCAATAACGTATTGTTAAAAGGACACACGGCAATGCTGATATCATCAAAAACGTATTGTTAAAGGGACACTCTGCAATGCTGATCTCATCAATAACGTATTGTTAAAGGGACACACGGCAATGCCGATCTCATCAATTACGTATTGTTAAACGGACGCCCGGCAATCTGATCTCATCAAAAACGTACTGTTAAAAAAACACTTGGCAATGCTGATTTCATCAATAACTGATTGTTAAAGGGACACATGGCAATGCCGATCTCATTAATAACATATTGTTAAAGTGACACACTGCAATGCTGATCGCATAAATAACGTATTGTTAATGGGGCACACGGCAATGCTGCTCTTAATCTCATCAATAATGCATTGTTAAAGAGACACACGACACTGCTGATCTTATAAATTACGTTTTGTTAAAGGGACACACTGCAATCTGTTCTCATCAATAATGTGTTGTTAAAAGGACACACGGCAATGCTGATATCATCAAAAACGTATTGTTAAAGGGACACTCTGCAATGCTGATCTCATCAATAACGTATTGTTAATGGGACACACGGCAATGCTGATCTAATCAATAACGTATTGTTAAAGGGATGCCCGGCAATGCTGATCTCATAAAAAAACGTACTGTTAAAAGAACACTTTGCAATGCTGATTTCACCAATAATAGATTGTAAAAGGGACACCCGGAAATTATGATCTCATTAATAACGTATTGTTGAAGGGACATCCGGCAATGCTGTTCTCATCAATAACGTATTGTTAAAGGGACACTCAGTTTTGCTGATCTCATAAAAAAGCATACTGTTAAAGGGACACCCCGTTATGCTGATCTCATCAAAAACATATTATTAAAGGGACACTCGACAGTACTGATCTCATTAATGACGTCTTGTTAAGAGACACTCGGTAATGCTGATCTCATCAATGACATATTGTTAAAGGGACATACGGCAATAATGATATCATCGAAATGTATTGTTAAAAGGGACATCCAGCAATACTGATCTCTTCAAAAACGCATTGGTAAAGGGACACTCGGCAATACTGATCTCATCAAAAACGAATTGTTAAAGGGACACTGATGCATTGTTATGCTGATCTCATCAAAAACATTCTGTTAGTGGGACACTCGGCAATGCTGTTCTTATCAAAAACATACAGTTAAAAGGACACTTGGCAATACTGATTTCATAAAAAAAGTATTGTTAAAGAGACACTCAGCAATGCTGATCTCATCAATAACATATTGTAAAGGAACACTCAGTAATGCTGATCTCATAAAAAACATAATGTTAAAGGGATACTCAGCAATGCTTATCTCATCAAAACATAATGTTAAAGGGACACTCGGCAATGCTTATCTCAACAAAACATACTATTAAAGGGACACTCGGCAATGCTTATCTCATCAAAACATACTGTTAAAGGGATACTCGGCAATGCTTATCTCATCAAAACATACTGCTAAAGGGACACTCGGCAATGCTGATCTCATCAAAAACGTAGTGTCAAAGTGAAACCCGTCAATAATGATCTCATCGAAAACGTATTGTTAAAAGGACACACGGCAATTCTGATCTCATCTTAAAAGCATGGTTTAAGGGAAACATGACAATGGTGATCTCATTAATTAAAGCATTTTTAAAGGGACACGCGGCAATGCTGTGATAACTTTTACCCATATTCACAAATCAAATCAATAGTTTACCTTTAAAAATGTAACAGTACGGAAGTATTAATACCCAAGTTTTACTGTCTGAAACATACATTAAGACATTATTACCATTTTTCACGTAGAACTTGTGAAGTGAAGAACGAACAGGAAAACTATTTTATAAATGCATATTGATATTTTATTTTATTCCTTATATGTCAACCCGGTAGAAACTGATGTCATGTAAAACTTTATCCTGATGAAGGGAAAATAAAATCAAAACTCGTTGGAAGAGTTCTTCTTTAAAGTATTATTTGGTAGAGTATTTGTGTAACTGTAAGAATACCATATCATCTTTCATCCCACGAAAACAGAAAACAATATATTTGCATTTAGACAAACCAGACTTCCTAACTTGACACCAATGCTCGTTTATCGCCCAATTCTGAATTCATGAGTTCGATAGTGTATAATATGAAGCTGATGTTATGTCCGGAGTGATGTTCACAGTCTTGGGACATTTGGCACGTAAGACTGCGATTGTATTTAATATCTAATAAAACGATCAGGGGTGTAGCAAGGCTGAAAACTATGTGTAGTTGTTGTGGGATCGAGGTCTCATCCGATTTTTTCCAGCTAGAAGGTAGGTGTGATAAGACGTATATTACTTATGTTTTGAGGGGCCTGTTTATCCTTAATATTAACCCTGAATTCACTGTTTTATAACCAAATAAATTGTTTAATTATGTTAAATAGCTGGATCGTTTTCAATGATTTTCTGTGCGAAATTATAATTTAACCCCTTCCCTACCCACCGTTTTTTATAACATTTGGTATTTCTATTTTAAGATTTCTAGAAAAAAATGTAGGCATATGCCTACAGTGCCTATAGGAAGCTACGCTCTATCGATCCCACGGAAGCACACAAAGCTAAAGAATAGCAAAGACAAACTAGACTCTAGGAAATAAGTTTGGTCTGCTGTGTGTAAAAAAAAAATTTAAAAAAATATGTCAAAGACATTAATTACATAGATTGCACAATTATCGATGCCTATTTTTCTCGGGTGATCAATGTCATTTATTTATTACGTAATGAGTTCTTTCTCGGTGCAAACTCTGACAAAATAATTGCATTTGTCTCGGTATTATCTATCAGAATGAGAGAATAGTTCGCAGGTCGAAATAGGAGCTTCGATACCAGACACATAACATGTGTTAACTGGACGATGGCTGCATATTCACGTTCTCTTAAACAAAGGTGTAGAAAATGACGTGTTTATGACAGTTTTCCTTGTCCTACTTTCGCCTTTTTATTTCAAATGCGTCATTAAGATAATATTTGTAAAATCTAATGGAACTCTTTACGAATAAAGTTAGCATGACTTCCTGTGTTATGGAGGTCTGTAAATGACACAAAGAAGTCTGATATCCGATACATAGTATCATTATGTCTCCGTCCGTGTGGCATGGGCTTACGCCAAGCCCAATCCTGTTGTTTTGACGTCTAAATCACTGGGACTATAAACTTTTACGCCTCAGGTTGTCAATTATTTACTTCTGTTATTACAATCCAGATAAGATTCAAACAGATTTAGTATTACTTAGCAAGTAAGAATTGTTAACGATTTAATTATTTAACAAAGCACACAAAAGATTGAAACAGTTTAATACTTTAATAGTACTTAACTATTTTATCACACAGTTAACGGTGCAGGAGTGTATTGAACACATATGTTTTATATTAACCTAGTGAAATATCACTTCCGATTCATCGCTCGGTGTTTTCCGTATAACTCGGCTCCCGTACATAAATTTCCGAATTACTTTCAGAGTTTCTCGAATATATAAATGACGTCAATTTATCATGGTTAAATGACGTTATTATAGACGTCACGTCATACAAATAATATGTCATATTTTATATTGTTCCTTATAGAGGTGATATGTAAAATAAATGGTAAATTAAAAAAAATACTGATTTATGTGATAACGTGATCATGTTCATTTATTATCTAACTTGTTAAACTCGTTGGGAAAAATGATATAATGCTCGACAAAGCCTCGCATAATCTATTTTTTCAACTCGTTTAATAAATTCAATTATAAATATACACTCATGTAAGATCCTCTATATACAGAATATACAAAGGCAATACAACACAGAACAACTAGCGTTTGATACTATTTTGCCTCTGTCCTTTGGAACCCAAACAGTGTTATCTAAATTTCCATATTGATAGCGTGAAACACTTGAATAAACTGTTAGACGAAGCTTAAGAATGTTGGCTAGAGCGAGTCAGATTTGCATGTTTATGAATTTTATATCTTAAACTGAAGTTGTATTGTTTTTAAGAAACCTTTTTTTTTAAATCTTATGAATATGGATAGATATACATGTAACAATTTAAGCCACAAACTTGTATGGTTTTCGGGAGTTTGTTTTTTCGATATTTTCTTTTTCAACAGACAAAATGTTGTTTGTATTTGTTGTATATGTACATGTAAATGATAGTATGTATTGGAACATTTGAACATTTTTGTAATCCGTTTTTATTCTGATTCTCTTTTCAAGATCAGTTTCATCTTAATGACCTCATTTTTTCAAAATTAACTAAAAATTAGATTTTAATGTCGGCTCCATTTTTAATATCAAATCACACTCAAACGAGCACGGCAATATACGAGTACATTTATAATTGTTCTATTGTATTTTTTTCTACTTTTATGCTTCAGTGGAGAAGAATGACATATGCCTTATTTACCTGACCATCAACAATTTTGAAAACATTTTTGCCATATTCGGGATTCGAACCCATTATTGGTGCCGTGGACTCGAATCCCGAAAGTATTTCAATTTAAATACTTTTTTTGCATTATTCCTACATTAAATGACTCAATGGAGAGGAGTGACATATGTCTTATTCACCTGACCACGGACAGTTTCGGAAATATTTTCTGTCGAAAGTATTTCAGTTAAGTTGATAATAAATACGGTTTTAAGACCATTTTAAAGAATCTAATTACTTTACGAGCCAACATTTGTAAAGATGATTTCTCAAGAACTGCTGTATGGGGCTTAACATGTTAACTCTTCCAGAGTTTGAATTCTAATGGGCTTTGTTTTCATATCTTTCTAAATTAATTTTGCTTTTTAAAAGTGATCACGTTTTAGTTGTCTTAACCCTTTACTTCATATAGACGCCTTTGAACACCTCTAATATAGAAGGCTTTAATTCACCACGTATCAGCAATGGGTGAATTATGTTTATATTAACTGACAGAGTGGAAAACAGTGCAACAGTGTTCAGATTGCTCGTTACGAGCAATCTGAACTCTTCCTGCACTGTTTTCAAAGGCCTTCTGTGATTGGTGCGGGAAAACGCGTATCTATGGAGTAAAGGGTTAACGATACTTTGTGTCACCTTAATGACATTGAAGATGAGTATCATTTTGTGATAATATGTCCTTTCTACCAATTATTAAGAATTCAGTACGTATCAAAATATTTTTACCATCGTCCGAGTATGTATAAATTTATTGATCTTTTAAACGCGCCTAAACTAAGAGTTTTAAATAAATTAGCTGTATTTTGTATCAAGGCATTTAAGCAAAGATCAAATATGTTAAATTCAAACAACTTATTTGTGAATGTACATTGTAACTTTGTGTTTTATTATTTATTTCAGACTATATTCATGTATGTAACATAAGTATGTTTCCTCTCGTATTGCTGCATGCATGTATTGTATCGTTTGTGTAAATAACGATGAACTGTATATGTTCAAGTTATATTAAATACAATTCTGTTCTGTTCTGTAATTATAATGCCATAAGCGGTATTGTATGCCAATAATTTAACAAGGCTCAATAAAATTTAAATTTTAAATTCTGAAATAAAACAATTTATAAATGGTCAACAGGAGACTTAATATTAAAAAGAACTTGACCACCAAACCAGCATAAATAGGACTTATTTACAGACCAATCATCCAATTATAAAAGTAAAATATATACATACAAAATATGTACTGGTTAGTAGTTGAAGCGGTGTTCTTTTATCTTTTTAAACTTTTCTTTTAATTATGGTTTTAGGAACAAGAAACTGTATCATAGACATGATTCTCAATCTTGGTTGTATAAGATACAGTTTTTCTATGAATTTCCATTAAATGGAACATTGGTACAATATTGGGAGGACGGGACTACACTTATCAGAAATTGCGTCGGCATTACTATTGTCTTATGTTTTCGTTTCTTAGAATTATGGAGCCAAATATAGAAAATAGAATACTAAGCAGGTGCTGTTATGGGCGTGACGAGTGTTACATATTCTAATACTTTTCATGGACAGGTGCATGACGACTGTTGCATATTCCATTACTTCTCATGGACAGGGGCGTGACGAGTGTTGGACATTGCATTACTTCTCATGGAAAGAATGCCAGCGTTCTGTGCCTCGAAGCGATCTGTTATCAAATGTTAATTTTTAATTATACAGTCAAACCTATGTAAGCGGTCATCTCTATTAAGCAATCACCTGTCTTAAGCAACCATTGTTTCGTTTCTATTTCCTTTTTGAATGGTTTCAAAGTAAATTGACCTGTATTAAGCAACAACCTGTCTTTAAATGCCATTTTTGTTCCTTCCCTTAATTGTCAACTTAAGACAGGTTCGACTGTTTTACTGTTAAACAGCGTAAGATCCTCGGCTATTGTCATTTTAAATGCATTGTTGATAACTCGTTTCATGTGTTAGAATTAATCTGGGCAACATTGGTTTTCCAATCATAGAACTACGTCTGGTAAATTCTACAAGACTTGACATATAAATTGGCTTAACTCCGCAAGATCCGTTCATAAATGTAAGTTTATTGCTTTGATAAAGCATTACAAAGTTGCCTTTTATCGCAGGAGTAGAACATAAACGAAGATAATAAACAAGATTGAAGCGTTTTGAAGACAGTTTTATTAGAGATAGTGCTGTGTATTAGTTTAATCATTTGGAATAGGAGGTCAAACGAAATATTGATGTTCCTCTCTCGTTTTCTCTTAAATATCTACAGCTTCAAAATTCGATAAATTTTCGACCGTGAAAGATGCTCAATTTATAGTTTCTTGTCTACAGCTAGAACAACACGAAGCATATTGTTTCAGTTATCAATTTAACTTCGCAGTAGGTGTTACTTTTTTGTATCGCCATTTTACTCTCGATTCGGACAGAAAAATTGATATTTCACACAAACACTGGAGCTGACTTCACATAAGTTTAACATCTATACGGTGTTGATGAAAAGAAATAAACAATACTAGCTATGCAAAAATGTGTAGGTTCAATGGACATATAAATCTACGCTTATACTGGATTGTCCGAATTGTGTCTAGGTTTGAAACGTTACAAACTTGCACACAGACATGTCAAATGCAAAAAATTTCATAAAATAAACATGTGTTGTTGTTTTTTTTGGTGATTTTTATATATGTCATTTATGTTTATGTATTTTTGTTTTATAATATTTAAAAGATGACAGACACATCCACATAAGCTAAATAGTGAATCGTCCCTGATCAGACTCCACTTTCGTACCGTGAAATCATTTCTGACCAATCAGAGCTTCATCTTGGTTGTGAGATTTCCATAGTTTCGTTTGTGTAAGCGATATCATAACTTGTAGATGATGATATCAAGAAGTGGTTTTATAAGCACTTTTATTTATTTTATGTGTGTTTCTAATAACATTAACTATAATTCAGTTCTTAAGAAGGTAATAATGAACAGAACAGAGCATTCTTTTATTTTGGCTTAAGCACTACAAAAGCTTTTCACCATAAATAACATATTCAAATATATAATCAAATACATAAGGCACATGCAAAAATGCATATCAATATTAAATACAAACATTTTAGAAAAATATGGTAGTGATAGTAATAATTATGTTGGTAATAGTAATTATAGTGAGAGTGAATAACATGGCTGGTTGACTTGTTATTTACATATGAATAATGATAGTGTGAATATTATGAAAAAGAGAGTGATTTATATGTAAATATATAAATCAGTTGAACTTAACATTGATACTAATTGATATAAAAAACTGATATTAATTAGTATATGTTTTTTTCGGATACCAGTAGTAACAGAGTGTGGTATAATGAATGCATTAATAAATGACAACAGTTATTTCATGTAAATATTTGAATATCTAAAATTCATTTATGGATAAACAAGAAACTTATTTATTAATATCTTATACGATATTTTATCATATTTTTCGCCCAACATCGCTATTTTGAATACTCTGTAAAACTCAGTGCTCTTCGATTTGACATCATAACGTAATGCGAAGCAACGTCAGGAACTTGAAACGTCGAGCACAGACGCGCAAAATATAGAATTTACATGCAGTAGGGTTTGTTTGTGAATGTATTCACATTTGACCAAACAGCATCATATTGAAGCAAGGAAATGCATAAATGGTTGGATCGCTAAACCCTGCACACAGTTTGAAATAATATAACTATAAGACGGATTTACAGATAAGAAGCAATAAAATATGTCAAATTCATTGAAATACCTAGTAGAATATAATTGTTTCGTTACCGTATCGCAAACCATTATTGGTTTATCTATTAATTATACGCTATTCTGGGACACCCCTCGTTATTAAAACGAAAACGATATCTATCAATGATTTGACATGTTTAACATTGCAGGTCTGTTCCATGTTGCCGTGACCAGTCACCACCCGAAGATTAGCATTCAATTTTGCATATCATTACTTTAACGGGTTACTTTATCGGAGCCCTCACTATGCGACAGGATACTCTTACAATCTGATCACCTCAGCCTTTATGCTACGCAATAAACCTCTGACATAATAAGGCGCCATTTTGGAACAATTTTCAGTCACATGATAAAATAAAATGGTGGCCCCCTTATGCCACCTTATATACATGTACGTTGAAAATATAATTGTTGGTTAATCCAGACTGATATTTTAAATTTCCCTATAAACATGACCCATGTCGAGTATATAAATAAAAAAATCAATTTAATAACACCATATATTCAATTTAATGACGGATATATAAGTTGTTACTTTCACGCAAATGAACACAGACTTGTAATGCAGGCGAATAGCGTTGGTGTATTCTAGAGCTATACACGAGATGTATAATACTGAGAATATGGAAATACCCGATGTTTCACGATTGGATACTCTTAATCTGTAGAACGAACCCATCTCTCCCAGTTGGGTCTGTTAATTAACAATGTTGGGAAAGCCTCATTTGAGCACGTTAATTGGTCAGTTGTTTCAACTGAAAATTTATTGACGTCACAGTATAGTAAGCGTTCAATTACAATGGACTGTGGGGCATTCGTAACATTCCCTATAGTTTGGGGGGTGGGTGTGGGGTGTGGGTTAACAGACCTGATCCGGGAGATATCAGGTTTTGGGATAAATTAATATAGCTCGAAAACATTCCAAATTTGAACTGTGGTGTATGTTTGTTTATAAAAATCAAGCCGATAAACTTTCTAAACTACTATTTTAATAAAATATCTGTCTGATGAGAAATGATGTTAAGGTACCGTAGGGGGGCTTGTCAGAGATGGTATCACTATATATTGTCTGGACTTGTTAGGCAGTAAAGTAATATCACGATAGGTTGGTGTAAGATAAAGTGTTGCGTTGATACGATACTGCATTCTCTGGAATACGTGTAACGGTACTTATTGGATATGAATACTATACAGTTTTGCAAATTGTGTTCGGTTCGTCCTCATTGAGATTAAACACATGGGATAGATGTCAGGAATAAAATATTTATGGCTTATTTTATAGAATATCCAAGTGTCTTTATTTTACGACTCTCAAAGTAATGGTTTACAGCAGAAAATTAGAATGAACAGTTTTGGTGTGGCCTTTGTTACAATAGTTGACTTCTTCAATATATAAGATGAATTGGTTCGATGGAAATTAGGAGTAGTCTGTATTCTTATGCTGTTTTGACTCATCATGACATGCCATGTTATATACGGCACATCTAGTTTAATTGTAGGAGAGAAATACCTCATAATTAATCTGTGTACATCGTTCCTCCACAGGCAACAGACAAACTTTTCCACATAAAGTATTTGGACCGAGCTGAGTTCAAACTCACAACCTCGGCGATGAGAGGAAGCCCCTTAGACAACAGCACCTTGGGTCACTCGGCCACGAAGGACCCTAAAGTAATAAAGTGATCTGAATAAATGATTCATTTATTTCTAAATAGCAAATGGCTTAGTCATAGACAAACGCAGTATTTGCAGTCAGAGAGGTTTATGTGTGGATTGGTGGGAACTCCGTAGCCGAGTGGTCTAAGGCGCCGTCTCAAGATCACTTACCTCACCGTTAAGGTTATAGGTTAGAGTCCCACTCGCTCCAAAACCTTTATGTTAGAAAGTGTCCAGTTACTTGCAGAAGGACGATGGTTCTACTCAGTCTGACTCAGTCTGAGGTCTTCCTCAACCAGTAAAACTGAATATGCCATATATAACCTAAAATGTGTTGAAAATGGCGCTAAGCCCCATTCAAAAAACAAACCAAAAAATGTGTGGATTGTGTATAACTTTAATTCTGGAGATGTACACAGTATATCATTTTTACACCTTTTTCACTGAAATCAATTTTATCTTTTTAAAAGATGCGGAATATCTGGGCAATTGAGGATCGTGATCGGTGAAAGTCTATCACCTTTGTAAACGGTTTCAGAATGAACTCGTTCAAGTATAAAGTTTAAACGGTAAATATCTATATTTTCAAACAAAAACACATTTATCAAGTAACTTTTTGAATGATTTACATAGAATCCAAATTATTATTTTCCATTGAACTAAAACTGTTACAGACCTGTATAAGTTAAAATTGTGATTAAACGCAGTTAAACATGTTGACATTGTTCGAGTCTACTAGATATTTATCGTGTAACACAAAACGTGGCTTAAATTATATGTCAGTTTCATATGTATTGTATAACATTGCTACCAGGAAAAACAGTTTGACATTTCCAGTTGGGAAATTGTATTTATGTAATAACATAACAAAATTGATTACATGTCATGTTACTTGAAATTGACAAGTTGACAAATGTCAAACTCAGAAGTTAAGGTAAAAGAGTGGTGTAATTGCATACAGGAACACTTTTTGCAATCGTTTCCATGATGTTTTCTGATGACTAGCTATACAGTTTAATTACTGATTCAATACATTCAATAAACGTTAGTAAGTCATTAACAGACTCAATACATTTGGTTGTATTCTTCGCCTCCGGGAGACCCTTGAATCAGATATTACTCGTATTGTTTTATACAACATCAGTTTCACGTGTTGTTTAAATGTCATTCAGTGCAGACTTAGTGCTGTTAATATTTCTGATAGAGCTCATTCAGTGCAACTCCAGAATAAAGTTCCACGTACTGGGGTCGTGAGCATGGTTTGCTATTTTCTTCTTTTGCCGGGCCGGATTAGCTCAGTCGGTAGCTCGTCTGAATATCAATCCACCAGGGGTCGTAAGTTCGAATCCCCGTCCTGCAACATTCTCCGTGATGATTAATATACGACATTGTGTCTCATTATTTTTCGTCTCCGACTGCTGATTCAAGTGAGAAAGTTATCAGTTACTTACGGAGATTGGGTTTGCTTGAGTACTGGTTAACCTTTCAGGATCCCAGAAAACAATGGTTAGGTTAACTGATCGTCTGTTAGCCCTCGATGGCATAAAATGACGCTTAATACTCAATCAATCGGGTATGGTAATCGATCCAAGTATTTATTATGGCCCTATGCACCATTTTTTTTAAATGTCACTTATAGTTGTGTAACATAACTGAATAACATTTCTGTGGTGTTATTTTGGTGGAAAAAAACTTTCATCTTTTTGTTTACTGAGAAGTTCATCGTTTTCTCTCACGTAGCATATTAATAACATGATTACAGTATCTGTATGTTGCCAAGACAATCAAAAGTAATATAAAAAAGCAAAGGCTTGGGAGCATAAATAGCCAAAACAAACACCTTACTTTTTTCATTTATATTTAACTTTCACCACGCCATTATGTTCTCTGGCATTTTATGGTATATCTTATCGGTTCTGATAAATCAAATATAGCTAAAAGGTAAGGATAATGGCAAGCCATTTTAATAAATTGTGACAGTTTGTATTCTCGATATGTAAATTAAATTGCCTAATTTTCCAGGCGAACTTGATGAATACCATAAATGTTAGCGATTTAGAAATGATAAAAACAATATTCCTGATAATTGTTTTATTCAAGTGTACGAAGCAGTTAATCAAAGTTGTAATGTGAATAGTTTTGGAAATAGCTATTATATATTATATTGTAGTCTTTATTGTCGAAACTATTAAATCCTACACTTTTTTTTATAATAAACAAAAAAACGTCAATTAAGGAATGTTATTTATTGAAACACCCCCGAAGAGGTTAGTTTAGATTATACTAATTTATTTTAGCTCGATTGCGATGAAAGCTTAGAGCTTATATGAACAGCTCTCGAGTCCGCTTCCTGGGTAGAACCAGTACTGAGTGCTGTTTTATGAGAGGCATCGGGTCGACGGGGGGATCGAACCCGCAACCTCTGGCGTGAGCGGCCAACACTCTATCCATTAGACTACCGCCCCGCTTAACCCGAAGAGGTTCATGTAAAAAATGTAAATTTACTTATCATGAATACTGAAAACATTCATATCATATATTTATCGTTTGAATGGTAATCGATTTACACCATCATGTCCTATTTTGTCCTATTTCTGTCTTGCAATATCTAGCACCGATACCGAGATAAAGTATGCCCCTCTTCTCGAAGTCAATATTGATGAATGAAACAGAAAAATTCACGGTTCTTGAAAACTACCAATTGCTCCATGACGTCATTTCCGTTTATATAACTAAGACGTTCTAAACGTCATGATTAATCGCAAAATTGACACAATGTTTAATTCATCGAACGTAAGTGTTTAACCTCATTTGACAACCAATGGAATCGCTTCAATGTTCAATTGTGTTGCTTAATTAAGTTCGTTCTTAATTATTAAGAAATTCGTCATCTCTTTGCACGCGTGAATGACATTGCACAAACTCCGCCCTTGATTTCATTCTGTACGAGTCATGTACAAACTACAAAGCCGCGCGAGCTATGCTTAGAAACGGCCTTAGCAAACATCAACTTTTAAACGTCTATCATCTCATATTTCATCGTAGCTCCGCGCAGAATCAGTCAAATGATGTCAGATAGTCAGTCAAGTTCTTTTAACATTAAGCCAGTGAATGTTCATTAAGTATGACTGATAGACCTGACTGATGTTAAACTACTCTATCATGAATGATAGACCTGACGGATGTAAAGCTACTTTATCATGAATGATAGACCTGATATATATTAACCTATTCTATCGTGCATGATAGACCTGGCAGATGTTAAGTTACTTTATCATGAATGATAGACCTGACGGGTGTTAAGCTACTTTATCATGAATGATAGACCTGATATATATTAACCTATTCTATCATGCATGATAGACCTGGCAGATGTTAAGCTACTTTATCATGAATGATAAACCTAACGGGTGTTAAGCTACTTTATCATGAATGAGAGACCTAACAGATGTTAAGCTACTTTATCATGATTGATAGACCTGACGGATGTTAAACTACTTTATCATGATTGATAGACCTGACAGATTTAAGCTGAGAGACATCAGGTAATTTATGACAAGTATACAGCAGACAGTCTTCAAATATAAAGTTATCCGGTGAGCGTTATTCCTACTAAAACTAATCTATTATTTTTATCCTAATTCATATTTGTCAAAAGTAACTTATGACATTTTATAGTGTCTTAGATTATATAATTTATATGGCGATGCCTGGTTAACGACCACCTTTATCATTGCTTTAAGTTAGTAGCGTTCTGTTTTGCAAGTTGTTTTTATAAGTACGTCGAGATTATAGACATTGGTAGACTGAAATATTACTTAAAAACGTTTAATATGTTTTATTAACTGCTTCTGAAAGGACAATCAGTATGTAGTAATAAGACATTAATGTGTCTGTTACAACGTCTATAACTCGATAAGCAATATTTGTTTTCTGTTACTAATTTTGTGGTGCTGCATTTAACAATAATGCAATCAGTTGTAATGGCAGTTCACTGTCGTTTTTTCAGTGATATTCGACATAATATTTGTAAAAAGGAAAAGGAATTATATATATTACAGAAAAAAAAACGTTTTCATCGAATTAGTACAACCAAAGTATAGAGAGTTCCGGTGGTTGATGCATATTTCATAGGGAAATATTGATTTTGTCTAACAACTTCAGTCTTCAGTAATGACATCATTTCAGACGGTGATATTTCTAGGTTCAAAGACATAATCTTAAAGACTCTTCAACTGCATCGCCAATCTTGTACATTACCACTACAGCTGGACATTTATATCAGAAATGTTACATTATAAGGATTTTGTTCAATTATGTCTCTCTTGTGTAGAAATTGAGAATTATATTGACAAAATGTTCAGTCGAGTCCCGTGATAAAGCCATTGATGAATACTGGGATATGCTAAATCATTGTGATTAAACGGAAATACTGAGCTACGTATTTATGAATTTCACATAAATACGACAAACAATGAGGACGGAACTAAGCATTACAATTCGCATAGGACCTTCTTTTTCGTGAATAAATATGCGTTTTTTTTATTACTTAATAAAGGTTCAAGATTTGAAAGTTTTTGAGACGACCTAAAGAACTGACCACTGAGAACATAGCATGAGATGATGCTACACACAGACTATCTTCACCATGTATTTTCGTCGGAGATTTTTTTTTTTTTTTAAAAAAGATAAACCCCTGGGATAGGGTAAAATTTGGCCCCAAGGTTATGATTTCAAAAAAATGATATAAGTATGCTTTACACCAAATTTGGTTGAAATCCGTTTCTGATAAGTCTTATGAGGTAAAAAGCTAACGACGGACACCAGGTGATCACAGTAACTGACTTGGACCGAACGTTCCAGTGAGAAATCTCCATCGTAGCAACTGGCACGAATATATAACTAGGTTTACATGTGTATAATGTTTCCATTAACTGTTTTTGGGTAATGGTAGGCAAGCGCAATGCATTTATATTTTAAGTAACGTATTTATATAAAATATAGAATCTAAAGACATATAATATTTAAAGACATAGTATGCAAACTTTGACTGAATTAGTACAATGTATTATAATACAATGTAAGATTTTGTTTTACTTGATGAACTCGCAACCTTTGCATTGATAGGAAAATAATCTTAAAGCAAAGTGAATTGGGCAAATTAGCAAGTGAAAATGTAAATTTACTGAGAAATTAGTTACAAACTTTACTTAATGAAACAATTGATTTATATGCCCTTGCTTTCAATATTATTTGAAATGAGTTATTTTTGTGTACAAATTTGAAAAAATTTGCAATTTAAATCAAAATATTGAAATGAGCAAGAAAGACTTGAGTTAAACTTATTGTAATTGCGACAAAGTTTATGTTGTCATTTTGTTCAGTAAATATATTGTTATCATAAACAACTATTACACCAGTATAAATTTATGTTATTTAATTCAATTAAATAAATCAGAGAGATAGTTAGATAGAAAAGTTACAGACAGTTAAAGAAGAGAAAATGTGGATTCAAGAAAAATATAATGTATGCCAATATATGGATATATTATATATCAATTTTCCTCTTAAACAGCCTAAACTGTAATATATTGTAACACAACAACTAGTAGCATATACATGTATCATAAAATGTTAGACTTTATGTCACTTCTGCACTCCCGTATAATTGTTTTATATTTCTTATAATTTATGCACTTCACATCTTCATAGAATAAGTGCTATATCATAGCATATCTAGTCGTGGAATTTTACGTCACCATGGAATCTATATACGTCGTGTATCCAAGTATGTAATAATATATAAACTGTTTTTCACGTCTCATAGTTCCATTCTCTAACAAGCTGACGTTTTGGAAATTCTTGTCCACCATAAAATAAATATGTATTCATTTTGGTACTTCGTAATTTTATGGTTTACGAATCGACATTCCATCCATTTTTCACCAAGACCAAAAAAGAGGAGATATTTCTATAAGTAAAAGGAAATTACTTTTACTATATAGAAATGGTATTGATGAATTTAATAATATTTTTCTCGCGTAAATCGTATTTACATATCAATATTGTATTACATCGCGAAAGATATTTGAATTTATGCAATGCCCAATATAAGACAAAAACATAATCCCAGCAATATTAAATATTAACAATGTTTCACTCACCAAACTTTACTACAATTCTTGATCATCAACTTCATATCATCATTCTCGCCTCATCTTGCATTCAACTTCAACAAATCATATTCCTATCTCTATGTAAGGTCCCAGACATTTATGCAACACAACACATCTTCCTCTCTCAAATAACTAATACAACTGACCCTTTTATACTGTGCAGTCTGCATATAAAAAGTGTTCACTATCATTTATGTAATTACATGTAATAACCATACCTGTACATAAAGAGTATTGTTAAAGGTTTAGGGTTATGTGTAGTCACTTTATGTGTAAAACTGATAACTTTGTTACATCTCCCCCAACCAAAAGATAATAACTTATTATCTTAATATAAACACAAATTAACATTTTTATGCCCTGGATAACATATCTGCAATTGCATTCTTTTTACCTTCAATATGCCTGATGTGAAATTTGTACTCTTGCAGCATTAAACTCCATCTTAACAATCTCATATTCTGATATTTGGTTTTGTTCAACAATTGAAATGGAAAATTATCAGATTCGATCTCAAACTCTTTGCCTAATAGGTACTCCCGTAGAGTATGTACTGATCTAACAATTGCTAGACACTCTTTTTCTACTGTGCTGTACACTTGTTCACTATGTGATAGTTTTTGCTAATGTACATAATTGGAAATCTATCCTTTCCTTCACACTGTAGTAAAACAGCGCCAATTCCTCTATTACTTGCATCTGTCTGGAACACAAACCTTTTGGTGAAGTCAGGGTTTCTTAAAACTTGATATGATATAATTGCTGACTTTAATGTGTCAAATGCTTCTTGATGACATGATAGCCATTTTACTTTATTTGGAAGCTTTTTAGCAGTCAAGTCTGTCAATGGAGCTGCAATTTCTGCAAAATGTGGGTTGCATCTTCTGTAAAAATTCACTATAGCTATAAAAAAGCGTACTTGCTTCTTTGTTGTAGGATTTGGAATATTGTTGATTGAATTAATCTTTTTGTGTAGGTTTCACAGATCCTTTTCCTAAAATTGCCAAAAATTCGAGTTCTGTATATCCTAGCATACATTTGGATGGTTTTGCTGTGATTTTAGCGTTCCTTAGGGCCTCAAATATCTTGCGGAGATGTGTTATATGTTCAGGAAATGTTTCACTAAACCCAAGAATGTCATCTATAACTGAATCAGAAAATGTTTCTAGCCCGTGAAGAATGATCTTCATCATCCTGGCAAAAGTGGCCGCTGAGTTTACCATTCCGAAAGGCATAGCATTGAATTGGAAATGACCAAATGGTGTTATAAATGCGCTCTTCTCTTTTGCATCATCAGCTAAAGGTATTTGCCAAAATCCTTTTTGTACAATCAATTTTTGACATATATTTTGCTCTACCTAATTTATTCAAAATGTCGTCAAGTTTTGGCATTGGTTGCGGATCAGATATTGTCTGTTCATTTAACCCACGATAATCAACACATAACCTTATATCTGTAGAATCTTTCTTTGTCACTATCACAATTGGGGCAGCATAAGGACTGTTTGATTTTTCTATAATACCTGCATTGAGCATCTTTGCACTTCCTCCTGTGCCTTTTCTCTCATAGAATATGGGAGTGTATACGCTTTCTTATAAATAGGTTTGTTGTTTTGTAAGGTTACATTGTGCTGTATAACATCTGTATTTCCAGGTATATCTGTTAGTACATCAGAATACTCTTCACACAGTTCTTTTAATTGAGTTATTTCGTCAAGAGATAAAGCATTGTTGATTTATATATCATCAATTGTTTCACTTGGTATTAAGAGTGGGTTCCCAATGTCAATTTGATCTAGTTCTATATTTTCGTCTGTATGCATTATACAGCATATGGTGCCATCTACTTTGGAAATGTCATTTTTCTCAATGTTTCTATTTGTATCATTTTCCCCTTTTTCATCTGAATTACTGTTTGCACTATCAGATTCATTTGTTTCATACCGTTTCTTTAACATATTGATGTGATACACTTTCTCAGTTCTTTTGTTTAACTTTATTTTGTAATCAACCTCATTTACTTTTTCTGTTACTACATACGGCCCTTTCCATTGGGCTAGAAGTTTGTTTGTATTTGCTGGTAGTAAGAGAAGTACCTTGTCATCTGTCTTAAATTGTCTCTTCCTTGCTTTGATATCAAAATACTTCTTTTGTCGGCACTTTTCAGTATTTTCACGTTCGTTTGCTAATTCTGTCATACGTGTCAGTCTATCTCTTGCTTGTAAAATGTAACTGATGACTGATTCATTTTGTTTTTCTAACTTTGGCTCTTCCCATTCCTCTTTAAGTATTGTTAGAGGTCCAAGAACATGTCTGCCATACAATAATTCAAAGGGTGAATAGCCGGTGGATTCTTGGGGTACTTCCCAATATGCAAATAGCATATATGGAATGTGCATATCCCAATTGTTTTCGTCTTCTTCAGAATTACGTTGAAGCATCTTCTTTAGTGTGCCATTAAAGTTTTCTACTAACCCATTTGCTTGTGGGTGATATGGAGACGTCTTAAGTTTTTGTATATGTAACACCTTACATAAATTCTGTATAAGCGCAGACATGAAGTTTGTCCCTTGATCAGACAGTATATCCATTGGTATTCCTGTTTCTCGAAAAGGTGTTAATTAATGCATCAGCTACGGTTTCAGCATCTATTGTTTTTAATGGTGTCGCTTCTGGATATTTAGTGCTATAGTCACAAACCACAAGAATGAGTCTATTACCTCGCTCTGTCCTTGTTAATGGTCCTACTATATCAATTGCAATTCTTCTAAATGGTTCATCCATTGCAGGTATTGGTATTAAAGGAGCTTTAGTTATACGCCCTCTTGGGATACAATTTTGGCAATTTGGACAAGATCTGCAGAACTTTGCAACATTAATGAATATTCCTGGCCAGAAAAAGTTCTGTAATATTCTGTTTCTCATCTTTTTATTTCCCAAGTAACCACCGAGAAGTATGGTATGTGCGATCTCCATGATCTTCATTCTATATTTCTTTGGCACTACGATCTGTTCGATGGGATCTCTATCTTGTGGTTGAAATGTTCTATATAATATGCCTTGCTGATATGAAAAGTACGAATTATTAGTATATCCTGTACTTATTTCATTTATTTCATTTTTCTTTTCTGCATAGGATAGTACTTTCTTTAATGTAGTGTCTTGTCTTTGTTCTTTCTTTAGGTCATGTATACCTATACACATGTCTCCTCTTACTTCAAAAGTGGAGTCAAGTTTATTTCTGATTTTTTCTGTAAGTATTTCGTCTTCATTTCTAACCTCGACTGCATCTTGTAGTACTCGTTTGGCCTTCATGTCACGTGTTTCTACACCTTGAAATAATTTATTGTTACTGCTTCTGGTTACATGTCCTATGTTCCCTATCACAAGGTCTGCAAACGGATTGTCCATCACAAGTGATTTTACTTCTCCAGAAATATATTCTGTACAAATTTGTATTATAATCTCTGGACATTTGCACTCACTACCATTTGCTAATGTAACAATTTGACTGACTCCAGTTTCTTTACCCAACTTTCTATGCTTTTCACCTACAAAAATGGTTGTGCACCCTGTGTCTCGTAATACCTTTACGTCTTTGTTATTAATTTGTCCCTTGGATATGATTAAACCATTTGTTAATTCTTTATTCTCTGTTAAAGGTCCTTTACTAATTACTTTGTTAACTTCTACTGGGATTGTAATAGTACTGAATTCATTTTCTAATTTAGTAGGCGAATGTATGAGACCATTTGCGTGTTTGTCAGCCGTATGTTTGTCATTACTGTGTGTGTCTATTAACCTATCATTTTTGTACTGTTGATTAAATGGGCATTGTGCACTTAAATGATCTTCACTCTTACAATGAAAACATTTACGTTTTTCACTTGTTTTGTAGGTTTGATAGTTCATACTGTTGAACTTTTGTGGATATTCGGTATTTTGTGAAGGTCCAAATGATCTAAGCATAGGGGGGCGATATGGTTGTTTTCTCATGAATGTGTCTTTGTGAGCTAACTGATAGGCTTGTGCCAATCTTACTAACTCTTGTACTGACTTTATTTCTTTTTCTTGTAAGTATATTTGTAAGTCATTACTGACACTCATCATTAATTGATTTTTTATAATCATGTCTGCCAATTGAGCATGATTACTAACATTCTTACTAGCTTGCCAATGTTCTAAATCTTTTGTCACCCTGATTGAAAATTCTTTAAAAGTTTCGCCAAATCTCTGTTTTGCATTGCGAAATCGATTGCGATATTCAAGAGAGTTTAGCGCAAATCTTTCTAGAATAGCAGATTTAATTTTATCATATTGCTTGCTGTCATCTAGTGACATTCTTGAATATGCTTCTAATGCATTGCCCGACAACTGAGGTACTAGTCTTATTGGCCATTCATCTTTCTCCCATTTATGAAGTATAGCTAATCTTTCGAAAGATGTTAAAAATACTTCTACATCTTGACCTGCTTCAAATTTTGGCAATGCTACTTTAACTTTTGTACTTTCTTGTGTGGATTGTACTTGTTTAACATTTGTCTTTAACTCTAATTCTCTCAATCTTATCTCGTTCTCCATCTCAAGAATTTTTAATCTATCTGCGCGTTCTGCAGCAGCAGCTTTTTCTGCACGCTTTGCAGCTTTTTCATCACGCTCTATTTCTTTTAGTTTCAATGTTTCTTCCCGTTCAGCCTTCTCCC
This sequence comes from Panopea generosa, assembly GCA_029582155.1. Taxonomy (NCBI): domain Eukaryota; kingdom Metazoa; phylum Mollusca; class Bivalvia; order Adapedonta; family Hiatellidae; genus Panopea; species Panopea generosa. The sequence goes on along the minus strand of CM055902.1, from coordinate 40,838,500 downwards.
TTAAATAGGTAAGACAGGACTCAATATCTCCTCCTTTTTCTATCACTTTTTCAAACCACTGGGGTATATTTACAGTCATGATTCTAGATTAATTTCACAGTTTTAAATAATACTGGTAAAGATCTATGTTTATGACAAATATCTTAGCTAAACTGCTGCTACCATTGCGACAAAGTTTATGTTGTCATTTTGTTCAGTAAAAATACTGTTATCATAAACAACTATTACACCAGTATAAATTTATGTTATTTAATTCAATTAAATAAATCAGAGAGATAGTTAGATAGAAAAGTTAGAGACAGTTAAAGAAGAGAAAATGTGGATTCAAGAAAAATATAATGTATGACAATATATGGATATATTATATATCAATTTTCCTCTCAAACAGCCTAAACTGTAATATATTGTAACACAACAACTAGTAGCATATACATGTATCATAAAATGTTAGACTTTATGTCACTTCTGCACTCCCGTATAATTGTTTTATATTTCTTATAATTTATGCACTTCACATCTTCATAGAATAAGTGCTATATCATAGCATATCTAGTCGTGGAATTTTACGTCACCATGGAATCTATATACGTCGTGTATCCAAGTATGTAATAATATATAAACTGTTTTTCACGTCTCATAGTTCCATTCTCTAACAAGCTGACGTTTTGGAAATTCTTGTCCACCATAAAATCAATATGTATTCATCTTGGTACTTCGTAATTTTATGGTTTACGAATCGACATTCCATCCATTTTTCACCAAGACCAAAAAGGAGGAGATATTTCTATAAGTAAAAGGAAATTGCTTTTACTATATAGAAATGGTATTGATGAATTTAATAATATTTTTCTCGCGTAAATCGTATTTACATATCAACATTGTATTACATCGCGAAAGATATTTGAATTTATGCAATACCCAATATAAGACAAAAACATAATCCCAGCAATATTAAATATTAACAATGTTTCACTCACCAAACTTTACTACAATTCTTGATCATCAACTTCATATCATCATTCTCGCCTCATCTTGCATTCAACTTCAACAAATCATATTCCTATCTCTATGTAAGGTCCCAGACATTTATGCAACACAACACATCTTCCTCTCTCAAATAACTAATACAACTGACCCTTTTATACTGTGCAGTCTGCATATAAAAAGTGTTCACTATCATTTATGTAATTACATGTAATTACCATACCTGTACATAAAGAGTATTGTTAAAGCTTAAGGGTTATGTGTAGTCATTTTATGTGTAAAACTGTTAACTTTGTTACAGTAATTAAGATAATATCAGACAAATAAAAGCCAAAATTAACCATTGGACATTCAATGCCCCTTATTGGACGAAGTATACTTGGCTATGATTTGAATATGTTAAAGATCTCAAATTGAGAGAAAGTTCATAAAATACAAACAGTGAGAACAATGCATTATTATACAGAACAGGAATTACTGAATATCATCATGCAAAACATTAAGGAAATGAACAAGAAATATCACTGAAGGTAATGAATACCCCAGATGGCGCCATGACACAGTTATTGCATCCTTTTGCTGCCCACTCTGTTTTGTGAAGTGTCAATGAATTCCAGCCAATAGTTGCCGAAAATAGCGACCACAAAAATGTCTGAAAAATTCAAAAGGCCATGACTTATTGACACATTATTTGCACACAGCATGCCGACGATATACACAACTAGGCTTGGTATCAATTACTCTTATGAAGTTTCATTGAATTCAAGCCAATGGATGCCGAGAAATAGCGATTATTTATTGTAAGTAACACTTTTGTTAAGGTCCAAAACCGTTTGTTCAGATAATCTAAAGCAATTTTAAAAAATGTCAATTTTGACAAAACGAAGGGCCTCAACTCTTGAATGATAAGAGTCAAGAATTCGAACACAGAACTTTACCAGTTTTTTATAAAGGAAAAGTTATTCAATTGAAACCTTTAATTACTGTACATTTTGGCAAAATCAAGGGATGGACGGACTGAAAAAATCCGGTATCTTGTAGATCAATGCAAAATAAAAATGAGTGAAAAATGCAGTTATATACTGTGAAAGAAGTATTAAAATTATAATGCAAAATATTTAAAATACGATTCATTTCTAAGGATTACATCATTTTTCAACTCTTCTATAAGTGTAGTTCGAAATCGTGTTAAATTTGTCCTCAGAATATCGAATCATTAATTGCAATCAACTTTTAGAATTAGCCAGAGGGTCATTACAAATAATAAAGAACTAGGATGAAAGTTTTGTCTTTAATTGCCACCAAACATTTAACCTTGTGACATCCTATTTAATCACATATTCAGAAATGTCACTTTCAGTCTTCAATTAATATCCCATAAAGCCATCATATCCACCTGCTTTATTACATTATCTTTGAGATCAAAAATGACAATACTAAAGTAGACTTCCAGAAAAAAATACAATGGTGAAATGGTAACATAGTAATTATATACACCAATATATTTGTTTTCTTTATACTTCCATCTTTCCTATGCATCTTAGTAGTCAAATCCCCCCGAGTACACGTTTAGGTATTTTTCACTTATTCGTAGACAAACTACATGAATTAAATGACCTCCTTCACCCTCTTTATTTATTACAAATGATTTTGTTTAACCCTTTACTTCATATGGACGTCTTTGAAAACCTCTAATATAGAAGGCTTTTGAAAACAGTGTAGGACCTGTTCTGATTGCTCGTCTGTATCCTATCTCTAGTGTAATAGATGATTTGATTTGAGGGTGATTATTTCTTCACACAAATAAATGACAACATTTGCCTGGCCTTCTTTGTATTTCAGACTGCATCCTATCGTTATCCCATCTCTAGTGTAATGGAAGATTTGATTTGAGGGTGATGTTTTCTTCACAAAAATAAATGACAACAATTGCCTGGCCAATTTTGTATTTCAGACTGCATCCTATCTTTTCAAACTTACTGGTCAAATTAAAATTAAAATTTATCAATGTAATAATATTTGTCTGGTATACATTCATATTCTGGTCAGACAACCAAATAACTTGTTTCCTGTTCATGGGAATGGCCTATTTTTACTATTGGTCAACAGATTGAACATATCCGAGAGAACATTATGGGGTGATGCTACATATAAAATTGTCAAAGCTCCAGGCATTGTTCTTTTGTATTTTTTTTTAAATTTGAAAGAAAGACAAACAAAAACTAATAAGCCCCTGGAGAGAAGCCAATTAGAGGTTGTATACAAGGATGCTTGATCAAATTTGGTTGGCATATATTGACTTGTTTCTAAGAAGGTATTTTGAAGGGAAAAGGTAACGACGGACACCAGGCAATCACAATGAGCATTTGGTTACATTTTCTGATTTTTTAATTATACCAATTGTATTTGAAGGAAAAAAAATTCTTCTTACCTGTACAATTTTCCAGCCACAGGGATATCTGTTTTTGAGTGATCTTAGGGCTGTTGCTAACGGTAGCACATCAACTAGTGGTGAGTTTAATAGCATACCCCTCTTTTTTGCTGTGGCTTTCTGGCACAGTCGAGGGTGTTGAGAGAAACGCCTTAGTGGTCGTTGTGGCAACTTCATATGGCAGGGTATCATCGTTTTTTTTCTGATAGTATCTCTTAATACAATACTTTGTTTTCAAACGAAAGTTTTCAGAAGAAGTATACTATATAGAAGCTGAACATAAGAAGTATAATACATGTATATAGAAGATGTACATAAGAAGTATAATATATAGAAGATGTACATCAGAATTATAATATATAGTTGTATATAAGATGTATAGTATATAGTTGTATATACGAAGTATAATATATAGAAGATGAACATAAGAAGTATAATATATAAAAGATGTACATAAGAAGTAAACTATATAGAGGATGTACATAAGAAGTATGATATATAGTTGTACATAAAAAGTAAATGTATAAAATATGTACATAAGAGTATGATATATAGATGTACATAGAAAGTAAAATATTTAGTTGTACATAAGAAGTACATATAGAAGCTGTACATATGAAGTATAATATAAAGTTGTACATAGGAAGTATACTATAAAGAAGATGTACATAAGAAGTATAATATATAGCAGTTGTACATAAGTAGTATAATATATAGAAGCTGTACATATGAAGTATGATATATAGTTGTACATAATAAGTATACTATATAGAAGATGTACATAAAAAGTATAATATATAGAAGTTGTACATAAGAAGTATAATATATAGCAGATGTACATAGGAAATATAATATATAGAAGATGTACATAAGAAATATAATATATAGAAGATGTACATAAGAAGTATAATATATAGAAGATGTACATAGGAAATACAATATATAGAAGATGTACATAAGAAGTATAATATATAGAAGATGCACATAAGAAGTATATATTGACTAATCAAATAACACAGTGCTGGTTACTGTTTTATTCAGTAGTTCTCGTGTTTTGATTGTCTTTACAAACGAGATTTATCTAACATTATTTAATCACTCAACAGTTATCTTAACGAGCCGCTCTCTGTGGATTAAACAAATGATAATTCGTCCATAAATACACTTTCGGCTAAACCGTTTCCGGTTCGACTACACTAATCGGAATGATGTTACACAGCTTGTCTACCCGATTGCACAGAGATTACCACGTTACAGTAAATCAAAGAGATACTGATTGAAAAGCGTTCTTATATAGAATTCGATCACTGAATGTTCAGCTCTTACTACACAGTAAACTGCTGCTCTATAGTCTATATCAATTAAGGCCAAGCATTTCCACGGTAAAGGGAATCTTTATTGAAAAGTTGTGAATGTATATATGGCTGAAGTATCTGACCATAAAATGCACGATAACCGTTGTGGTGACCAGCTGCCTTTTAAAGACACCCTAAGGCTAACTTAAAAATAGTCATAGACTGCTCTTAACAACATTTACCTGTTAGACTCCAATACAGGTCACTTTCTCTGGTGTCTTATTGTTATCGGCGAATGAGACGCATACAGTTTCATACATCGAAATAATGTAATTACTATAAAATGAAGTAGGTGGTTGCGTTTTTAAAACGGTATATACATGTATATTTATATAAAATGTATATAGATATATTTAGGTATGTGTATATATAATATGCAAACACCAGGCAATTAGTTCACTTTGCATGATATTAACATGGCTACAGACGCGATCATGCAATGTGATTCTAAGCTATGATGTTCCAAACACATGTATAAATATAGATTATGAATGTTTTCCTCGCAACTTCCTCGCAATACTTGACAATGTGTACATTACTATTTAGACAGAAACATTGAACTGAACCCCTACTTATTTTTAAACAGTGATACTATTTTACAACATCACTTCTTGTAAAGGGAAAACAACTTATCTGTACAAAACATTATTTGTTTTGCTTACTTTGTTATGAATAAATGGTCGTAATATTGTTAAATATTTGTCTAAATCGACTGATTTCTGATTAAGCAGCATCTTAAAACACTCAAATTCACTCTTTTGACTGCATCTGAGACAGAAAAAGTATGATATGTGTCAATGCAGCGTTTTTATTCAAGTATTTGATTGTGTTTTTGTTCAGGACTCACTACAAAATTTAATATTTGACATTTGGTTAATTTAACATCTCAATACACGTTTGCGTTCTTTTTTATGACCGTGAAAATTCTTGCTTATGTCCAAAAATAGAAAGAAAATATCATTAATGGAGACAAATGCAATAAAAGTATGAACTTCTGTACTATTGTTTCTCCTTACTCAGAGTTAAATAGCTTACATGGCTTTAATAATAAAACCTGCCGTCCAATAACAAATGTAACAGCATTTACAACACATTGCATTGTTATATCAATAACACTTTACGAAGGACATCGATGATAGAAATTGACTATAACTATAATTGTCATAATCTCATTCACTTGATACAGCAAAAATGGTAAATAACGATTTCTAGATTCATAATATATTTGATAAAGAATAATTGCTGTGCAGACAACGCAGTCAATAAAATAAATAAGTACACTAGGTTTTACTGAGTATGTTGATCAGAGATAATGATGAATGCAACAACCCTCACTGTCAATAACTTAAGCATAATTATAATCGTGTGTCATACGAGTAATCTTTATGAGCCTAAAATATTATATAAACATTAAATAAATTGATTATGATATAAACATGTAATATTTGTAACAGTGCGTTTATTTTCAAACAATGTTGTGCTGATATTAAACATAGGGTCGACATACAATTCACGCGCTGATATGACGTTACGCAATTTTCAGACGACGTTTATTCAACGTCCTTGCTTCGTAGTGACACGCAAGAAAAAAGTATACTCAGCAAAGCAGTGGTTCCGATATAACAGCATGCGTTACATGCATTGTGTACATATAATGGAATAATGGAGTAGAACTGAAGAGACATAAATTGTTGCGAGTATAGATAATTGATATTCTTTCTGTTTAACACGTATAAAATAAATTCAATATCGTCGTATATCTAGCTTCAAATGATTCAACATCTTAATACGGAATAGTAAGCAGAGTACTGACATGAAAGGGAATATTTCAGAATTTGTCATAATTTTAAAACTGCCCCAATTATTATAAATTCTGTCTATTATTAAAATGGGGAATTTATTTTATGTTTACCATTCAAATTTAAATATTGATTTAAATATTGATTTTGTCATGTTATAGTGATTAGACATACACAATAGTTCGGGTTTTATTTGTTAATGATAAATAAAACTCTTTACCCAGTTTGATAATTATTTTATTTTAAAGACATGTATTATATATAACGTCTGTACTGATATATTCCCTTCAATCTAAAACAATGTTTTAGAAACGGCAACCAAAATATCAAAAGGCACGTAATTATTTTCGAAACCAGATGTTTGGCCTATTTGCACGATTAGATTACAATATACAATATTACAAAATACAGCAATATAATTTAAATCTAATGCTTCTAGCAGTGACTGTTTCTTTCGAAGGGTAAGTCTCCCGACCAGCATTCTTACCAACGTTTTATGATCATAGGTGTCATTGCGTTGGCTTTATTCTTAAAAGTGATCGTTTCATAGCCTAAAGTACGAGGGAGATCAGAAAGTTCGTAGACTTTTGCCATTATTATTTTTTTTATTTAGCATTGTATTTCATTTCATTGTACATCTCAGGGAGTCTGTGCCACTAAATATTTGCAGTAATTTTGTAAAATTTTAATGATTTTCCATCATTAGTTTATATTCTATGGTAACTATGGAAACGTCGATTTACATAGATATAAGAAATTGACCATAACAAGATAATGAATTAAAAAGAAATAAGTTGAGCAAAATTTTTTAGGGTACCGTTATGGTTACATGTACGGCGATATATAATGTAATGTGTTTATAATATCCATCACGACCTACAGAATGGATTCCCGATAAATGTTTTGCTTCGGTGATTTTGATAAGTTATTACGTCTATTTATTGATAAACAACGTGCAGCACGTGCAGCATGGAATCAGACCAGTATAAAACCCGAAGACAAATACATTATTGTCATTCTTATATCACAACCAAATTAAACGGTGTAATATTTGCAAATTATTTTGGGACGTGATCCAGGGATGCGTTCATTTCTAGCTAACGTTTGATAACGTTAGCTAGCATATTTTCCTTGGCCCAACCTCACATTAGCACGCATTACGTGTTAATTTTAGGAAACCAGGCATTAAACGTGTTTGCTATTTAACGGTACTGAACGCAGCCCTGGAATGACGTTATATCGACGTCATATGGTCATCGGAATGTTGGATGTTGGCATGACGGCAAGAGATGTCGCAAGACAATTTAATGTTAGTGAATCAACCATTAGTCATCTCGATATCAGTTGACAGGAAACGTCAAAGACAGGCCATGTTCAGGCAGACACCGAAAATAAACGCTGATAGAAGACCGCTATATTGTTGTGACGTCAAGACGTAACAGATTTATAGGTTGTCACAGGTTGGCTGTCCATGTAAGGAGAGCAACTGGCACAACAGTTTGTGACCGGACCGTCTGTAAAGGATTACGCGCTGCTCGACTTCATGGACGTCGTCCTTATGCAGTTTTTCCAACATGATAACGCCCGTCCACATACTACCAGACATACACAGGATGTTCTCAGGTGTAATAATGTTGCCGTCTTCCCATGGCCACCAGAATTACCAGATCTTTCGCCCATTGAACACATGTTGGACCGTCTTGGATGTAAAATTTGATAACGTAATGACGTCAACAACGTACGTGACCTTGAGATAACGTTGAACGAAGAATGGCGCAGAACTCCTTTACAAGTTGTTAAGTAGCGTATTAACAGCATGAGACGAAGATGTGCGGCTGAAATGGGGGACATACTCGATATTTACATGTTTGTGATTTTCAGTTTGACTCCCAACCATATTCAATGTGATGAATTTCAGATGAAATAAAAAAAATTTTCGTTAAAAAGGTTGAATTTCAAATGGAATAAAATGATTCAAGATGTGAGTACCTCTCTTTCTGTTCAATTTTATAAAACTTTACAAAACAAAAATAAATTATACCAACTTGCTTAACTTTTTTCTTTCAGTATATAATAAATAGATGAACTTAAAATAGTTCGCAGTGTTCATATCGGAAGTTTTTACACCTGACGAACATAATCAAATATCTGTACACACATACTATGGAGTATCAACTGTCGTTTAATCTTTACCTTTTTAATATAGTCCCGCATCACCTCGTTAATAGAGCCTTCTAGCGGTACGTGTTTTTCGCAGGATTTTCGCCGTTTTTTCCTTATAAAATAAACACTATTATTGAAAAACGTTTTTAATACCATTTTTAAATTACTTATTGATAAAACACTTATTGGTATTATTTTTAATATTTATCTAAATGAATCCAAAATAGCTGAAACTATGCAGTAAATGCTATTTTTTTTTCTTGAAATACGATCACTTTAGATATCGATCAAAATGTAAATAAACAACATGTAATTGTGCAATTGACTTTCATTTTAATCGTAGGTTATTTTAAAAAACGCAGCGCAGGCCCTATTATCACTTGATCGGGTATACAAATTTCAGATTAAACACTTAGAAACCACGTTATTAGACATTGATTATAATATAAGTAAGAAATTTAAAAAGAAAATTTGAAGAAACAAAACGAGACTATATTTGGTATTATCTCATTTGACTAATACATAATTTATATGCGCCAAAGTAAGTAATAAAACACATTGATTTAGATACAGAGTTAATATGATATTCAAATTTTTGTTATAAAGATTAATTGATATGAAGGTCGGGATCGTTTTGGAAGGCGCGTCCGTTAGAGACGAGTGTTGAACATTCTTGTGACTCTCTCGGTTTTATAACGCAATCGATGTCCATTGGCTTTCGTTCGTGACATTCTGATATTGCATACATATCTGCATTAACTTTATATTGGTGATCCTTATCTAACTATGAAACTTCTTGGGAAAGTGTTTCCATTTAATAAAATATTTGTTTTGTCTTTTTCCTTTTGGTTTGAATATTCTTTTTAGTTTTCAACATCTGGTCAGATTTCACATCGATTTTTTTGTAATTCACTGTGATAGAATTGTCACTTTATTTCTTCATTTTGAATGTCCTTTATCCTGTATAGAGGAATAGTTCCTCTGTAATATCTCTTTGAATCTTGAAACACCTCATCCGTTTAAGTTTCATTGTAGGCACGGATAAATATGGTCTTTAAATCTGTTATTTTCACATAGTCACCAATCTTAACTAGAAAACGTCTATTTTGTCGTCGTATTGTCTTTTGCTTTCCGCTGAGCAAAATATGTTGATAACCGCACGCCTCCCTCATTGACAGGTTTCAATTTTTCTTGTGTAGTTCCTATGCTCCTTGATGTCTTTAATAATCAATTTATGCATATTACCGTTTTCAAGGGAAGTATATAGGAATCAAGGTGATACAATGAATTTGGCGCTCGTTGTAAGGTTTCATACGATCCTCGACTAATTCTGCAGCGGTTTTTTTTCCATTTTCGCCGTCTGAATTATATTTTTCATAAAGTTTGTCATATTTCTGTTGATGGTCAGCTTTCGTCTTCTTCCTCAGCAGCAAAAAAGGCCTCGTATTCATCAACGCTGTTATCTTGGTCGGAGTAATTTTCGTAATTGTCTTCACTTCTACTATTTTTTAAAGGCGGTCTGCAATTTTCTTGACACCAACCTCGTTTAACGTACCTTTGAACATTATGCAATGTATAAAATAAAAGTCCACAGACGTCACATGAATTCATTTTTTCCGCCATAATGTCGTTATAATGTATATGTCCTATTTTAATGATATTTGTCTTTATAAGTCTGGTCGTTTATAGGAATGTCTTCCCTTATCACTTTGAAATCACATTTTACAAGTATCTGGTGTAAATTAAGATTCAAGTGAAGTCTTTCATTTACCGGAGTAAATGGTATTAAATCCACCAAAAGAATTCCATATGGGCATTGTGTCGCCTTATCAAACATTTTTATAACGGTTTCGCTTTTTCGTGTATACATCTGCCGAGCCAATGCCATTATAGAGTATATATCCACTGGGAGTTTAAACAACACAAGATGATAACAATTTCTCCCTTGTGTTGGATCCTTACTACAATACAAATTTTGGTTGAGTGAAATCACAGAAAAGTTTCTATGATGAGATCCTTCCGTAAATAAATCGTTTATTCGACGATCATTTGCAGAAAGTGACACCAAGTTATCCAATATCAAAACATTTTTCTGTTTTGGATTGAAAACTTCCTAATCCATTTGGATGCCCTGTATAAATTCTATTTGTGGTAGTACTGTCTTTTGCATGATTGAGTATAATTGCCGCCATCTTTTGTATACAATTTTTTTTTGCGCACTGGGTACACTTTTAGCTGCATGTTTTTGTAGTAAAGCTTTTATAAACGTTGTTATTCCACACGAAGTTGGTCACGATACGATCATCGTAAACGGAGATGAAACATTGCATGCTTTGCCTCATCTTGTGCTGGTCTTTCAGTGATTGGTGATGATGGTGGTGGTAGTTTTCCCTCAATAGTCGGTAGTGGTGGTGGTGATGATAGGTTTTCGTCACATATTGGTGTTGATGGTGGTGGTGGTGGCGGTGGTGGTACGTGTTTGCTTTTCTCTTGATCGGGATGATGCTTCTGTTTATAATGTCTCTTCATAGCGTCTATTGTCAAAATCATTGAGTTACAGTCCGGACAGGTTGTTGATGATTACACTCTTCTACGTTAAATTATATTTCATTAATGACTATTCCTGGACAAATCTACACTTTAATACATGCAAAAGTAGCAAAATTATACTCCATCTGATTACGGTATGTTTAAATGTGCTAGTATTTAGGTTGGGTATTTCTTCTTAGTACGTGGGCTGCGTTCAGCACGGTTATTGTTATTGATGCTGCTTATAATAATAGTATTGGTATCCATCACGCCTGATCAGATTTTGATTTTGCTCCTCAAAACAAAATGGCGGCTTATATGAACAAAGCATGTCTGTATCCCCAGCATAGACTACTCTATATAACGAACACAACATCAAGGGGTTGGGCAAGGTGCATTTTTAGATCGATATATCTAAAACATCCAATGCCTGGTTAAGTTTATTGGTTTTATAATATATACTCACTCTATATAACAGACAAAACACCAAAGGGTGAGGTGGGGATGCTTTTGTAGATCGACATATCTAAAACATGAAATGCCGAGTTAGGTCTATTGATTTTATGATATATTAATTCTATATACAACCAGTTAAACATCCATCAATACAACTGGATATGTCATATATAACATGAAATATGTTGAAAACGGCGTTAAAAATATTATTTTTTTAATCTTTTTTTTTTCTTTTAAATTGGCTAAACTCAACTTTCTACACATTTCAGGTTAAATATGGCATATCAATTAAGACCACTCAGCCACCGAGGATCCCTTAAAAACATTGACAAAAATGTGATAACAAGCGCAATATTTTCGTAAAATACAAATGTACCTGAATCAAAATACACCCAGCGTCAGCGTCAGCTGACAGCCAGCATCTCCAAAATACTGTTTGTTATGTGTTTTGTCGTCTGCAACAAAATTCTTAATATGTTGTTTGTGTTTACGGTAAATCGATACTTTTAACTATATTTATTACTTTCCCATGGCCATAAACATGCATACCTCTAATCTCGAAAGCATTTTTGTCAAATCGTTTCCTCTTCATGATGTGTGTTACAGACATATAAAGTGGATATTAAGTACAAATCACTTATAAGACTGTCGTTTGCAAGCAAACCTGGATCTTCCAGCGTTTCATACTGGGGTTTATATTACCTAATCTATATGTTCTTGTTTCATTTTGAAAATATGTTTTTGCAGTTAAAACAAATACATGTAACTTTATAAAAGGAATTCGAATTGAATAATTACATGTAGAAGGTATAACCTTCGGAATGACATGTGGTTATTATTGTTATTAATAGCTGTTATATACACACCTTTTTATACACTATTATATAAACTAAACTTTCTAGATGTTTAGGATTGATTTTGAGTTTTTTGGAATGGAAAATAAGTTTTATGTACTTCAATTAACTGTCTGTAATTTTAACTTTGGTTTTTTTGTTATGTTTTAACTGAACTGTTAACAATGACGTATCTTGCTTATTTTATGACTGCAGTGTATTTAGATTATGCCTATGTTTCGTATACTGTATGTACTTTTTGTGTTGTAAAGCATCTTTTAACGTATTTTATATATAAAAAGATTGCTATATAAATACGGTATAATAATAATAATTATAATAATAATGATTATTATTATTATTATTTTAATTATTATTATCATTATTACCACTATTACTATTATGATTATTAATATTATAATCATTATTATTATTTCTGCATATGTAAACATCTGATCGTATACGATAGAGAAATTAAATTTTTCAATGTTTTATCCACTTTTGATAAAAAAATCAACGGCATATTCATCAGGATACGTTACTTTTCAGTTGACTCAATAAACGAGAATTGTAATGCTTCTCGATCACAATATTGGATTTGATGTTACAGGAAAGGAATTATATATTTAATTTCATCTTAAATTTCAATTAATTGACCTGCTATTTACAGATGTATTATATCTTAGATATAACTTTTTGAGTGTTAACAACTTTAAAGTTTAAAGTTTTTCTTTAGGAATAGTTGTTGCCCGTGGTTAAAACGCATTTGTTACTCCACCCATTTCATAAGTATAAGAAGCAGGCCTGTGCTGCGTTTCACAAAATAACTTACGACCAAAAAAATGACAATTTCTTTGTTGTATAATCATATTTTAACCAACGTTTAAAATGGTTGGCACGACTGGAGCTCATTTGGATGAATATCAAAATATAATAAACAACTGTTAGTTTACGTTTTCGACGACTTTTATCATAATCCTTTTTGCGAAATGTACCCCTGGTATTCTACCTTTTAAATTTGGAGTATCATGTTTCTATAGAAAATCTTCTTCAGGACACAAGGTCTTGAAGCCATAAACTTGTATTTTGTATACATTATCATCTGAATGCTTTATTTTATTGACATTTAAATATATAGGTTGTTAAATATTAGTTTATTTTTACACTTTGGTTCGATAACATTTAATTGATAAATATCCACTACTTTTTACAATTTACCACCATGACTATTGGACACGTTCTATGAAAGAAAAAAAACTATTTCATAATACCCAATGCCTAACTGGCTAATGAAATAACAATATTAAAACGGATTTGCTAATAAAGAGAAGCAGAAAAAATCATTAGTATTATGCATGCAATTAGGCTTCTGGTTGACCTTTTATATATTCCATAGACATTGAGTTCCGATTGTATTAGGAATAATGAATACCCTTTGCAAACATTGGCCTTTTTTCTATAACTATGATACAAAGGTGATATTAACCAACCATTCTTAAGACTATAATTAAACTTGAACTAATAAACTTTCACAATTATTATAATTATCACGGTTAACTAGATACCAAAGGTTGAAATTTGGATTTTCAAGCTCAAGTTTAAGAATATTTTCAAGAATAGTTGGTGCATACGACCCCAGATCTCATCATAAAAGATCAAGATCTAGAATTGCAAGATGAATCTGTAATTGAAAACCCTTCGTCTTCCTTGACACACTTAGCGTTCAGACTGTATGTCGTTGTCACATCCGTTATTGTGTAGTCGGAATCCACTTAATTTTATATTCAGCACCTGTCCTACGAAATAATGTATTTAAAGGTTTGGACGGAAATACGATTATTACATTCTTCGATGTGTTTCCAAAAAATCGTAATGTGCCCGTTCTATCTCTTTGATAACAATTTATGTCACTTCGAAACAGCATGTCGTGCTTCTTTAACTGTAAACATCTGGATAAATATTGGTGATTATTCTTGATGATTGGAATAGAGTGGCATTGTTTCTGGATATGTGCCAAGAGACTTGTTACAAATGTGGCTGTTTTGATAAAAAAAAGCATTATTGTATTATTTACATATCGACTGGCAAGAAATTGAATATTGTAAATATTTTTTTCTAACACATGACACCTTGCATTGGTTTTGAACAGTTTTCTCATCAACTCGTCAACTCATTTAACATTATACGAAACAGCTAATCAGGCGACAACATATCTACTGTTAGGCAGAAGCAACTCTTTAATTTTATTTTTACTATGTGTTTATTAATGAATTATGTTAACTAAGACATTCTGTGACACGCCTATACTGTTCATGCTAACGCATTTGTATCTTCAGGTCCCTTTAAACGGTAATAAGTTTCTTGTGTCATAGAAACTATAACGTCGTGAAGCTTTTTGTCATTTATATATTCAAAGGTGATTAATATTTTTTTTCATATAAACAGTTCTTCCAAGTTGATATATAGAATAGAACTGTAACGTTACAAGGGTATAAGCTTTTTAATTTGAATACATTTGACTGTATTAGTAAATACTTGCTGACTAATAACTGACTGAAGCACCATTTTTGATATATAGAAAATGGTGCTTTCTAAATTTATTCATTGATACTTAATGTAGGTCTTTTTTTATTTTAAAGGCGGAATTCATTAATTATTCATAGTTCATTATTTTACACAGGATTGTCACATGTCTAATGTGTAATCGTAATTCACTACGAAGCCCATGTGACACGGTATTTCTTTTATTTATGTTATTTGCGTAAAATATCAAAAGTTAATTATCTGTGAACTTTAAGGATTCACATTTCAAACACAATGATGTCGACTTTATCCTGAAGTCATAAACGAATGGAGATAATGGATCTTGATATTATCACTGTCACTCAAATTAGCTTTCTTTCGCAGCTCTGACTTCAGCAACGTTATTTAAGTTACTTGCCAAATAGCTCGACTTGTTTTTTCAGTTTATACATAACTTATGACGTGTTGATACTGCTTCAAATGTAAAGGGAGATTATTCACAAAGTCCCAATTGATAGTGTGACGACACTTAAACATTTACGTATTCAGTAAACATCACAGCTTAAGGATTCTGGCTTGCCCAAGCTATTATATTGATTCATGTTTCGTCAGTATCGTCTTCGATATTCAACGTAAGCGCGTTTATATGCAAATGCAACACGGCGAAATGTGAAAATAAAATAACACAGTCTTGTAGGAATCATCTGTCACCGTTTTCTTAAACATCGTCTGTGTTCAATGTAATTGTTGTATCGTGGTTTATTTCACCTGGAGGTTTTTCTCATTGATCAACTAGTTTTGTATTCAAATCTTGTCTTACAAAACATTCTGCTACATTTAAATATGTCTCATGTCATAGGTTACAAAGTGAAGTGTTTTCTCATGTCTGTTGTGTCATACATCTAAAGATGTTTTCTGATATCTAATATTGTGTTAAACCCTAGCGGGACATTTGTTTCTATCATGTTTAACTCAACAAGAAAATACAAGCAAAATCAAAACAAGAATTCTCAATAAAAAGCATGCATCTTTAAGTATATAGATTAATCGTGTTTTATCAAGAATGTACACGTACCATATATTATGAACACGGACAAATCTTTCTCTCAAAATTTATTAAAAAAATATATAGTATGCTTAAATATACATTTGAGCACAGAATGCGTCAAAGGAACAATAAAAAGTTGTTCGACTTTATTGAATATGTTTATAAGGCGTCATGATACATGCAACGTAATTCTCACTTAACACCCGTTGGACCGACTTTAGCAGTTTTCTAAATAATAATGCATATACTCTGTGGCTCCAATGAATAAAAATTAATAACAACACTTGAATCTATCATCATAACTGTTTGAAATTTACTAGTGGCAGGTATGATGAAGAGGTGTTGTTTCGACACATCTTCTACGATATATATCTCGCACGTTGTCAGTTCATATAAGTTTAACTTCTCACCAACAGATCAACTGATTACACATAAGGTCTTAAATGTATCTTTAAGGACTTGTTTCGTTTTAAAACATATAATTATTTCATTTTCTACATATAAATAATTATTGTGTTGTTCTAGTGACTGTGTCCTACATTTTGATAATACTTGTGATGTTCTAGTAACAGTGTTCTACATATTAATAAATATTGTGTTGTTCTAGTGACTGTGTCCTACATTTTGATAATACTTGTGATGTTCTAGTGACAGTGTTCTACATATTAATATGTATTGTGTTGTTCTAGTGACTGTGTTCTACATATTAATAATAATTGTGTTATTCTAGTGACTGTGTTCTACATATTTATAATGCTTATGTATTTCTAGTGACAGTGTTCTGCATATTAATAACACTTGTGTTGTTATAGTGACGGTGTACCTTTAAAACTGGTTGTCTTGTTGGACATATTTTTCCTTTTCTTTAATAAGATTATACTCAGCCACGGAGATAGTGACTCTAGACAACTCACCTGTGACCTGTCGAGTCATATTAATATATACATTATCATAACTGATTTTTCGATAATTAAAAGCTTTCTTAAAATATTTTCTTTCTTTTTTCGCTCAACCATAAATTAAAATTAATTATTTCTTTTGTTGTAGAATACTTAGTTTGTGCAGTATTCACCCTAGATTCACTTCCATCAAAACATTACGATGAGAATTTCATTCAGAATCTACATTGTCAACCATATTATCTGTATCCAATACTAATATATATCACTGTCGTGCACATGGATAATCAAACAAGCCAGTAGACGCTTGTATGTATATATGTTAAACTAATTATTTCTCAAAATTAATTCGTTGTATATCGACACCGAAGATGAAATAACTTCGTTCGATTTTTAATACTTACTAAACTGCCATTATCGCACAAAATTCACGTTAAATGCTACATCGATATTTCTACACACTGATAGCTCATTTCAATACCTACACAATGATATATACATGTATCCGCTGAATACGGAATTCTATAGTTATAGTCATTTCAATATAGGCAGTCGTTGACAAGTGTTGTAAAATGGTTTGGAAGCGAGTAGCATATATTGAGGAAATTTGGATTTATATCAAAGTTCGTACTGAGCTCGGTTGTTCTCTAAAATATAGTGATGATGAAATAAACGTGTTTTTGGGTT
The DNA here is from genome assembly GCA_029582155.1 of Panopea generosa. Lineage (NCBI taxonomy): Eukaryota > Metazoa > Mollusca > Bivalvia > Adapedonta > Hiatellidae > Panopea > Panopea generosa. The sequence continues at coordinate 40,820,793 of CM055902.1, read as the reverse complement.
GACGAAAAAGTCTTATGAGACAGTTCGGAGATGGAAAAAGACATTTGATTCTGCTGTAGAGTCTCTAAAAAAGCAGCAAAATCTGGTCGACCATAGACAGTAACATGTAAGACAATCGTGTCTAAAATAGGAGAAATTTAAATGATGCGCGATATTAATGCGTGATAAAACATGCATCGTAGACGTTTCACTATCTTCAATTCATTTGATTCTAAGAAATATCATGAAAGTTTTTGCTAGATGGGTGTCCTACTTGCTGACTGACGACCAAAAGAAGGTACGTGTTAAAACTGATATACAACTGCTTAAAATGTTCCCAAAGGCAATTTGCAAATTTTGTCACTGGTGACGAAACCTGGGTACACTATGTTTTACCAGTGCGAAAAGTTGAGAACAAAATATTGGTCACCAAACATGACAGACGGCCAAACGGACCAAGAGCATGAATAAAATTCTGTGTGCAATTATCTTCTCTGTTGAAAGTTTAGCAATACAGGTACTGGTAAACAAGGGTAAAAATGTGACCGGAAGGTACTATCTTGATGTGGTATTAAAAAACTGTAAAAAGCACTAAAAAAACATCGCCCAGTCACTGATTCAAACTTGTTCGCCTCTTGCTTGGCAATTCCCTAACGCACACCTCTTTCCTTGTAACTGATCTTTTGAAGTTTGAAAAAATTACAGTGCTATCCTTACTTCCTATCCATTGCCCATTGTGAATTTTTTTCCCTTTCTCAAATTGAAAAAAAATACCTCCTCGGTCGTAGATATTTATCACGGCAGGCTCTTGGTTATGCTTTTAACCAGTGCCTTCGTCGTATACCCAAATCAGCCTACCGTGATGTTTTCCGGAAATGGATCAACATAATAAAAGTATATATTTCTAACCGGGGTGAGCACTTTGAGGGTTTGAAATGAAGACATTAGCGATTGAGTTATTTATTAATGGTTAGAGGGCAAATACACAGTCCTCGCACAGCCGTATTAACTGCGTCATATATAGTTTGAAAAAGAGCTTCCTAATTTGTCTGTATGAGTGGGCGTTGCTCAAGTGGAGTACGAGCATCATAGAATTTTCTATGTTTATGGTAATAGAAAGAAAATTAAATATTTCGAGTCCTACTGAAAGAATGACAGTTAAATATGGTCATAAAAGACAGATACATGTCTTACATCGCCGACTGAAACGTGATATTTCAGTGTCTTATGGGTATGCACAAAATAGACGATAAAGACATATTTTGGAAGTTATGAAAAATATTGAAAAAGTACATATCTGTTTAAGGCGCTTGCCATAAAAGTATGAACCAAATATTATCAAGATATTATTGTTGCTTTTATTTTATTACCACTATAACAATACTTATTGAACGCCCCTCGTACTTTATGTGAACAGTTTGCCAGTTACTTGTGACCGTCAAATGGGTAAAAAATACTCGTTCCACGTGATCATCTTGTGTGTCAATGTTTATATCATCAGTATGCAGTTTTGCGCTATTTTTACCGGCTTTTGTTTTAAAATACATATACAAAGGTGTGTGATCTAAAAGTTCGTTATAATCAAGTACTTTAACATTTTATATATTTTTATAATCTGAGAAGTTAAGTAGCAAATAGTCTACAGTACTCATACCACTCAAGGTACCATCTGAGAGTAAACTCCCACACGCAATAATCAGCCCAGTTGTTTGACATACCTGTAATATGCGCCTCCCATTCATATTTATCATGTATATTATAATTAACAAGAGACGAAGCCGTAAAATAACATATCTATCATACCCGCATAAACACGATTAGAATAAAAAAAAAATATATATACAATGTATTGATACATTGATAAGAGTGACAAAAAGGGGTCACTGCTTTGGAATGGTCAGTAGCTGAAGAGGCCACAGTGAAACCTGAGATGAGCTATAGCTCATCTTACTAACATAGACCTGTGTCCGTATATTCGAAAATGGGGCGAGATGACGTTACACCAAATTCAAAACAAAATATACTCACTTTACATCTGATTTTAGTTGCAATTTAAGCGTGATCATAAAGACTTGAATGCAGGAATAACAAACTCCCGAGGTACATACTGTAATTAACCAAACAAAAATACACACTTTACATCTGATTTTAGTTGCAATTTAAGCGTGATCATAAAGACTTGAATGCAGGAATAACAAACTCCCAAGGTACATACTGTAATTAACCAAACAAAATAAACACTCTACATCTGATTTTAGTTGCAATTTAAGCGTGATCATAAAGACTTGAATGCAGGAATAACAAACTCCCAAGGTACATACTGTAATTAACCAAACAAAATACACACTCTACATCTGATTTTAGTTGCAATTTAAGCGTGATCATAAAGACTTGAATGCAGGAATAACAAACTCCCAAGGTACATACTGTAATTAACCAAACAAAATACACACTTTTGAAATTATTTCTCGCTGTTTAACTCATTTCATAACAAAGGAATAGTTATAGAAATGTCTATAAAGCAGTTACTTGTCAGAAATAAGTGCAGACAAACTGTGGATTTGTTTCTTTTAAGTCAAATTGTAATGATCATGTTTTATTTTTCTCGTAGCGTGTGAGAGTTAAATACGAAACATGTTATGTTATGTTATGGTTGTTGTTGTGTTTGTGCTGCGTTGCGTTATTTTATTATACGTTGTTGTTTGTTTTTGTTTTTGTGGTTGCGTTGCGTTATGCTTTGTTATGTTATGTTATGTTATGTCACGTAATCTTAATGAACTCAGCTTTATTTAAAGTTTTTTCCCCATATACTGCTTTCCTGGATACCCTTGCTTCCCATTTATCAATTAGTTTTGTATTCAAATCAAGCTTCCAAAATGGATTAATACGTCGAGATGATACGACTGTTATTCCGGTCGATATCTTGTTGTCCACAGAACACTTCGCTACGTTTGATGTTTGTTTACTCAAGATTGTGATAGATGTCTTGTTTCATATAAAACGCTATGTTACAATTAGGCATTTGTTTGTTCTGTACTCAGCGAAGACAATTATACAATATGATAAAAAGGCAAATACTTACGCAAATAAAAACTGTTTTAAGAATATGTTTTGAGGGTTGTTTTTGTGACGGCAGCGCTCCTGCTTCGTATGACAATTCAATATATTAATGCACAATAAATCATCCAGATGCTACAAGTGATGATGACATTTTCAAATCATTGTCACACATTGACTGTAACGATGTCAATATTTACAGCATTTGATTGAAATGGAGTGCTGTGATGTGCCTATATTTGTGGTTCTGATAAAAGCTATACTACAAAATGACAGAACTATTTGCTTCCATGATTTAATATTGTCGATATAATGATGGCATCATTTTACGCTTTTTGTTATAAGGGACATTTTTGCCATTTATATGTCGGTTACGTTGGTATAGTAACGGCTTGCATAATGCTTCGGCATACCAAAAACCACCATATCATAACATGGCTGTACCACCAATAACATCGTGCAGTGTTTGTTATATAATATATACAAACATGCATTTTTCCGAAAGTTGAGTTTTGCAATATACAAAATATATTTTAGGGAATTTGGTTACAAATTTTCATCATAAAATAATGTATAAAGCATATAGTTTTTAAATAGTTTAGTAAGTTAGACTAAAGAAAGACAATATATTGATAAATCCATCTAACAGAGAAGTTGACATCATCATGTGAAAAATTCTGTTCTCAAATATACATGTACTTGTTTACTCTATTTTCTGATTTTTCTATAAATTTAAATTTTAGCAAAGGTTTAAAACTGTATAGCTCCGTTCGCTATAGTATTGTGGTAAATATAAGCGTGATACATTGATCTATTCCATGCAGGTGTATCGATCAATACAAAATGTAATAACTGTGAGCATATTCGTATCATATATTCTCGCATGTGTCACGTGTTAAATAATATTATTTAAGTCTAAAACAGTCGTTTTCAATTACCAAACTAAACATATTATCCAACAGGAGACATTGTATTTAAATCATTAGAACCACAGAACACATAGAATAACCATAACAAGTACGATACAAACAAAAATGTGACTGCAGTTGCAGCCAAACATTCACAGGAGGTTTATGAAGAGAAATATAATATTTCAAATGATAACACAAATGTGACTGGAGTAAATTGATTTTACTTCAATCAATGTTATGCGCTGTTAAATTGGACTAACTTTTATTTCAAAAACTTCATCTCTAATTATGATAATATCAGTATTTTCAATTAAAGTACATTTTACGATAGAAGTTTGATAATTATAATTTTAAATTAAGAATTGAAGATGAACGGGCCATCAACTTAAAGCGTTCATGAACGATAATTTGTAATAAGTGTAACATCTACATAACTGTACGGTTATATAAATTCAAAATAAACCTGCAAAAAGCGTAATTTAATGTTTTAACGTATACATGATTCAAGATTTGCAAAATTCGTCTTCTACTGCTGCTATGGGATATTCCTCCTGACGGTCTGATTTCATTCTACGACAGTTAAACCTCTATATACTCGTTAAACACCACAGGAAACGGTTACCAGCTGATCAAACTAATATAATGTAAGGGGAAATTTGACTCATACGTCGTCAGTAATGTCTTCGGCATTTGACGTTAATGCATTTATATGCAAATGCAACAAGGCTCATTATAAAAACCAAATAAGCAAGTCTTGTAGGAATCATGTGGCATTCAAACGCATTGTTTTCTTAAACATCGTCTGTGTTCGGTGTGATATTTGTATTATTGTCTATGTCGTCTGAATGATTTTGTTCATTGATGAATTACTTTTGTATTCACTGCTTGTCTTACAAAACATTTATATGTCTGGTACGTTGGTCGATTTCAGTGGTTACAATGTGACGTGTTGTTTTTCATGTCTGTTGTTTTTCTATATATATATAAAGATGTTTTTAAAATGTTTCTTCGTGGCCGGAGCGCGAACTCACAATCAATGATTGAAGGCTAGTAGTCTTCAGAGAGAGTCGTAGCCCACTTGTTCACTCAAAAACATTCGTAAGAGAAAGCCTCAGTCTGATATTTTTCCGCTCATAAAGATGGATGCCTTATATAATCTGTACTATGTTGAATGTTGCGTTAAACCCCTTTGGGGCGCTTGTTTTCATTTCATTAAACTCAACGAGTAAATTTATTTTCCGGAAAAAAGTGTATAACAGTATTAAGTTGTATAATGATTTTATTAAGACTGTACATGTAGTAAAATCCTTTATAAATCACGAACATTCATTTGATTTAGTAAATAATATTTGATTATAAGATCCATTGGAAGCACAAAACGCGTCCAGGGATTAAATATAGCAGACTCAATTTTTATTGCATTTGTTCATTAGGCCTATGTACAATCCGTTAATATCGTCTAAAGCAGTATTCTGTTTCAAGAAATTATTGAACAAATATGTGTCTCCAAGGAATAAAAGATAATAACAACACTAGATTTCTACCAAATTCACTGTTTGAGGTAATTGCAAGTGGCAAGTATGATGAAGAAGTGTTGTTTCAACACATCTTCTCCGACATATGTATTATATGTTGTCAGTTCATATTAATGTAATTTGTTACCAATGGATCAATTGCTTTCCTCTAGGACTTAAATGTATCTATATAAATGTATCTATAGTAGAACTTCGACGGAATTGGACAACATAGTTCGAGTAAAGGGTTGTTCGAACCAAGTATTGTTCGACATAATACCGTCTATGTACATGTGTAAACATCAAAACCGGTATTCGGTCTGGACCGGTTAAGTGATCATCCGTGTTCGCGCTGACGAAGTTCTACTGTATATTAATGTATCCGAGTACAATTATCTTTTAATTAACTCAGCAAATGATCGTGACTGTTATGTTTCACCGCATTTGTAACAAAAACATTTGGCTTAAATTAAAATACCATTTTGTTTTTCTCAAGGCTTATAAACAATGGGGCAGACGTTAAAGCTTAATGGCACATATATTATAAATTTAACGATACAACAAACAATTTTATTCCTCTTGACACTCGATTTCGCATATATATAAATGATATATACTTGAAACATGAAGCTATATCGGAAATACGTAATATATGAATAGCTTAAACTCTGTTTTTAACGTTGTTGCTGACCTATATGGCTCATTTACTGTGTTCAACGGGCAATATGTGTATTCAACTATTGCTTTACCAGTTTAAGTTGTCACATTCTATTACCATCATTTTCTTAAAAGACCATAACATTCTTATCCCATATTACATAATGATCCTTTATATAACCTGTGTAAATAGGTCATGTACACGTTCACGTACAGTTAGTAAAGAAAAATGGGAAAAGTGTCAAGTACAAAGATTATTGACCAACATTATAGAACTTTTAATTTGTACAACTTGGTATAACTCAGCACAGATTGGTATATAATACGGTTTGACAACTGACCACACCTACGTCACAGTCATGTTCACATCACTTTTTGATACAACAAATTGCAAGACATTGATACAAAAATAGGACGCTTTGCAGAATTATCACAACGTCATATTCTGTCACTATGTTGTCATCATGACCATCATTAATTGTCACAATGGCCTATCACTATGTTGCCATCTAATGCATCACTAATTGTCGTAATGTTCTGTCGCTATGTTGTCAACTGGGGCATCACTAATTGTCGTAATTGTCTGTTGTTGTATTGTCAACTGGGCTATCACAAAGTCTGCACTTCACCTACAGCTATATACCACTACTACATAAAATATCAAAATATCAAACGTGGAAACAGTAATAGAGCGTACTATGGTTTTATATTGTGACTCCATATTCGAATAATGATAAATAATGATAAGTCTATAATGATATCAATACTTTGAATTAATAACGCTGTACAAATGTAATTGGTATGGCGGGGCTACTTCTATACATATATAGTATTGCACGTAATCTATAAATAAATTGTATATATATTATATATTATCATTATTTATATATTGATTATAATTATGATGTTGAATTGTCGGTGTCATTTTAATTTTTACGTTCCTCTCGGACATATACTTTCTTTTCTTTAGTATGAAATCAATCAGCCACGGATCGGATGACTCTCGATCAGTTGCAAAAGTGGAGTCTTAAATGAGCCTGAGATCCTCCTCAACATATAGAACTGTGTCAGTTTATTCAAGATATATGGCGAAATGACAAAAACAAAACAAATATACACCCACTTTACTTGTGATTATATATGCAATTTAATCGTGATCACTGAAAACTTCTTACATGTTGGTATTACAGATCTCTTCCTGCGGCACATACTGTAATAAACCAAACATATACTGTATACACGATTTCGTTTGAAATAACGTTTCGCTAGTCAACTCGTTTGATAAAAAACACAAAAGAAATCTAAGAAAGTCTTTTACCAAGTCTAAAAGTAAAAATAGGTTTTAAATTAAGGATTTCCTTTCTAATTGTAAAATTGTATTCACAACGTCTTAGACTTATATTTCTTAATTTGTGTTACCTCAATCGCGAGGATCTTAATTGTTATTCTTTCTACAAATCATCCACCTACTATAAATATACTGAAGAATTTCAAATAATCATTATCACACAGGGAAACATGGTAAAGTGCTTTATCTAAATACAACAGTAAGACACGTTTGGTAGAACAAAATATGATAATTAAGATTGAGTGTATGTAATAACAACACATACATGTAATGGAAGTTTGCAGTTCAGATAAAAGTAATTTTTGCCTACCGCAAAACCACTAGAACAAACAACATTGGCACACTATTACAAATAGTCAGCATACGAGGTGCATTAGATAAATCCATGCACATGGTGCGGTATAGAAAAAAAAGAAGATTACATCGTAGAAACTGACTATTTTAGATCCTCGAAGTACTCCCGATGCACATTTTTCAAACGTTTATGACTTTCTGTAGTCCCCTTTCGGTTTACGACTGATACAGTGAATACCCGTTAATCCGACCTCCTAACGGACTCGAACAGGCGGTCTCTCAGACTTGTTTATTGCCAGAATTGAGCTAAAAGTCACATGGTGTTATGTAAGTGCTGTAAGGAAGGTGTTAACAAAGTAACATTATTGTGGGCCGGTGCGTTATTGTGCAGTAGTTTTATTCCGCGCACTTCGGTACGTGAGTTGGCCTAAGTGTAGTGATTAGTACCCACAAGAAAATCTTGCGTAAAACCTTCTAGTAACAGTAGTGTGTTCATTTAGCGGTCCCCGTGCCACCATTTCGTCCGCATTGCCATGGGTTCATCTTTAACACTGCCTCTTTCATTTTTTAAACGTTGTGACCAGTTTGCAACTGCACGAAACTTAGGAGCACTATCCCCATAAATGTTGTTGAAGTCCGCTTGAATTTTTGTAGGCAAACTATTTAACAATATACACCCATTGCTTTTCTATGGCCATTTAAACTGGTTCACTCAAAACGGTAATGAAAACCTAGGTGTGAAAAAAACCAACAACAACATATCTTGCGTGTCGAGATTCGCACTCGCAGGTTCGTGATCACAAAATTGCAAATTGAATGACCTTTCTAAGCATGTGTAAATTATGATTATTTAATTAAAAAGATAGGAGATACAGGTCAAGTTCACGGAATTGTCAAATGCCCTGATATATAAATCAGCAACCAAAAGAAGAAAGTTGTCATTTCAAAGTTAAAATAATAAGTAGGCTTACATTTGTAACTCTACGATACCGTGATGTGGAAATTATCAACAACGGTGTTGCTATATGGGGAAGTGAGCAACACACAGACATCACAACTATGCAGTCAGGTTCCTTCTTGGGGTAAGACGATACACGCACGCAAATTTTAGACTGCTTGATGACATAGGCTGAAAATCAACGCGGGCAAAGCAGTTGAAGGGTACTATCATCAGTGGTCTAAATTATGTTTAATGGATGAAAATAGATTGAACTATGATATTAAGCAATGGTCAGCTTCAAATACTGGACGAAAATGTAAAAAGGGAAAGTAAGTGTGTGTATAACTCTCTGTTCTGTTCTGTTCTGTTCTGCAATACTACTTACTTTTTCATAAATATGAATATAATAGGTGCATCTATGTAATTTTGGCATGGTCATAACAAGTATTACATCCCATGGTCATAGCATTGTTTATTTTGTTGTAGTTTTCCAATCTTGATATCTATATCATATACGAGATTATTAATGTATCAATACGAAGATTAAAATGACGTAAGTGAAGTGTTGAAAGCAATTTTTAAATGACTTTATACACTTGGAAACCATATAATCTTATTGGATTCATCTTTATCCAAGTGCTTTCTTCCCATAAACTGTCTTTCCTAGACATCCCCAGCGTTCAGTATTGCATCTGTATATGTTTCTTAATGGCTTCTCATTGATCAATTAGCTTTTTATTGAAATCTAGCTCCTAAAAGGGATTAATACGTCGGAATAACATGATTGTTACTTCGGTCGATATCTTGTTGTCCACAAAAGATCGTGATAAATGTCTTGTTTTATATACAATCCTGCGTTACGATTAGGCATGTGTTTGTTCTGTTCTCAGTGAAGACAATTATATGACGTATTAAAAAAGCAAGTACTTACAGAAAGAAAAAATCAAAAATCTTTTAAGAATACGTCTTCATAGTGTTTTTGTGACGACAACGCAACCGCTTTCTATGACAATGCAAAACATTGAATAAACAATAAATTTTCAAGTCATTGTCAAACATTTTCTGTGTCAATTTCAACGTTAACTGCATTTGGTTGGCGTGTTTGTACACAAAATTGATATATTTGTGACTCTGATAAAGGCAATACTACACATAGAATTGTTTTGGTGACAACTTTCATGTTGCTTTGACATAACTTTTCCGCTTCTTGGTGTATGTTTTGGTTTATTTTATTAATTATTAAACAAAACGCCACCATATCACGTCTATACCAACAACAAAGTAAAGTGTTTGCTATATAATGTAAACATGTAGTTTTCTGAAAGTTGAGTTTTGCAGTATACAAAATATTTTTAAAGGAATTTGACTACAAATGTTCATTATTAAATACTTAAATAATATATTGCATATAATTTTCACATAGTTTATCAAATGTTAGACTAAAGAAGGACATTATATCAATAAAACCATCTAACAGGGCAATTGACAACATCATGTGAAAAAATCTGCACTCATATATACATGTACTTGCTTACTCTATTTTCTGTTTTTTTATTAATTTTAAATTTTAGCAAATACTTAAATTGTATAGCTCCATTCGCTATAGGATTGTGGTAAATATAAGCGTCATACATTGATCTATTTCATGCAGATGTGTCAATAGAAATAAAATGTAATAATTGCGAGCATATTCGTATCATATATTCTCGCATGTGCCACGTGTTTTCCATTACCGAACTAAGCATATAATCCAACAGGAGACGTTGTATGTAATCCATTTTAACATCAAGCACATAGAATAACCATAACAAGTACGATGCAAACAAACACAATAGTGACAACATCCGCAGCCAAACATTCACAGGAGTTTAATGAACATAATGTTTTAAATGTTAATACATTGTTTAATTGGAGTATATCGATTTTACGTAAATCAATGTGAAACGCTGTTCAATTCAACCTGTTTTTTCGTTTTCAAAAGGTTCATCACTAATAATAAAATCAATATTTTCAATTTAAACAATAGAATGATTAATAGAACAGTTTACGTTAACAAATTAAGATTTGAAGATGAATTTGATGGATGAATGTACGTTTATAGAGATGCCAACCTCTATAAACGTGCATTCATCCATATACGAGTATGTTTAATGAGTATAACAGTTATTCTTAATTCTTAATTTAATTGAGCAAAATCTGATCTATGACTACGAATATATATAATTAAGCTGTTTCAAATGCAAATCACATTTAGTCTGTACCATTGCAAAAGCTAAGCATTGACGTAACCTTAATTTGCAATTCTGAATATAAATCACCTGGTGGGCGTCATAATTATTCTTGTGTTATCACTCTGATGTAGGAACCTTGTTAGAATGTCTATCTTTTATTAGATATTTCTGAGTTCCCGTTCGGCGCTTTTCTAGCAATTATTTTTTAATCTAAACGCTATAGAAAACGCACATTTGAACGCAAATCACATCATTATACCAAACGTTTATATGCATACGATAACAGCGGTCTTTCCGGATACAATACCATTACCAAACTATTTACTTAATATTATAAAATGTCGTTGTTACAATTTGATAGCATATACATTAAATTATATTGGTGAAAATGTTGGACTTGTAGATGCTTTGATATATAACTTCATTCCTCCATACCATCTCTCTCTCTATATATATATATATGTCGCTCTCTCCCTGTCTCTATTTCTCTCTCTCACTCTCTATATATATATATATATCTGTTTTACTCTCTATTTCTTTTTCTGTGTCCGTCACTTTTTCCATCTCTGTCTGTCTGTCTGTCTGTCTGTCTGTCTCTCTCTCTCTCTCTCTCTCTCTCCCTCTCTCTGAAAAAAATTAAAACACTATTTAGCGTATACAATGTAGAGTATAAATTTATACAGGAATCCTCCAATAACATGTTGTCACCATCTCACCTTTTAATAATAGCACCTTACATAATAAGGAAACACATATATAAGCTATAATAGAGTATGTTATTTTCGTTCGGTTGCGTTTTGTACATGCGGATATCCCCCCCACCCCCCCCCCCCCCCCCCCCAAAAAAAAAATCATGTTTCGTATATACCCCTTAGAAGTGATATAATAATGTTCGTCGTACAATATTAAGCAATACATCAATTACAGAGATATATTGGGAAATCCTAACGAATATGAGTTTTAAGATAAAAAGAAAATAAAAGCATATAACCCGAAGGAGACATAGCATTCAAGGACAAGCATATGGTTCAGGCCTAAGTTACTTTTGTATCATATAGTTGCCACGTATATGGTATTGATATATATTATAGCCTCGCTTTGTGCCATGTAAATACATTACTTTTATGCCAGACCATAAGACAAAACCTGTTCTGCTTAAATAATAACTTCAATTATCACATATGTTATTCATACATATTTCAGTTTGAATTGGCTTGTTTTCCTTCTGTACAGGCAAAATCGTCTCTATTTTATGATATGCGGCATGAAATAATCCAATGTAAAAAATACAAATCCTGGAATACCACGGTTACTGAGTGTTGAAATAATCTGCATATAAATCGCGTGATGCATTTATTTCTAAACTAAGTCTCAGTCTGAGATAGTAGGATCTGACATGTTTGAAATCCATATTCTGACTGAGTTATGCTGTACGTGTTGTTCGGAAACGATTATTTAATCTTTATATTATACACAAAACGCATATCAATGTAAATCAGGTTGCATGCTATAATAAATTAAATTCCAAGACATTAGACTAACAGGTGTGACATATATTCTTTAACATACTGGTTATCTTAATCTGCTAACAGGACATGTCGCATCTAGGAAGACGTTGTGGATTAGTTGAGTGACCGAACGAGCGTGAGCATGTTGGTGGGTATGTGTTTACGCGGACAGGCGTACTTTATCGAGTGAATGAATGAGTGATAGAGTGAATGGGTGAATTTTTGAGTGAATGGATGATTGATTGATAGATTAAGTGAGTGAGTCAATGAGTGAATGAGTGAGATTGGGTGAGTAAGTGAGTATTTGAGAGAGTGGATTATTGATTGATTAAGTAAGTGAGAGAATGGGTGAGTGGGTAAGGGTGTTCAAAGTAAGTTAAACAATCTTACATTGCAATGGGAAATCAAAATATAAACATTGAAAAACAGTTCTGAAAAAAACCGGCATAATTCAAAAAGCATAATTTTATTTTAATAAATATTCTTTTTATTTATTGTTTCTATGAATCATGTTGTTTTTAGTGTTTCTCGAAAATAGAAAATGTACAGGGCGTGATTGGTGTTATATATTCATCACCTCTCATCGACTGACTCAATAACCATTTCTTTGTTGTGTTACATACTTCCCGAAAAATCGTTATATAATAAATATGGTTAATATAAAATGCAAGTTCATCACAAGAGTATGTTTAAGTCTTTGTCAATGGTATATCACATACATCAATATCATGACAATCTTTTCTGTATCTATATTGTTTGTGAATCATTACAAACCGTATTTGTTCATGATATGGTTTTGTTATAAAAGTACCCATCTTTTATTTTTTTACAAAGACTTAAGACCTATATTTTTTAAAGATTATTAGTATATCAACCCATAAAATTTTGACTTGTTACAAAATTACAGCAACTTAAATAAGAACCATGTATATTTACATATACAAAGAGTTTAAACTGAAAAACAATTCCATGGTCATTGATAGAAAACATGAAATGAAACCATTTAAGTACACACTGTTTAAATGCAATATATATTCCCTGGATCATTGTGGTAGTTTTTAATGAGTAAACCCTTTTTTAAATATATGTTAGCACACAGAAACCAAAGTTGTGCAGTGTTTGTAATGCTATTAATATGACTTATTATTACAGCAAATTCTTTATCATATCCGTCATTTTATGTTTATTTGTATTTAAAATATGTTGTATTATGTACTATATTGCAAAATGAAATAGTATGGTTAAGACAGCGATACATACATCATACTCGAGTCCCTGAATATGGTTAGAATCATGTTTAAAATATCTATGTCAACAGTGCAATAAGTTGTTGTTGTTTTTTTCTGCTAGAACATTTTGTCATGAATTGTTAGCATAGTTCTAGGTAAGAAGCTCATTTGTACTTATCAGCCCTATTTTCTGCTTGTGAGTTTAATGAGCAAACGTAACATTTTTATTTTCTCGTTGTGGTACTTTTTTCTTAGGGGAGAATATTTCTGTAGAATAAATATCATGGGGTCTGAATGTCGTACAGAAAGACATTTTAATGGGAGTTATTTTACAGTAAAAACGTTACTTTGTATATCATGGATGTTGTAAACACTGACTGAAATGTATCCTTGAGGATATTATACACTAATTTAAAATGTCTGGCACTTACGAATAATCTAATTAAATCGTTGTTAAAGTCGATATCACAATTCACTGTGTAATTAACGTTTATTTGGAGATAGTAAAGTCTGGTGATAATGCAGTTTCATGCAATTTGTCTTGAAACATTCATAATGTTATAGAATTTTATACAAGCACTTACACGTGAATGATGGTTAACCCAGAAATGCTCAGGTAAATATATGTATGTATAAAAAACAAGATATGCGCTCAATGACTTGTGAAAGCTAATGCAGCAACAGAAAAAAAACGATTAAGTGTACTATTCGATCCGGACAATACGAGTCTTCTGGAAAAACAAGGTTGATAGCAACTGTTTTGGAAGGAAACGTTCTGATTTAGAAAAAAAAACGATGTATGATATATTTCCTTCTTTAACATAAACCGGCATAGTATACTAAAGACTGTTTTCGTTAAATAGAGAAAGTTTCAATTAACAGTAACTAATTACAGTTCTTCTTTCCAATGGTAAAACGCATTCAATTTGGCTATACAATTAACATTTTAGTCGTAGTAACAGATGTTTACTTATCCTTCATAAACAAAATAAATGAAAATAAATTTGCTTTTTTTCCTGATCATACATTTATATATTTAAGATATTCAACAACGACCTTGCTGATCAAATGGTAATCATGACAGACGAAGTTTTTTAATGAATTTGACAGAAATTGAATTGCAATAATTACAAATGTAACAGCACAAACGGAAGTACGAACAAATTGATAAGGAAATGGAAAATACGATTTAAGCCATAAAGTATTTAACAATTGTAGATCGAGTACCGTATTTGATATATACGTCTTGCGAATTAGATGCAGGAAATACCATTAAACCGACAATTTGTACACGTGCATCTTACAACAGCAACGTCGGGGTTCTTGACTTTCCTGTGTTTTATATTTGTGCTGCTGTACCTGCTTTTGTCTTTAAATGATATGTCTCGTTTTGTTTATATATTAGTCTTATATTGTATAGAATAAGGAATTCAGCATAGCTTGATGTCGCAATGAGCACGACAATTTTGATATATTTATTTCTCGTTAAGAGTCTTTGTAAGAAAATCGAATTTCGTGTCGATTTTCATAAAGTTAATACATTTCTCTTTCCACGCAGACGTACTTTTTGTTTACGGAAAGCAATCATGCTATTAGTTGTTTTTATTATTTGTGGTCTCATTAAGTGAATTCAATGTTACTCACTAGAAAACTGTTTAATCTTGTGCCAGGGGCTTGCATGGTGCACATTATTTATTACACAACCATGATTAAAAAAAAGCGTTATTCATTCAACTTATACCTGAAAGTTTGTTATGAAGGTGATACTCCTAAATAACCCCTTTTTCGAATCATCTGTCTTTATTGATGCCATTCTACACTGATTTTATGATATTGATATTGACGATCCATTCTGCTACTTATCTTTTATCGTGGACCATGAAAATGTTACCGGTGAAACATACTTGCGGTTTCTCTGTTGAACTTTCTTGAGGAAAAGTAAGCACAGATGGTTCAGTCTACCAGGAAATTAAAAGGTGCAGTGATACAGGGACGACGTTTGGGGAAACAATAGGGCCAAGTGCCTAAACAAACAGGTTAAAACCACACAACGGCGATTTTGCACTGACCGTTCTTTGGCATTTAAGTTTTCTTTGTTTTTTTGTGTGTGTGTGTTTTTATTTGTCATTTGAATGCTTTTATGGTTAGTGGGCATATATTATTTGTTAAATACAAGAAGATTACTCCCATTGACGAAAACTTATTTTTAATTTGTATTATCTAACGTGAAAATCAAATCAAAAATATTAAGCTTGAAGCCTCATTAGACTCCATAAATGCACATATTTTGATTATAACAAAAATGACTGCAATCAAATGTGTTTATAGTATTGCTAAAACAATTCCTATAGACCCCTTAGTGACTTCTTTAAAAAAGAGAAAAAAAAACTTTTAAAAATGAGAAAAAAATAAATAACTTCGATCGAAATGTGTATTTCTTAAACGAGCGGACCGAGCTTTTAAATTTACATTTTTGTAATTCCGTAATGACTCGGTTGCTTAACGACTTATCTCCGCCAGTGACTGGCACACACAAATGAAACCATGCTTTTTGGTGCGCACCTTATGCAGATTCTCAGAACCGACAAAGAAGATATAGAAAATAGAAATAAATCACCTTATGATAATCGTTACATTACAATGGTAGAAAATAAGACAACTGTACTCTCTGAAGAGTTTTTATAACATAATAAAATGTTATATATTTAAGTGACGTACCAGTTTATTTTTAAAATAAGCGAACTGCAGTGTTGTATGCGGATTGATACCGTTTGATAAGGGGTTAATTAACATAATTAGAAAAGATATGGCTTGACTAACATTATAAATCAATATTGGGTTTTCTTTTTTCTGCAATAAAACTGTATCGAGCTTAGTAAGCATTATATTAGGCACTGAGAGACAATGAGTATCGAATACTAGTTTGGTCTGGTAACTCTTGCTCAGAATCCACGCTTGCATATACACTTAATACTATCGCACGCGTTATGACGTCACGATCCACATTTTGAGAGAGTACCAAGGGTTATTTGCTTAGTACGGTTATTAAAAAGTAATTTTGTTTTTAATATTATACTAACGATAAATTAGCTCGTGAGTTCAAATTAACTAATGCACTGAGGGGAATAAAAGGGATTTCCTTAAAAACTATCTAACTGCAAGTGGTTATTTTATTTCTAACCGCCTCCCTTACAATTCCCCACACGTTGTTTCTCTCTGAAGTGAAACCGACCGACACGTTTCCGAACCAGCTTCGTAACTGCCTGTTTTCCGCCGAAGGTTGTAAACAAAACCCATCTTAATTATATTTTAGATATTCAACAACGACCTTGCTGATCAAATAGAAATCATGACAGACGAAATTTTTTTATGAATTTGACAGAAATTGAATTGCAATAATTACAAATGTAACAGCACAAACAGAAGTACGAGCAAATTGATAAGGAAATGGAAAATACGATTTAAGCCATAAAGTATTTAACAATTGTAGATCGAGTACCGTATTTGATATATACGTCTTGCGAATTAGATGCAGGAAATACCATTAAACCGACAATTTGTACACGTGCATCATACAACAGCAACGTCGGCGTTCTTGATTTTTCTGTGTTTTATATTTGTGCTGCTGTACCTGCTTTTGTCTTTAAATGATATGTCTCGTTTTGTTTATATATTAGTCTTATACTGTATAAAATAAGGAATTCAGCATAGCTTGATGTCGCAATGAGCACGACAATTTTGATATATTTATTTCTCGTTAAGAGTCTTTGTAAGAAAATCGAATTTCGTGTCGATTTTCATAAAGTTAATACATTTCTCTTTCCACGCAGACGTACTTTTTGTTTACGGAAAGCAATCATGCTATTAGTTGTTTTTATTATTTGTGGTCTCATTAAGTGAATTCAATGTTACTCACTAGAAAACTGTTTAATCTTGTGCCAGGGGCTTGCATGGTGCACATTATTTATTACACAACCATGATTAAAAAAAAGCGTTATTCATTCAACTTATACCTGAAAGTTTGTTATGAAGGTGATACTCCTAAATAACCCCTTTTTCGAATCATCTGTCTTTATTGATGCCATTCTACACTGATTTTATGATAGTGATATTGACGATCCATTCTGCTACTTATCTTTTATCGTGGACCTTGAAAATGTTACCGGTAAAACACACTTGCGGTTTCTCTGTTGAACTTTCTTGAGGAAAAGTAAGCACAGATGGTTCAGTCTACCGGGGAATTAAAAGGTGCAGTGATACAGGGACGACGTTTGGGGAAACAATAGGGCCAAGTGCCTAAACAAACAGGTTAAAACCACACAACGGCGATTTTGCACTGACCGTTCTTTGGCATTTAAGTTTTCTTTGTTTTTTTGTGTGTGTGTGTGTGTGTGTGTTTTTTGTCATTTGAATGCTTTTATGGTTAGTGGGCATATATTTTAATTTGTATTATCTAACGTGAAAATCAAATCAAAAATATTAAGCTTGAAGCCTCATTAGACTCCATAAATGCAAATATTTTGATTATAACAAAAATGACTGCAATCAAATGTGTTTATAGTATTGCTAAAACCATTCCTATAGACCCCTTAGTGACTTTTTTAAAAAAGAGAAAAAAAAAACTTTTAAAAATGAGAAAAAAATAAATAACTTCGATCGAAATGTGTATTTCTTAAACGAGCGGACCGAGCTTTTAAATTTACATTTTTGTAATTCCGTAATGACTCGGTTGTTTTACGACTTATCTCCGTCAGTGACTGGCACACACAAATGAATACATGCTTTTTGGTGCGCACCTTATGCAGATTCTCAGAATCGACAAAGAAGATTTAGAAAATAGAAATAAATCACTTTATGATAATCGTTAGAGTTTTTATAGCATAATAAAGTGTTATGTATTTAAGTGACGTACCAGTTTATTTTTAAAATAAGCGAACTGCAGTGGTTGTATGCGGATTGATACCGTTTGATAAGGGGTTAATTAACATAATTAGAAAAGATATGGCTTGACTAACATTATAAATCGATATTGGGTTGTTGTTGTTTTTTTTGCAATAAAACTGTATCGAGCTTAGTAAGCATTATATTATTTATAGGCACTGAGAGACAATGAGTATCAAATACTAGTTTGGTATGGTAACTCCTGCTCAGAATCCACGCTTGCATATACACTTAATACTATCGCACGCGTTATGACGTCACGATCCACATTTTGAGAGAGTACCAAGGGTTATTTGCTTAGTACGGTTATTAAAAAAAGTAATTTTGTTTTTAATTTTATACTAACGATAAATTAGCTCGTGAGTTCAAATTAGCTAATGCACTGAGGGGAATAAAAGGGATTTCCTTAAAAACTATCTAACTGCAAGTGGTTATTTTATTTCTAACCGCCTCCGTTACAATTCCCCACACGTTGTTTCTCTCTGAAGTGAAACCGACCGACACGTTTCCGAACCAGCTTCGTAACTCCCTGTTTTCCGCCGAAGGTGGTAAACAAAACCCATCTCATTATGTACCTATAATGTGCATTATATCTATATTTTCGTTTCTCAGTGATCAAACAAATAGGTATTCTATCTTCTGGAAGAATAAAACTGACTTAAATTAAAAACGACCGTTTCGGAAGTTACACCAGTCGTTAATTTATTGAAAAAGAAACACGTTTGCTGTATTGTTATCTTGTTCACTGTCACCTTTTTGTGTCTAAAGTGTTCTGCTTATATAAAATTAGAAAATGTGCCCTTAGAATGCAACATCTTCTGTTGACAATATAGTTATGCATCACAAGTAAAGTACAAAAACAACTTAAAGCTTTTATGAAAACAATTGGTATGTTAGAGAATAATTCTGAGGCTGACTGCTAATATTATGATACACAAATCTTGTACTAAAAACATAAATGTTATTTGTAAATCTGAGTACGCTGTTTATCGAATATGCCTTTAGCAGAATCTGTCAGATGAGCTTAATGTGTTTTACAACCCGAAGGTTGTTTGTTTGAAAAGTAATTATTAGATGGTATATTAAACGTTGTAATCATTTTACCTTCTCAATCCACTTGGCGATGAAGGAGGATATTTGATGAGTAATTGTTTTTTTATCTTCACATAATATTAAGCTTTGGTCTAGTGGTAGGGCATTTGAAAGGTATGTGCTGTGTCCTTGAGCCAGACATTTATCCGGATATGCTTAACACTTATCTAATTTTAACTACATGTAATTTAGTTAAGCTCCATTGAGAAGAAAAACTAAAGCTTATATAAATTGCTCTTGAGTACGCAGCCCAAAAAGACTTTGTACATGTTGTTAAAATTTGTTTCACAATCGATGTAAAAATAAATTTAAAAACAATGATATACAGATCGGATTTGTCTGTTTTGTCAGAAAAAGGTCACACTAGCTAAGATGGTTAGAACCAGAGGGTTTATGACGTTCTATATAAGTAAAACGAATTAAATAATGATAAGTTAGGTATGTATGTGATATAGGTGAGTTTACGTCATGAGCTGTATTTGATTACAAAATACATGGGATAAATATCTGATTAAGGATTTTCTGGTATACAATGTTACAGTTTTAGGTCACAAATTACAAGAGTTATATATTAACATGACATGGTTACACCTCTACATACGTAAATAGATACATCTTTCAGAAGGAATTTGTTACATGATTGAATATTTAGCGTCATTTTTATGCCATCAAGGGTTAACAATCGATCAGTTAACCTAACCACTGTTTCCTGCGATTAACCAGTACTCGAGCACACCCCATCTCCACAAGTAACTGAAAATATTCACACTTGAATTAGTGGTGAGAAACGAATGATAATGAGACACAATGCCGTAAATCAATCATCACGGAGACTGTTTCCGGGCGGGGGATTCGAACTCACGACCCCTGGATTGATAGTCAGACGGGTAACCGGCTGAGCTTATCGGGTCCGTTACAGGAAGTATGTTTAAAGAACTGTAAAATTGTTATAGATGTACAGCTAGGAATGATAATAGTTGCAATACTTAACAAGTATTTCTCAATTATAAATAAACATAACAAGAGAAATATAACAAAGTCAAACTTGCGCGCTTTCCCTCGTGTCTTAATAAAACAAGACTGTGTTATTACAGATTGCTTCCTCAAATTATCTTCTGACAAATAAGGCAGCATTCCCATGTGTTTGGTGTAAACATATATTCTCCGGTAATTATTTCTAAGAAGAACGGATATCCTTTTCCAAGGTTAACTTGATATGTTTGCGGACGCAAGAGCAGTAAGGAAAGAAAAAAAAACGAAATAAGAAAAAATATTTCATTCCTCGTTCCATTTAAGACTCTAGGAGTATTTCATCCTCATTAAGTCCTCTGGTCGGCGCAAACTCATAATAAACACAAAACCATAATAAACGCAAACTCATAAGTAACACAAACTAAACGCAAACTCATAACAAACGCAAATCCATAATAAACGCAAACCCATAATAAACGCAAACTCATAATAAAAAGCGTCTTTGCAATTCGCCATTGGTAAAATGGTTAAACACAAATTTGCAGTTCGTTGGAGAATCAAATGAGAATTGACTAAAGCGCAACCGTAAATAATGTAATCAGAAGATCTAGTGTTATATCGTCATGAATCAGCATGCAGCAATCAACACTATTCTGTAATTAAGCAAACACATCCGTGAAATGTACGCCGAATTTATCTAGTAATTAAATGACAGAAATTGAAGTCGATTATTATAGCAAATTCATATCGATTGCACTTTTGTTATTATCTTGTCTGGGAGAGTAGTGTTTTTCTATTACATAATTTGTAACAAGAATAAAAATAAGAACAGGTAAATAACGAACATGGTTATAGATTCTTATCGAATAGGGATTTACCAATGAAGTACTCTTTTCAGGACCGATTTTGTTTAAAAGCGATAGTTCAAATGTGCCGTTTTTGTGGATTCATATATCAACTTTAACTTTACTTTGACGCCTGACCCCCATCCCCTAAATTAGAAAGGAAATACAAGGATTAATCCTCTTACATAACATATTTGAGAAAAAAATCCTCTCATTTTTCAAGATATGACACCTGCACTTTAATAAGCAAAAAATAGCACAAAATATAACTTCAGTTATAAACATTTATTACAAAATACATGTATACACATTGAATAGCCAGGATTAATCCTCCTTATTACAAAATGATACTTTATATGCAAGCTATGTGAAAACCTACCCGTACAGAAATGGAGGATTAATCCTGCCGATGTGGGATTTGAAATGCAAATATAATAAAGATAAAACCTAAAATATGCAATCTTGCAGAGAAGGATTAATCCTTGCCGACTTTATCTAACATGATAAAACATACAACCCCTAGAGAAGGTTTAGTCTATGCCGATAACGGACTTGAGAGTACCTTAAATGATAGAACGGAAAACATTAAAACCCCTACTCTGGCGGACAGGGAGAACTAATCCTTGCCAAAATTTTATTTGAAAGTATCTAATTTGATAAAGCACAAAATATGCAACCCCTCTCAGACAGAGAAGGATTAATCATTGTCATACCAGATTTGAAAGTGGCTAAATTAATAAAACACAAAATATGAAACCCCCTTACTCTGTCAGAGAAAGATTATTCTTTACTATATCGAACTTGAAGGTAGCTAAATTGACAAAACACGAAATATGCAACCTCTACTCTGGCTGAAAGGAAAAAGTAATCCTTGTAGAGTTACATGTTTTACTATTAAAACTTTAAGATATTGGAATTTCATTAAAAACCAAAGTACCCTACCTTGACAGAAAGGAAAGATAAACTTTGCTCATTTGTAAAGTATTTATATCAAAACTTTCAAAAATTAAAACTTTATTCGTATTAAAAGATATACAATTATTTATCCGTGTCTATACAAAATTACAAAAATTATAATTTAATAGAAAAAAAACAACCTTCGTTCAAATTATGAAATCCCTACTCTGACAAACAGGGGGGGGGGGGGGGGGGATTAATCCTTGCCCAGTTCAAATTCTCTATATCACAACTTACAAAGAGTAAACTTTCATTAAAAAGTCCACAAGGTACACAACCAATACTTGAAAGAATGGAATGATTATTCCTGGTCTATATTTTTAAATATTAAAAATGATAAAAATTCATTTTCATTCAAACATAAAATATGAAGTCTTTAGACTGAAAAAAATAGAGGATTGATCCTTGCGCAGTCAAAGAAATTACAGAAAAGGAGGATTAATTCTTGCCGGTGTGGTTGTTGGAAGTAGCTACATTTATAAAAAAAAACCATAAAATATTAAACACAACTCTTACAGAAAGCGATGATAAATATTTCACATTTTGATATATCCAAATTGGTAAAAACACAATTTCTTTCAAAACACGAAATATGAAACCCACTACTCTCACATGCTCATTTGAAACTCGTTATATCGACACTTTCAAAAGGAGACTATTTTCAAAACAAAAATATGCACCTCTAAGAGAATAATCCTTGTGTACATAAAATTGCGAACCAATAAAATAATAC
This sequence comes from Panopea generosa, assembly GCA_029582155.1. Lineage (NCBI taxonomy): Eukaryota > Metazoa > Mollusca > Bivalvia > Adapedonta > Hiatellidae > Panopea > Panopea generosa. Next base: position 40,797,585 of record CM055902.1, on the reverse strand, counting down.
AGTTTTAGCAAAAATATGGAAACACAAACTATATCACCTTTACACCAAAAGAAGGGGCGGAGTACTCCTACCGCAGTCAAATAAATGCATCAAATTTTATAAATAAAACTTCATAATCATGTATCATAAAAAATCACGAAATTTGGAACTCGCACGTTTACAGAAAAGAAAGATTAATCCTTGCCGGTATAATTGTTGGAAGTGTCTAAAGCTATGAAACCTTAAATATGAAACAATGCTCTTACAGAAAGCGAGGATTACTCCTTTGCTAAGTTTCACATTTAGATGTATCAAAACTGGGAAAAAAATTTTTTTCAAAACATTGAATTACCTACTTGGAGAGAAAAGTAAGATTATGGAAGTATAAATTTCAAAACTTTTCAAAATAAAATTAGGCAATACAAACTTTTAAAGAATGGGAGGATTAATTCTTGCCTATATAGATAAAAAAAATTGCAATAAAACTTTGTGTGCATATACCCCACCGCTGTTTTAGAGAGCAGATTTTCCTCTAAATCATAAAACATGTTTTAGCATTTCGAAGAATTGATAGCTTAACCTTGTCATTTATTATAGAACACTATAAAACAATTCAAATAATACAAACATACAAAATAAGTGTTAACATGGGAACTGTCAATAGCAGCGCCATCAACGAACATTTTTATTGGTGCATCAATGTCATTACGACATACACTTGAACGTCGTAAATAAAAGTAGATTCACCAGATAATCGCACTAAATACAAGCGACCACTGGATATCTTGTGAATTTCCTGAGGCTTGATTGATAATTTTATTTCCTCCAATTTTCAGGAGGAGAGCATATAAATAATACAATGTAATAGATGGACAAGTACAAGTTAACATATCTACAAGAATGAACAATACATAAACATATTAAAAAAAATCACAATTATTATATGTACATAAATATGACTGCTATATATTCTGTTCAAATCAATTCAATTTTCTTATTCTGACAGCACAATCATCATAAATATTAATATGTCATTTAATAAAATGTAAACATATATGAATATGTTCACCTGTTCAGACTAAGAATATTATACCTCGCACATGGGACTATTAAACGTTAAATAAACACTATATATTGAGATATCAGCTCAGACAAAACGTACAAGCTGATCCTACCCGATATCTCAGTATATAGCGAAACATGCTTATGATACTCTTCTTTTATGGCATTCATATAGATAACCCTGTCAAATATAATATAACATAACATGTACCTTGTTTAAACGAAATCGAAAGTAAAGCAAGGTAATTTTGAGAACATGGCACTATTTCGAGATAAAGTTAACAAATATACATGCAACAAACAGCTGCAACCAACATCACATACAACCTTCAATGATCCTATAAGGATCAATAATTTATTTCAGTCCATTAAATAGTGCAATTATAATCACAATATAATATAATATACATCTTGTATTTTGAAATAGTAAATTATAACTTTATCCATGTTCCATACACAGACATGTTTACTAGGGCTCATACTAAATTCTGTATATTCACTGTCATGTTCTTTTTGTGATGAAAAGTAACTTTTCAATGTTATTTTCAACTTTAATAATCTGTGTACCGTTTTATACAAACCATTTTAAACAAAGCAAAACGACATTAAGATTTAATTTGTACGCTTCTGTGCATTACAATACAGATTTATAAATGATGCTACTTAAAGATTGTGCATGCAATAAATAGCTGCAACAAATATTTTTAAACACCTTCCACATTCCTATCTGTATCAATTATTATTTCCAAGTCATTAAAGAGTGCAAGAAGTTGCTGCCTTTGTGTTAATGCCATAACATTTGAAAAAGCGAGAACACCGATGTATTTATTCAACTTTTGCCATAGAGAAATACGTAACGCCTCGCCACGTCTGCACTCCATGAATAGCTACGTGATGAGTTATATTACAATCAATGTTAAGATCACACATGGAACATATTGTGGTAAATGTGTCATAGAATAGGCGACAAAGTAAGACTATTGCGCATTGACATTGCGTGGAATATGGTGGAAACGATTTACTAAGTTGCCATATAGGTGACAAAGACAAGTCATTTTCCTTAATAAACAAGAAGTCCCTGAGTAGTATATCTGATTTCATGGCAATCTTGTTTTGATTGGAATGAAATGCATTGATTTTAAACTTGACGATGTGACTTCAGACACTTTTAGACGGAAACTGCCAAGTAATGAGAAAGTCTTCTAGTGCTCCATCGATAGAATATTTGCGAAAAAATCCATTTTGACTACCTGGGTCGTTTACATAATGCATCAGTCTAAAGAAGAAAATATCTCTTGAGAAGTGGTCGACCTAGTGTCTACATAATTGACCGAAAAATATTAGTTTACGCTTGTCAATTTCACACTCTAACGATTTACAACCAAGTAAACTAAGTGAGCCATAAGTTCTAGAGCGTTTTGGAATACTTTGCATGAACTTCAAACAGAATCTGTGGGAACGCTCCAAACTCATTAGATCTACATTTATAAGATTGTCCCAAAGTTCACACCCATATAAGACTTTTGGAATGACTAAGCAGTTATACATCTTTAAGGAAGTATTAGGATGGAGTCCGTGATCGTGTATACCTGAATATACTAAGCTCAGAAAAGTTTTCCTGAGTTTACCGCATGAATTTGTTAAATTAGAAACATTAGACAGTGACCTGCTATACTCTATTCCAAGATGTGTATCACTTTCAGTTTCCATAATTTCATTTGGACCAAGACTCCATTTTCGGTTACACTTTAGTTTCATTAAAAACAATTACACCACATTTATTTAGATTGTACTCCTACCTCCATTTACACGAATATTGGTAACAGATGTCCATCATTTTTTGGAGACCAGATTTTGAGAATGATATTTAGACCATAACATCGGCAACAGTTGGTGAAAACGCATTAATATCTACCACACAAATCCCTATACCTGAGAGTTCGATTTCTTCAATAAATGCATTAATGTAAGTGAGATACAGGAGCGGACTGCTAACACCGCCTTGCTTGGTACCTTGCAATATATGTACCCAGTCAGAAACATGTTCCCGGAAGCGAACTTTACTTTTGATACACTCGTAAATACTAAGTATAGTTTTGTAAAGTACCGTACTGATTCCCAATTGCCATAGCTTATAAAAGAGTCCACCGTGCCAAATGCGATCGACAGCCTGACGTGAATCAAGGAAGCACACATACAGTTTACTTTTATTTTCTCTTTCAAAATGAACACGTTCGCGGAATGCAAATGATGTCATTAAGCAACCCATCTTTTTTTGGAATCCGCCTTAAAGTTTACTAACTTTTGTTTGATTTTTCAGTTCATCTACAATAACCTTTTCAAACAATTTCAATAACACTGAAGATAGGGATATAGCTCTGTAATTGTTTGGATCTTTTTTGTCTTTCTACCCACCTTTGTGAAGTGTAATGATGGTTCCGTATTTCATATTTACCGGTGTGTGTGAATATTTTAGCATGGTTGTAAATAGCTTTGCAAGTAACTGTCTCACAATATTCCCTCTATATATAAGTTGTTCATAAAACACTGAATCCATGCCACTGGCTTTATTTCGTTTAAGTTGTTTCAGATATGATATTATACTGTCAACTGTTACTTCCGGAATATTACAATTATTATGTACTTTTTCTAAGAGAACAGTATGCTCAATATTTTGGTTTTCAACGAATAATTTAAAAACCTAATCAAATTCAGCATTTTTACTCGGAGTATATAAATTTGTAAAGTATTTTTGCCATTTATCACATATAATTGATTGGTCTCTTTAGATTTCATCATCAAATTGCATTTCAAACCCTGGCCTAGTACACGACTTATTTCGTTTAGAATTCACCAATTTTCCAAAACGTATCTTGGTCATATTCTGCAGCCTTGTCAATATCATCGTTTAGTTTTTGCATGTAAATATAAACATCATGCCTGTGGATTCTTCGAAATTGATTCTTTGCCTCTTTGTATGTGTAGTTATACAATTAATCGGGTATTGACCATTTTGCAACCATTACACTCGTTTTGCTTTCATATTGTTGTGAGCAATAGTAAGATCGGTATTCCAATATGTTTTTATATGACCAAAATTTAGACTTTGGAATTGATTGATCAGACGCTTTCAGTACAGCTTTAACTAACACATTATATAAATCGTCAATTATTGCCTTGGAATCTAAATGTCTATTGACTGCTTCACACAATTCAGTATTTGTATTTAACAAGCATTCATATTCTGAAATGTTTGTATCAGATATCTTCGACCACTTTATACGCCTAGGATAATGACATTGGTCTGATACATTTTCGTCGAACCATGGTATTTCTATCTTACAATATACTGGTCTATGGTTAGACACATGTAGAGCACCATCGTCTAGAATTTCACAATATTTAACTGTATCAAGCTTTTCAACTGGCATAAGTATGTGATCAGTTAAGCTTTGACCATTAGGTGAAACATAGGTTGTATTTGCTCCCAAACAACAATCAAGTGTATTCATAGAAAAAAGGTTTTCTGATTTCATAAACATTTCCAAACAATACCCCTTATCATCTAAAGGTTTAAATAATCGAGTTGATGAAAGGTTAGCATTAATATCACCCATGATGATCACTTGCCCTTTGTTTGAGAACAAATGTAAAATATTAGACAGCGTTTCAATATGTTCCCTATATTCATGAACGCTATGGTTTTTACTTGGCATGTATACTTGAAGTATATATAAGTAACATTTTTTGTTAATTTCATATTGTATACCGATTATTATATCACTATCTACCGGCAAAACAGTTATCTTTTTTCCACAATGTTTATGCCACATTAAGGCAACGCCACCTTTGCCAAATTTATGATTACCAGGCAGTTTTAAGGCAAAATCAGCAAATGAATGGCTATTGTACATTGAATCAATTCTATCAAGGAAGTGCAGGTCTTTTTCAAAGATCAAGTGCTCAGAGATGCCACAGACATCAATATGTTTATTTTTCAATACATCACATAAGTAAGAACAGCTAGACATGATACCCGTGGCATATTTAAATGTCTTTTAACAGACATTAAATTGATGTGGGTTAGTCCACGGGGTACCAGTTACTTATATATGGGTTATATTCATAAACAGCTGGTGGTAACGAAGTATCCTCACTCCTGGAATCACTTGGATTGTGCTAATGGTTTCAGTTATAACTATAATGAGTTTTACTGTACATTCGCTGACTGTTTCTATTCCTGTTTTTATACGGACCATGACTTTGACCTTGGCCTTGACTATGACCTTTACTATGTCCTTGGCCTTCACTATGATCTTGCCTATGACCGTTATGATGACCCTGATAGTAGGAATCTGTCTGTTTCCTGTAAGTATTGAAGGAAAGCCACGGCCTACAAACAATACCAGGAGGCCAAAAATATGGATCCTTAAGTAAAATGAAATCTGAGTTATCTTCAACATTCAGTCTAATAATGGTTGGCCTATGATGATATCGGAATATTGCAACTTTCAATACTTTTGGACCTCGTCCACGCACAAAAGCTACAATTTTGTTTTCTGTTATAGTAGGTAAAAACCCGCGTATATAAAAACGTTTGGTTGGCTTTCTTATGTAACCGTCAAAAATCCAAAATCATCCGTTTGGTTACTAGTATTAACGGCACCACTATGACCTGATTTTGGTATCAAAGGAAAATTAACGTTTTTCTTTTATAAATCTAAAAAAATGAAGGAAATTTGATTCAAAGGAACGAAGGAATTTTTTTTGCGATAACTTTCTCAATTTAGAAATACCACAAAATCCTTCAATATCGATATGTATAAAAAATGAATTTCTAATATTTTATTTTAACTGTTTTTGATCATAACTATTACTTTACCTATTCTGTTCAAATTATATATTTCTTCAAACTTCAAACAGTTTTTGAATACAACCCATGATAGTGTGATAAAGACCGAAAATATAAAAAATTTGACAATATAAAACTGATTTTTTATTGGCTCTACTTTTATATCAAAAAGACTAAATTCAATCAAAAATTCAAAAGTTAAAGACACACTAAAGGTATCATCCGAAATATAAGTTGTGCATATTGAATTGATATAAGCCTGCCAATTTATAACGTTAAGTCATTTGACACTTCCTTTTTGTATGGTGTTAAAGATTTAGTCGATATGCACGCCAGAAACAGTAACAATAACGCAAAGCAGGCTACATTAAAACAGATTCTTACTTCAAACAATCTTACATTTTCTTCAAAAACAGTATTGCAATTTTAAATTATTTATTTCATTCAGTGTTTGTTAAAAAACTACCGCTTAAGCCAATAGTATGAGTAGAAGACATATGTTTCCTGTATATTCCACTATCCATCATGAAAAGACTTGCTGCGTTCCGTGCTTCTTATGGATCGAATACTACATTTACTAAAGTTGTTGTTTCCCATCCTTGCATGTTAACATATTCAGCCACCGCTTATCAAAGAATCATCAATTTATTCACGAGTTCCTGCTGTCACTTCAATGAATTCAATTAGTTCTTTTGATTTTGAAAATGTTACCACGAAAAACACAACCCGTCTGATTAAATCACATTTACATTTTTGACAATTCCATTAAATCAAGTCACAGTCCTGGAAAATATCAATTATATCAAATTGGTTCCAACGAAATTCATAGACATTAAAGTCGATTAAATTGCTATGATAACATGCCATTAAAAGTTTGATAATGCATTCCATCAGTCGGCATTGATTTGGTTCCAAAACAAAATAACTGAAGTTGAAGAGAGTAAATAAGTAATTTAATAATCCTGAGATACGTATATTAATAATACTAATATGAGTGATATTCTCAAAGAACATTAACCCTGTATTCCTACTGACTTGGAAGATGTTCCAATTGTCCATAACCTGTCTAAAATCGGATATTTATTGGCAGTTACATTGAGTCTATATAAAAGTATATATATATATATATATAATTACTTTATCTCAAATGTTTTCTATTGTAATAAACGTAAATTGAAGTTGATATGACGTGTTGTCAATTTCCCGTGCAACAATGCATTTTAGGCCGGTAAACGGTTAAATGAACATACTTTAATTTTATTAAATTTTGCAAAAATAACAACTGAAGAGAGAATGAAGTGATATATCTATACTGAACGGATCATCTAACCCACCGCCTCATATCTTATATATCTAACATTTTAAAAGTATCAAAGCAATTTCCTTGAAATTTGGACTTGAATAAGAAAGAACATTAAGGTTATATAAAATCAATGCATCATTGTCTGTTGATGTAATATAAAAACGCTTATCAACATTGTGACGAAGGTATTTGAAATACAAAAGTGGCGGGTTAGCAGTTCCGTTTAGTATACTAAGGTTGAAATTAATCAAGGATGACGTAACCGTCACATGATTTTACGTACAGATGTTACTTTGTGTTGGCCACGTACTCGCTCTACATATAAAGAAGTCCTTCTCATCAAATTGCATACTCGAAGGAAACTTTATGAGACGCAATATTGTTCAACGTTGATAACACGTATAGTATATAAACATTATTGACAAATTTACCATATTTTTTGTACTTTTAGAATTAGAATAGCGTGTGTGGTGTTTTCTTTGACGAAATTAATGTGAATTGATCTGATACAAAATAGTGTCATTTTGAGGCCTCGAAACATGTTATTTTGTCCAAACTTCTGTACAAATTGGTGATATTTGATCGTGGGGCATGCGTGTTTAGATACTTAACATGTGGTTTTCCATAAGATGTATGATTGTCAAATATTAGCAAACATGAGTCGTATTTAGGAATATTCAATTGTAACGTTAACCGCATATGCTTCGTGTCATATCTTAATATAAATGCATTCTGCTACAAAATCATAAAACAGTTTTATATATCAGAGACTTTGACATTAGTTTTAAATACGGATTTATATCAGAAATTAATTATGAATCATATTTGTTCATGTTGTTTATATCACGAAAGCACATATGAGGTATTGAAGGATAAATTATTAAATTTAAATGTCAGACATATCGATAATTTTCTTCGTCATAAAGTAGATCAAGGAATGTATGGAGAACCAGTTTTGTCATTTGGATATAGTACATAATGTATATAGTGATTTTGTTCTTAGGTAAATACTCGCACATTAATGTACATGTTATAAATACTGAGTTATAGTATGTTTAAGTTCTGCGATTATGAACAAAGCATATTGTAAATGCTTGAGGAATACAGTTCAGTATCATTATATCAGATTTAAAAAGTATATATTGAAGTGCATACATGAAGTATGTCTAAAATATATTGTTGTTAAGTATATATGCTTATGTATCATGAAAGATCATTGTAATATATGAAAATTAATTGAAGTTAAAATTGGATTTATATAAGGGTCTTGTGACAAGTGACAATCCTATACATAAACGTATGAGTATATGTATCAGTCGTGTATTCTTAATTTTAAAATTATTATATCTTATATATTTTATCTATAACAAATATGTGATAGTGATAGCTGTTGATATGTAAAGGTGATACATGTGCCTGGTTCGTAACAGTTAAATAGAAAAGTTGAATGTAAATTTGTTAATTGGTTAAACATGTTTTATAGTAATATATTGCTATTCCCGGTTAACAATTGCTGTGATAAGAATTATTGATTTTTTTTATTTTGGTAATACCAAACGAAATAATTTCATACTAAGTTACACTTGCGTAGATAAAGCATGGTAAATTCATTACAAAATCGTTACATGAATGCTAGTGGAATTCTAGCGCAAACTGATCCTTGTTTATCCAAGGCGAGTAAATTGTTCTTTCAAAAACTTACTGCTCCCTACACGGTAGTTTTACACCGATGTATTTCGCTTCACTAGCTTCCAAGACACCTCACTATCTGATCGTTTGATGAATGGAAACGACGCTTTTTATTCACAAATCTATCTCCATCTTTTTATTAAGTACAAGTACATAATATGCGTGGTTCATGTTTCGCTATTAAATATATGGTAGGTAAGGAGTTTTTAGGGGCTACCAAGTACTAATGTGTTGTACAATATAAAGTCCTATTCTCTCATATTTCCCTTTTCTATATGTTTTACGAACAGAATACGCTATTAATTTTATCTATATTTGATGCATTGTTCTTATACAATGATTGACTGGTAGCGTTAACAGTGGGGGGCTTAAGCTTGAAGTCTGGTCCCATATATATAGATATATTTAACTTCTAATCAACTAATAAAAAATCATGCTATGATAAAAGACCAGTCATGCGGAATCACAACCATAAAGCTAACATGCTGTGACATTTTTTCCAGAGTCAAGGTGAGGACCGGTAACGAGTTCGTCGTGTTTGTTCGGGACCATGACATATATAGCGAGCGTTGCAGTTTGGCTGTTCGGACTCGATTTTCTTAAATGTGTCTCAAACGTAACAAAACCGGTTCATCACAATCGGATGTGTAAAAAATCTTAAGCCTGATATTATTACACTGATTTAACACACATTTACAATCATTTTAAGAGAAATATCAAGAAAAAAATATTTCAATAAAAATGTTTTACCCGAACGCCATAATAAAGTTAAGGCATTGAATTTGAAACCTCGACCACACCTAAATTTATTATCTTTATTATATCATTATTATTTTAAAAGCGGGGGAAACAAACAGTTTCACGAATCGGAATGAGACATATCGCACTATAGTAAAATGCTGATATTCATGGCGGAGGTCAGATCGAATTATGCGAAAAAGGCGGCCACTTATCAAATAAATAGCTGTGTTTTATTTGAAACAGTATATATTCCAATATAAAACAAAAGAGATGTCAGAAAAAGCGTTCACTTTTATAACTTGATATTTAGTTTAAGCTTAATACATTTACAACAGTTCATATAATTTCTCAACAACAGTTTTATACAATAACAAAACAAATTAAAAATAAAATATTTCGAGAAGATATCGTTTTTTGCCCTTAGTGGTTCGTCTGCCCTTGGTAATTTTGTCACACTATAAAGGTATAACACTAAAAAAAAACATCATAAAAGTGTTAATTGACTGTAAAGGCAAGGATCATAATTAGTTTTACATGCTTGACCCTTAATTTGATCAAAATGATATAATCTTATTGACGTATTAATTGTTGGCAAGGGAAGCCCTTAAACGATTATAAGTTCATTGATGTAGTTTCATGTTGCAAGTATGATGCAAATTATAAAACATCAATTTCCCTCTTTCTACAAAGTAGGAACGTTGTGTTTATATTAGAACACATACTACATACTAAAGTAGGAACGTTGTGTTTATATTAGAACACATACTACATACTATAGTAGGAACGTTGTGTTTATATTAGAACACATACTACATACTAAAGTAGAAACGTTGTGTTTATATTAAGCACGTACTAAAGAACTTATTACGCTTGATGGCATTCATGTTGAAGGACATACTCCCATTATATCAATATATTGAATAGTCCATAACGACCCGACAAACATAGCAGAAGACAATCCAAATAAGGTTTGTGAGTCTTTTCTTAGAGATATGTATGGTAAAACAACTCATATTTACTTGAGATTATGTTGCTCTTTTGTGTCCCTTGACACTTGATACAGTTATTTTTCAAATTGTGTTAAGAAGGGCTGAATGTTCCTGCCAAGAACTTCTTTTCAAATTGTGTTAAGAAGGGCTGAATGATCTCCGCCAAGAACTTCTTTTCATACATTACGTCTGTTTCTACATCCATGCTGACGCTACAATTTTTGGTTAGTTGAGCCTTAAATGTAAGGTTTCGTTTTTCAATCTACATAAATTTTCTCGGTCGTTTATGCACATCATTACCCGACATTCCTATATATGTGGATGTGAAAACAACCCACCTCGTTCAATTACTGGTTAACAAAAATCATCTTCCAACGCTGCCGTAACAACAGTGTCCTGGTCTTTGAACATTATTTCTGAATGGTCTTTCGGATCAGTTAAATTGCCATCGGTTCTCGACACCGCTGGCGCTTCAGTGTTCTGGGTCTTAACTTTTTATAGTTTGTCGTCCACTTCATAGTGTGAAAAAAACATTTAACGATTCTAATGTATCTTAACATTTTGAAACAAATGAAATGAATTGTAACTTTTTATATAAATTAAATGTTAAAAGCGTTGAACATGACATAGCCATTCAATTTGTTACTGGATATAACAAAGGTACACAAGGATGGTGAAAATACGGATGTTAATAATAAAAAACGCTCTGATGTACGTAGTAATATATTATGCAAGATATTCGAGATAGATTTGACTAGTAATCATAATTTAACATTTTTATTACAAGTGTCAATAAAAAGTATTGTATTAAACAATGCGTCCTTAAACCGATATGCAATCGCCAATCACCCATGGCAATTATGTCTAAAGCGTACTGCTCAGATTGCCATTAATTATGACTTTTATCTTCTCATTACCTATACTATGCACGATGCACTTAATTAACGTTACGCTTCCTCTAAAGAAAATATTTAATGATCAGTTCCCATATTCAGATACAGTCAAGCCTGTCTTAAGCAGCTAGTAATGAAGAGGAGAGAAGGTGACCTCTTAAGACAGGTTGTTGTTTAATGCAGGTTAATTTGCTCTGAAAGCATAGAATAGGGAAATAGCAAATGTGGCTGCTTAAGCCAAGTGACTGCTTAATAGAGGTGACCACTGACACAGGTTCGACTGTATTTGAAAATAAGCTAACCACTTAATTAAGCAATTTTGCTGCTGGAAAGCATTTTATTTTCTTTATGGAAATCAATGATGAAATATTTTGTAAATATTTCTAGACGTTTGCCGAGCATTGCAGAAACGGTATAGATTATTGTCAATAAAAAATATGGCATTATTTGTCGGATAAGTTTCAGTATAGTAAATACTTATCATACAAACGAGGGGCATTCAATATATTCTGTCACTGGTCTACTGGTCTTCGGATATTTAAGATTTTCACAGGAACGTGATTTTTTTAGGCCAACCCTTCAAAGTATCCCCCGCACAGATTCACACTTTTGAAGTCTTGCTGTCCACGACCTAAATACCACTAAATAATATATCCTTGGTATACTGTTCAGACACTGAAAAATTGCAGACCCAAGGGCACTTTTAGTAGCATGGCGTTTACCTGCGAGTATTTGTTTAAGAATGGGACATAGGAAAATGTCACATGGGTTCAAGTCAGGGGAATAAGGGGTTGTTTAGCCCGAATAACCTTTTCATGTTCTAAGAAAGATTGTACACTTTTACTTTTGCGGGCAGAAGCATTGTCATGAATAAGCTGTATGCCTTCCAAACCTTTACTTCAGCGTTTATTTTGATAAAACATTTTGACAGATTTATGTACTTTATCTTTGTAAAACTTGCCTGTAATTGTTCTACCCTCTTTGCATGAAATTTGTACAACAGGATCACTAGCATTGAAGAAATTGGCATATAAAACCTTTCTTGTCCTTTTTGCTATAATCGGCCTAGCCCGATTTGTACCAAGCCATTGTTTGTTATTGATGCGCCGTTGGGGCTCAAAATAATAAACCCAAGTTTCATCACCAGTGAGCAAGTCAGAATTTTCCTAGGAGTACAATTTTTATATCTTTTTAAAAGTTTTTTAGCACAATCTAAGCGCTTGGCCTTTTGGTCAGATATCAGCAAGTGGGGGATCCATCTAGCACAAAGCTTCTTTAAATTCAAACAGTTAGTCAGAATATGATGTTCGGTGCGTTCTGAAATGCCTAGACTATAAGCTATCTGAGGAACAGTATACAGTCCATCTTCTTCACCATAGCTCTAACAGCACCAATGTTTTCTTTTGTTGCTGCAACATCAGGCCTACCTGGGCGGTTATCTTCTTGCAGGCTATGCTGAGACCCCTTTAACGGTAGAATTACCATGTATGCGACATAATTTAGAATAAATATCTTTTGGCGATAACTGCGAAGAAACTCGGGCTTTAATGTAAGCCCTTATTTCTAATGTTTCTTCGTGTTTCATTATGACATTGAAATATAGCCACTGTACGTGAGTGTGTATAATTCAACAATGAATATCTTGGTCAATTATAATCGAATTAAATTGAGAATTCGAAGGTGTATTGAATAAACATCCCCAAAACAATTTCACGAGTTTTTTTTATGTTCTTACGCAACATTGTTTCTACGGAAAGAGAAAGAGCTGGATTCGTTCTACAGCCTTAACATATATATTATGTAACGTAATAAAGTCATTATCATAAACATTAAATGCATTGCGTCTCACAAACTGTAATTTGTACTTTATGTCTTATTTGTTTCAAAATGCGTGTATAAGTGAAACCCCATTTGTAAATATATCCCAAACATGATCTCTACCATTACATTTTACCAATTAAATACAGTAATATGGTTAATGTGGTATTTGGCGATACAATGAATTTGAATTGATATATTATGACATAAACAGACACACGACTGTTTAAATGTACTGGGAAACGAACATTATAGAACCTAATAAGCATTTATTACTTTCCTTTCAATTATTTGGCTTATTTTGGTGTTCATAAACTACGAAATGATGTGTAATTTCCATACGTTACGTCAATCATTAAACAATTCCCAGGCCCGTAAATATAAAATCGAATGAATGAGACAATGCTAAACACGATTACTGGAATTCAAAAAAAACAAAAAAAAAACACAAAAAACAACAAACGTGTCACGTGTAGTAAAGAACATAACACTCCCCGACTGGAAATTATTTAAATATTCGTACTGTTGTCTTGGTGACATATGCGTCAGTTACTTCATACATGTTTAAAATCGATCAAAAGATTGGTTGAAATGAACATAAAAATATTGAAAATGATGAGAACATTCCGTTTTCTGATATTAATTGCAGTAAAGGCGCATGCGCGTACGTACTTCCAAACAGATTCACAACTATACATTCATAAAGATAAATGTCGTATCATGATATACTGGCAGCTAGCTGTACCATGTATTTATATGTAATTTCAGCATATATCAGGACGCTGAGACGTTTTTGGCAATTTTACGTATCTTGGTCTAAGGTGGATTTACTCACACGCAACCAGTCACAATTGTAATGGATTTGTACGACCATTTATTAGTTCTTGAAATAGGAGTACATATATTATTTATACTGACTGGTCTTACAAGGGCAAAAAATGTAAAACAATGATGATGACGTTGTTTGTGACGAATTTAAATGATTTCAAAAAAAATATTTGTATATGCCCAAATGGAGATATAGTTTTCAAAGGCAGGGCAACAAAGCAACATTAGCATCACTCACTCACTCACTCATTCACTCACTACTTACTCACTCACTCACTCCTTACTCACTCACTCACTCGCTCACTTACTCACCGTTCCAAGGCGGTGATCTTTGTTGTCATTCCTTCTTTCTTAATTTATTAACATATTTCAGTATTTTGTTTCTGTTAGTACCATTGCGCTAGCTGTGACCTTTCAATGCTACGTCTCAATCTTATTAGGCAATCGGCTAAATTAGTTCCATTAGCTACTAACAAAAACAAGAAATATGAAAATATGACCATAACATATAACAGCTACTTCACATTAACAATTGATTTTCATAATTCATGGAATACATATTATACATGAAATGAGCATAATTAGATCTTAACTGAATTTCTCACACACACAATTTTTTTCAAATATCTAGTTCAATTTAGGTGTAAGCCCACTATTGCCATTTTGTGCTTTATTCTATAGTAAATTTTGAAAAATAATTGAAGGTTTGTCATTCATAGAGAGACCCAAATGAAAGAAGTGAAACTTACATTTTACTGTTTGTCAACCTCAGCACTACCAGAATATGATGAGAAAAGTAGGGTCGTGTGTCATATAAGAGATTTTTCTGCTCAGTGTTTACACTGTTGACAAAGTGATAATAGACTTCCGAAATCATGTATTCATACCCATATTTCCAAGCATCAATCTTTTTTAAATTCACAATTTCAAAATGTTTAAAAATACATTTATAATGCCATTTAAATAAAAAAAAACG
This sequence comes from Panopea generosa, assembly GCA_029582155.1. NCBI lineage: Eukaryota > Metazoa > Mollusca > Bivalvia > Adapedonta > Hiatellidae > Panopea > Panopea generosa. The sequence continues at coordinate 40,782,455 of CM055902.1, read as the reverse complement.
AGCATTAAAATAAAGAAAATGCATTTTTAAAGACGAAGAAACAAGGATTATTTATAACCACCATTATGTGACTAACCCAGAGAAGCACTTCCTTTACCAATGGTGGTACTATGCCTTTAAGGAAGTTTTCTATAGTTTTTCATGCGTACCAAATCCGCGCACATAGTGTCTATGTAATAGTTTTAATCAAATACTTTTTATTTCGCATTGCTTGTAAAATATACATTCTGTCGCCAAATTTTAAAAACGGGTATGTTCATTAGGAGGTTATACAAAATTATCAGTACGGTAATATATGTTTATTATTTCTGGTAATGCATGACCATACATTAAACTTAAATGCTGGGAAATTTAATAAAATTCTATCCATAGGAAAATAATGACAAAATCTAAAGAAATCGTACTTAACAGTACTTGTTTTTATTTGTTGACGACAATAATGCTTTTAGGTTTTTGAAAAGTTGCCCATGGTTGATTGTGTAATATTTTGTAACAATTAGATATGCTAGAAAAATTCAATTATATATAAATACCTTCTTCATTACAAAATATACATACCAAGTTATTCCTAGAAAATTGTTAAAATTTAAAGTACAATTTATCTACATACTTATAATTATATATTCTCCTTCTTTCAGAACTGTATACATTTATCTACATACTTATAATTATACATTCCCTTTAATTCAAACCCGTATACATTTATCTATATACTTATAATTATACATTCCCCTTACTTCAGACCCGTATACATGTATCTACATACTTATAATTATACATTCCCCTTACTTCAGACCCGTATACATGTATCTACATACCTATAATTATACATTCCCCTTACTTCAGACCCGTATACATGTATCTACATACTTATAATTATACGTTCACCTTACTTCAGACTCGTATACATTTATCTACATACTTATAATTATACGTTCCCCTTACTTAACACACGTATACATTTATCTACATACTTATAATTATACATTCCCCTTACTTCAGACTCGTATACATTTATCTACATACTTTAAATTATACATTCCCCTTTCTTAGGACCCGTATACATTTATCTACATACTTATAATTATACATTCTCCTTACTTCAGACTCGTATACATTTATCTACATACCTATAATCATAATTCCCCTTTCTTCAGACTCGTATACATTTATCTACATACTTAAAATTATACATTCACCTTACTTAAGACCCGTAAACATTTATCTACATACTTATAATTATACATTATTCTTACTTCAGACCCGTATACATTTATCTACATACTTATAATTATACATTCCCCTTACTTCAGACTCGTATACATTTATCTACATACTTATAATTATACATTCCCCTTACTTCAGACTCGTATACATTTATCTACATACTTTAAATTATACATTCCCCTTTCTTAGGACCCGTATACATTTATCTACATACTTATAATTATACATTCTCCTTACTTCAGACTCGTATACATTTATCAACATACCTATAATCATAATTCCCCTTTCTTCAGACCCGTATACATTTATCTACATACTTAAAATTATACATTCCCCTTACTTAAGACCCGTAAACATTTATCTACATACTTATAATTATACATTCTTCTTACTTCAGACCCGTATACATTTATCTACATACCTATAATTATACACTCTCCTTACTTCAGACTCGTATACGTTAATCTACATACTTATAATTATGCATTATCCTTACTTCAGACCGGTATACATTTATCTACATACTTATAACTATTTATTCCCCTTACTTCAGACCCGTATTCATTGATTCACATACCAATAATTATACATTCCCCTTACTTCAGACCGTATACATTTATCTACATACCTATAATTATAAATTCCCCTTACTTCAGACCCGTATACATTTATCTACATACCTATAATTATACATTCCCCTTTCTTCAGACTCGTATACATTAATCTACATACCTATACTCATATATTCCCCTTACTTCAGACCCGTATACATTTATCTACATACCTATAATTATAAATTCCCCTTACTTCAGACCCGTATACATTTATCTACATACCTATAATTATACATTCCCCTTACTTCAGACCCGTATACATTTATCTACATACCTATAATTATACATTCCCCTTACTTCAGACCCGTATACATTTATCTACATACCTATAATTATAAATTCCCCTTACTTCAGACCCGTATACATTTATCTACATACTTATAATTATACATTCCCCTTTCTTCAGACTCGTATACATTTATCTACATACCTATAATTATAAATTCCCCTTACTTCAGACCCGTATACATTTATCTACATACTTATAATTATACATTCCCCTTACTTCAGACCCGTATACATTTATCTACATACCTATAATTATAAATTCCCCTTACTTCAGACCCGTATACATTTATCTACATACCTATACTCATATATTCCCCTTACTTCAGACCCGTATACATTTATCTACATACTTATAACTATTCATTCCCCTTACTTCAGACCCGTATACATTTATCTACATACTTATTATTATTCATTCCCCTTACTTCAGACCCGTATACATGTATCTACATACTTATAATTAGACATTCACCTTACTTCAGACCCGTATACATTTATCTACATACTTATAATTATACATTTCCCTTTCTTCAGACTCGTATACATTTATCTACATACCTATACTTATACATTCCCCTTACTTCAGAACCGTATACATTTATCTACATACCTATAATTATACGTTCACCTTACCTCAGACCCGTATACATTTATCTACATACCTATAATTATATATTCCCCTTACTTCAGACCCGTAATATCCACTTAGACTTTTCTTAATAAAGGGAATAAAGTGTGCATTGCCTTTAAGGCTTATTCAGTCAATACTGTTTAAAAAAATGTGACCCCTGGATAACAAAAATATACGCCTTATTCAAGCGTTTCATTATAAACATACAAAAAACATTATGCTTTTTTCTAAGTTTCTGTATAAAATATATATCTTATTGATAGATGCTGTCAACACGCATTTTGAATAATTACTTTACATAGCTTTAATCAATTCCCCTACAAAGCAATAAACGGAAGCAAAGGTATACTCTGGATATATAACTAATGGAACATAGCGGAAAATCAAAGGGAATTAGCCATAAGGCAGATACCTAAATCTGACATTGGAGTATACGCCGTCTGCAAATGACGGCTTTTTTACTTTTTAATCTCTGTGCTGAACAAGAACAACAACATACTATGGTAAAGAATTTACTTAAACTTGAACCGATCATAGAAGTAAGGTTAAATCTCGTTTATATTATAACAGAGTTAATACATTGGTAAAACGCAAAGGCATTTATTTTAAAATGTACCAGTCATCTGTGACTCCGTCGTTATGTTGAGATAGAGATTGACACACATTACAAATGCTTAACAGCGGAAACCGCTTATAATTCTGTATTGGAGATAAACATGTTTACAAGGTTATTTGCTGTCACTTTTTCTTTATATATAAAGGTTAAAGAAGAAGTTACAGCAAATAAGTGTTTACAGTGAAATCAGACATCGTTGAAAGGTAAAATAGTCATGAATAATCCATTTATCCAACATAGATTTTTATATAAAGATTATTGTTCTCTGACAGAAACTGTCATAGAGATGAGAGAATTATATTCCTGCATCTAATATTCGGGTATAACTAATACATTTGATATCGGACTAAGATTATAACATGATATATTAAACAAGAAGTTCAAAGAAACAGCGTCCTTTCATCTTTGAAAAAAACGGACATTTTGTTTAATAACAATAGTTAGGTTAAACTGTGTTTGATGCTGCGCATTTATAACGACATTCTCCATTATTTTATAATTAAATCCAGAATATTGGCAATTTCGTCAGACGAGTTAAGCCAACTTGATATTATAGATAAAGATGTCGGGCTCCGAAAGACAAGCGTGTCTGATAAAAACTGCTTTTTAAATGTCGGCTACTTAGCTTTAGCTTTGATGGATATTTTTTTCGAAATATGAGGGATTAATTAAAGCGTTACGAAAAAATTGGGATTGCTATCTCACAAAAATGAGAAAATTTGTATTTTTTTGGAATACTAGTACATATGTATATAAAGAAATGTGAGACAAGCTTATAACAATCGTATATTGTGTTTGTATTATGTGTTTTACTGTTATGTAACGTCTGCATTGAAAACAAGGTAAATAGTATGTCTAAACATAATTGATTTTTATTGCAAATATTGTAAATAAAAACTTGACATTTTCTCTGCGTTAAATAATATTTTTAAATATCTCAATAATATCTTACAAGGATTACGACTGAGATGGAAAATAATTGAGAAGTTGTCTAAATAATTGAGAAGTTGTCTTTATCCTGTAGGAATTCGCTTAAAAGTAATCATAGAATAAAAGTTTGTTCAAATGTGGTTTCTTTACGTTTCACACACCAATTAATTTTGTACTGTTCTACATATACTGACATGCACTTCTGGAACACTGGATACATTACCAATGGTTCTAAAAGTGCCTTATTCCCATAGATAGTCCTCTGTTGGTCCAAATATGCAGAAAAAAACATGGGGTTGACCAGGTTGCTTTTTCACAATTTCGATGGTTTGATGGCACCCCTTCATTTTTGACAATTCTGCCCATTTGTTGCAGTGTATCACTACGCATCTTTAAACTGTTATAGCATCATCAAACAGTTCCCAGGGTCACCCAAACTTTGCAGAAATCATGAAAATGTTCCAATCTTCCCATATGCACAAAGAAATATGACATTTTATGCATTTTTAAAAAAAAATTACCCAACCGCTTAACACAGCTCTACTTTCTTGGGCGTAATAATCTTGCTACCGTCATGCAAGGGAGGTAATTGTTCAGTGAGACCTTGAAGAGTAGAAATTGTCATGACATGTGACTGAAATTTTTGTCGAACAAACCTTTACCATTTCTAAATATAAAAGTATGCCTTTTGAATTCATCGCGTAACTGTTTTCGAATTCATGCACCAAAATAAGATGGCGGTCACACATGCATAAATCAGTTTCGGACGACTCGAAAACAAGAAAAACTGCCAAAATTTTTAAGCCATTTACCTTAATAAAAATAATTCTAGAAAAAGAAATACTTTGAAAATGTCCTTGTATTGCCTCCTATAGTGTATCTATCTGACAAAACATTACATAACTTAAGTGTCAAAATACATGACCATATATGGATAAACAGTTGCTTTTGCTTCAAATAATGCTCTGTTTTGTTGCAAAACTATATATTTGACTTGGATCATATCTATAACAAACAAATATTAATGTTTGAAGGTGCCCAGCAGTAATTTGCATGTCACTGACACTAACCATGCCCCCTTTTTCAATACATGAATGAATAACATACTTTTGTACATGCATTAGATTCATTATCAACTATAAATATATCCCTTACCAATTGAGGTATCTATTAGGCATATATTAAATTCCAATACTATTTTGTTTATTTTATCAATAAAAATTGCAAATGAAAGTTAAGTTTTCATGAAAATCACTTTAAAGCAAGAAAATGAAACGATGAATGAAAATGAGACAAAATATGGATACAGCATATTTGGCTGGACAGATAAGCTCATTGCAAAAAGACGGTTTGCTAAAGCGCATCTCTTTACGACAAATTAGTTTGAAATAAATATATCAAAGAATATCGCGATAAGAAATATTTGTCGCGAGATGACTCGTTACTTTACAGATTTTCCAAAACTGGCATAAAAAATGGGCAGTTAAAATAGAGTTGTTACAACAATTATATGAAAATTAGAAATTGTCATATTGGAGAATGCTATACTGTTGAATGTGGAGAAAAATATTGGACACATTCAATAACAGACATTGAAAAAACAACATCTTCAATGAGAAAAATCTATATTCTATAGCAAGCATCATGTATTTTTATTTGACAAAAAAGTAAGAAGAACAACCGAAAGAAATCAGATGATGGTACAAAAGTTTCAAGCACAGGTTAACCGAATGCTGAGAAATTATTACGCGAATCTGTTTCGCGTCATTTCAAAGATGTCACATTTTACAATTTACCTTAATGTCCAAAAGCAGGTAAATACTGTGTATAAGCCAGACCCAGCCGCATAAATATTAACAATGAGGAGAAAAAAATGACAGTGAAACAAAAATGGCAGTCATACGCCATACCATTAAAATGAAACGCGACAGTTTGGCGGTCGGTATATCGAAAACTGGATACAGGGCTGTTGATAACAAATATCAATGACAAAATAATGAAACAGGAAATTTCTCCATAATTCATGATCAATATAATATTAATTGATAAACAGCGACATAAAAACAATATTGCTCATACGCGACCAACCGTATTGTTAAAAAGCACGCGCTAAAGATTGGAAACAGTATCGCGACAAATGTTACTATTTTTATGTGGGTGGGGTATGAATTATACATAAATAATGAGTTTCTAACACAAAAAAATGGTTTAACTTACATGAATCATGAAATCTGGATGCAGTGAATGCTCTAGACATGCTTTTGTTGTGATATATTAGCATCACTGTCTCTCTGTGTGACTTTCAAGTGTTTTTAAGTGCAAACTTCTACTCATTTTAGCCAGGATTTTGAGACAGATGGTTAAAATCAAGTCTTATCACATGATGCAGCAAAGCATATTTGCATACATGATCATTTCTTTTTCAGTTAAATAGATGATCTCACTTTGTGTTCCTTCCATTGAATTGAATAAATCCTGATTCCAACATTTCCATGACAAATTTTCAGCTGCTCAGTCTCATTGCCCTATTTGCTTTACTGTTTTAGCTTCAAGTTTGGTTTTGCCTGTGTGACACTTCTCTATTACACTCAAAGTCATCCATTTTTCACAAAAATACATTTATTTTTCCATTTAGAGGTTTCAAATACAGTATTTCCCATAGAAAGTGACATTTTTTCAAAAAGAAAGTAAATCTGAATCACAAAGATGCAGTTTCCTCCCAGCGTCTACCGAAAATGATCTGATTCTTGAACGTCTCACACACCAATTAATTTTGTACTGTTCTACATATAGAGACATGCACTTCTGGAACACTGGATACATTACCAATGGTTCTAAAAGTGCCTTATTCCCATAGATAGTCCTCTGTTGGTCCAAATATGCAGAAAAAAACATGGGGTTGACCAGGTTGCTTTTTCACAATTTCGATGGTTTGATGGCACCCCTTCATTTTTGACAATTCTGCCCATTTGTTGCAGTGTATCACTACGCATCTTTAAACTGTTATAGCATCATCAAACAGTTCCCAGGGTCACCCAAACTTTGCAGAAATCATGAAAATGTTCCAATCTTCCCATATGCACAAAGAAATATGACATTTTATGCATTTTTAAAAAAAAAATTACCCAACCGCTTAACACAGCTCTACTTTCTTGGGCGTAATAATCTTGCTACCGTCATGCAAGGGAGGTAATTGTTCAGTGAGACCTTTATCTCCTCATTTACTTCCATGACAATATGCCAGGTCTAAGAACTTATATACTGGAATACATTTTCAAAGACCACAAAATTAATTTCATTGATAAGATCGAAAATAAACCGTGTTGACAATAGTTCGTCGTCATGACCAGCGTATGGTCTTCATTTCTGTTTTTTTTCTCATTATGGTGTAAATTATAACTGAAAATAGTTAATTTTATCCTAGTGTTGTTTTCAACTTCTGTCAGTATAACACTCGAAAGGATGATAACGAAACAGTATTATCTCGTTGAGATTGGTAATACATTGTTATCACTAATGTTGTAAAAACAGAATATCGGTGCCTGATAGTTCCAGACGCACTGGTTCATTTTATATTCAAATGTTTCAATGTTCTGCCATACATCCAAGTCGTTACAATTAAGTATGTTAGCTTATCGACAAACTTGCAGAACATTAAGATAAAAGTGTTGTTTAATGATTGTTTCACATTTAATTGTATTTCCGTGCAAAATGGTGAATCTTAAATTGAGGATGGTACGACGACGTTTTCATATAATAAGGGCTCTACATTGAGGATATTATTATTCGAAATAAGGTAAGTGGATACTAGAATAATCGTGTAATTGGTAGTATACATATATATAACAATGCATTCTATTGATAGATCGCTTACAACGTTCAAAAGTGACAAATGTACTTTACGTTATTTTGGAATAATTCTCTGTAAATATTGGTTTTATAAGTACAAGAATACATGACAAATGTGCTTTACACTATGTGGGTATACATCTCTGTAAATACTGGTTTATAAGTACAAGAATACATTACAAATGTACTTTACACTGTGTGGGTATACTTTTCTGTAAATATTGGTTGGTTTATAAGTACAAAAATACATGACAAATGTACCTTACGTTATGTGGATATACTCTGTCAATATCGGTTAAATAAGTACAAGAATACATGACAAATGTACCTTACGTTATGGTGGTATACTTCTATGTAAATATTGATTTTATTAGTACAGGAGTACATGATAGATGTACTTTACATTATATGGGTATACTTCTCTGTAAATATAAGTTTATAAGTACAAAATACGTAACACATATACCTTACGTTCTGTGGGTATACGTCTATGTAAATATTGGTTATATAAGTACAGGAGTACATGATAGATGTACTTTATATTATGTGAGTATACTTCTGTGTAAATATAAGTTTATAAGTACAAGAATACATGACAAATGTATTTTACATTATGTGGGTATACCCCTCTGTAAATATTGGTTTATAACCGGGGAGTGTCAAAAATGAGTAACCTTGGAGTAGCAACGATCCTATACAATCCGTTGGAAATCGTATTTAACTTTAACACAGCCGTAACGAAAACGTGACTAATATTACAAACCCGTCTCTATCCTTGGTAATCCTTTGATATACCTTTAAGAACCGTCAACAACCTTGGCCTGAACAGTTGTACATCATTGACTGTGGAGCCCAGGCTTTAGAAGATAGAGACTTTAATAAGAGTCATCAAAAGTTGCGTATATTTATAGTAAAAATAACTGTGATCGATTGCTGGAGTTTGACTAAGAATTTGTCTACGATCAAGTATCAGATGATATTATGCTATTAAAATAATAAAAATGTATACCTGATATTCTCTAAAGGCTGTATATGCTGTTTATGTATAAGTTGTATCATGTGACTTGTAACTTATTAATTATCTCTATTTTCTCAGTTTAGATTAAACAACACAACAAACATGCGAACTTGCAAAAAAAAAAAAATAGAATTGTCACAAGAACACTCACACATCTTCCGGAATAATTGTTCTCGGAACCAAAATTCGCACCAACATCCGGTGGGATTAACAAGAATAGACCTTGAACAAACTGGCGTGCTTAGAAAATAAATACTTGGCGTTTAAATATTGACGGGTTTAAGCATATGTTACATGATAATATATTAATTATTTTATTTAAACCAGTCCTTAAGAGTTTATAATAATTTTAAGATAGCATTATGAATTATTCAAGTGTCTGTTATGATTATGCAGCACATATTTGATTTGGACATGTCGCAATTAGATAGAATACTGCAAAATGTGCTGCCATATACAGTATCGAGAGAAATATATAATTAACAAGTAGGTCAATATTCTCAAACACCCTATTCAATTGTATGATGTTTTGTGAGCAATTAAATTAATTTATAATATATTCAGTCAAAGCAATACTAGCATATCTATATGGTAAAACTGTTAATGGGTAGTCGCATCCAGAAAATGAACCGACTCTAATCAACTGTTAGAAAAACAAATTCGCACGAAGACAAGTGAACATTTGGTCTGATATTATTTTCTTCACTTATAACTTCTCAATAAACTGCTTACTGTATGTAAGTAATATTAGACGATAATGCAAACATGGTGATGTAAGCTTGATTTTATATAGTCTATCCTTTGGACGGAAAACTCAAAATTTTAATGTTTGGCATACTATTTAAATGTAAAATAATGGGTGAGTAATTCAATGTTAAACTTGTTTTTATATACAATAGTTACATTAGCTATGCCTGCACGTAAATATTGTAAGTGTTTTGCTGTATTGATGTTATTTAGATTCCAAAATGTTGATACTTGGAGTCTGCGTCTAATTCCCAGACTCAAACATGATGACTTTTGATCAAGGATTTTTCCTGGTTGGCAGAGGTAGTACCTTCACGGATATGCACCTGTTTAAAGAGAAATACTTATCGTATATAATTATCAAGATATAATTAATACTAAAGAAATACCATATCTATATTTAAAACATCTGATAAAAAAAATGGAAGAAGCGCAGGATGCACTCTTGAAAGGAAGTAGCAGATTCGGTAACGAACGGTAACTAAACACACAACTCCTTTACTGTTAAAATGATTTAGAATGTGGGCAATCAGAGCAAATTTAGAGCTCTCAAAGCAAAAACATTCAAATATTTACATTTACTTTTGTTAAGCACAACATATTTTGATTAGCATTATAAGCATTGACAATTGACGACACATATTAAATAAATCTTTGACATAAATTTTGGGATTTTTTTCACAATTTTCATCCGTTAAAACTTTACGTTCAAATTTGCCAACATAAATCATTATTTTGCAATACAGCTTTTTCACAAATTTTTCAACCGATTAAAAAAAGGTATTTACCACTTATACATAATTAAATTTTAAGATTTTTCCGTCACCCAAAATTGGTCACAAAATCAAATAAAAAACACTTAAGCTGAAACAATGGCCACAAACAATAGTGACCGATTTCGCTCTCCAAGTAAAAATGCCTAACACACATCGTCATACATCAAAATGCTCGTGAATAATCACCCCAGGCAATCGACTTCGGAGGACCATTTTATTAATAGAAAAAAAACTCGTTCGGTTCATTTGATATATTCGACTATTTCTCTGCGAAGCGATTCATTATCTTCACAATTAAGTGAAAGGAACTATCTTGTCTAGCTTTTGTTTCTTCGATATTTATTAGTTATGTCTGGCGACTCCGTGATGAAGCTTTTGAGATATAAAAATAACATACTTGTACAGAGTACATTTAGCGGGGAATCAAATACCTCAAAAGGTTATTGATTGATTGATTGAATATTTAGAGTCATTTATATGCCATCGAGGGCTAACAGACGATCAGTTAACCTAACCACTGTTTCCTTGGATTAACCAGTACTCGAGCACACCCTATCTCTGCAAGTAACTGATAACTTTCCCACTTGAATCAGTGGTGAGAGACGAATGATAATGAACACAATGTCGTATATCAATCAGAGACTGTTGCCGGGCGTGGGATTCGAACTCACGACCCCTGGATTTATAATCACACGCGTAACCGACTAAACTAATCGGACCCGGCTCTCAAAAGGTTAAAAATGTGTATAAAGCTGTTCGACCGAAATATAACGTACCGGGGTGTCACGCATGACGTCAATAGATTCGTTGGCCCATCTGGTACATGCTATACGAGGTGTGTCATAAACGTTCGTTGACACATTCGTTTGAAAACAAATAAACTGTAACAAAATCAACTGTTTATATGGCCTGAATTATCTTGTCAGCTAGTATAAAGTACATTTATGTATATTGTATAGTCAAGTATATTGTCAGGTAGTACAGGTTTGTTAAACATATCAGTAAATAGATAGGGATAAAACATAATATATTATATTTTTTACATATCCATTTTTTGGTTTAAAGAATAAGTGATTTTGAGGTCTTTTTTATGACATTCGTTTATTAATGAGTATTTAAGAAAAAGTAAAAGGGATTATTATTGTAAAACTAAGCATATTTTATAAGTAGCCTTATGTTCATTTTGAATCGGGCGAATCTCATGATTTTTCTTTTTAAATACACCTGTGGTATCCGGTTAGTATCCCCCGCCACGCTACGAGCGGTGGCGGGGGATATATAAATGGGCTGCGTCCGTGCGTGCGTCCGTTCGTTCGTGCGTCCGTCCGTGCTTCTCCTTCAGTTGTGATAGGAACTTTAAATAATTTGGCACAAATATTCACTAGGAAAAGACGATGTATCATGCAAATGACTTGGGTCTGTTCGTCAAAGGTCTAGGCCATAGCTCAAAGTCAAGTGTTTGAAAATCCAATGTATACACTGTGTTTCCTCTTTTCCGGACCGTATTTTCTTTAGTTGTAATTGGAACTTTAAATAACTTAGCACAAGCATTCACTAGGACAAGACGATGTGTCATGCCAACGGCTTGGGTATGTTCGTCAAAGGCCAAGGTCATAGCTCAAAGTCAAGTGTTTGAAATTCCAATGTATACACTCTGTTTCGTCCTGTCCGGAACGTATCTTCTTTAGTTGTGATTTTATTTTTAAATAGCTTGGCACAAATGTTCACTATGACAAGACGATGTGCCATTGCGACTGACTTTGGTCTGTTCGTCAAAGGTCAAGGTCACAGCTCCGTCCGTCCGCTGCTGTCCAGACCTTATCTTCTTTAGTTGTCCTTGGATTTTTAAATAACTCGGTACAACAATTTACTAGGACAAGATGATGTGTCGTGCGAATGACTTGGGTCTGTTCTTCAAAGGTCAAGGTCACAGCTCCGTCCGTCCACTGCTGTCCGGACCGTATTTTCTTTGTGATTGGATTTTTAAATAAATTGGCTCAAATGCCAACCAGTCCAAGATGATGTGTCATGCGAATGAGTTGGGTCGGTTCGTCAAAGATAATTTTTCTTTTGTTTTGGGGTTATAACTTACATATTTATTGTTAGATTTAGAAAATCACACCAGTGCTCACTGGGACAAAACAATGTGTCATATTACAGTCGGTAACATATTTCAGTTTGCGGCATTTACATGTGATTTGTGTGCTCGGCGAGTTTTTCATTTTGCATAATTTAAATCCACTTCTCTGGAAATGCCTCTAAGTGTTAACGAGGTGGCGGTTGATATGACCACGTTAGTGGCAACCTTTGTTTTTGTACATGTATATATACACGGTATGATTACCACCATCTCTATCAGTTAGCAAATTCCACCATGGGGAAACGTTGTGACGAATGAAAACATCATCATAACTTGACCACGACATACGGTATCCGACTGAGTACTTATCAGCTCGCCGGGACGAAGTCCAAGGAGAGCTATTGCCATGATCCCGGCGTCGTCGTCGGCGTCATCATCGTCTGTAGACACCAGGTTAAACTTTTGCGTTTAAGTTTGAGATATCTATGCAACCACTCATTCGATGTGAATGAAACTTCGCATGTGTGTTCACCATCATCAATGGAACACACAGAGATAAAAACATAACTCTGGATTGCAATTTGGCACAGTTATGGCCCTTTTGGGACTAAGACACCCAGGGGCAAGCTTTGTTGTCTTTTGACAACTCTTGTTAAATTATGTTTCCTATTGTTAGGTAATTTAAATGTCCGATAGCTATATTTTGACATAATAAATCTTAATATTTTTTTTATAGATTGTTGATATACAGGATATTCAAACTAGAATGTGGCAAATTTATATACTGTAATATATGAATGTACTGATATATATATATATATTGATAAAACTACCACGAAAGGTGGTAGATGGTAAGAAATGAATGTACTATTACAAAAAATTGATGAACCTACCATGGAATTGAGAACTGGTAAGGGATAAACGTAATACTGTTGCATATTGAGTAAATAGTACATCGGACAGCAGCAAACTACTCTTGTGTCAAAAATATTTTTTTGTAAATATTTATCTCTGCTATTTTTATGCTTTCAAGGAACACGTTTGTTTTTTTTTCAACATGTTTTATCGGATAATACTGCTATGTTTCAAATTTTATATCCATATCTTTGCTCATTACAATATGTGTTTATCTAACTTCATACCAAAGCAAAATATATTGACCTATGCACATATAAAGTATTCAAGATTAACAGTAGATACAATGTTTGTGAAGTCGATGTTAGTATATCATTGTTCTAAAATAGAACATCTGTTCAGGCTTCATACATGGAGTGGTGTAAACTATATAAAAAATACGTTTGATATGCAATTTCTAGTCTTTTTAATGGCCATACAAGATCCATCAAATTTTTAAATTGGTCGAACGGAACTATTTTGACATCCCCTAGTTTGTTGTTATGGAAAATTGTTCCATACTTTAACCATACCATGTCCATTTCATCTGACTGTTTATTCCTGTTACAACTTATCATATATTGGTGATTACTGTTAAGTCCTCATTTATAAAAAAAAACAAAAACAACGGTGTTTTAAAGTTTTTTTCTGTTCCTCATAACGTTATCTTTCTTCATTCTTAATACAAACTTTACAATTATCTGTCGTGTGTTACCTGTCTTCTTACCCATCCGGTGCTCAATGTCAATATCCTCCTTTTTTAGCTCCAGTCCCGGCATACTATAGTTAAGTGTCTCGATTACCAGTGATGTGGATTTATTTGCACTCTCAGATCCAGTGTCTGTTATTCCACACACTCTGATATTGTTTCTACGACTTGTTCGAGGTTATTGGATTTCTCTTTTGTTTTATCATCATCCATCTCCATCCTATTTCTATGCCTTTCACGTTCTATTACTGTTTCTTCTAGTTTCTCCTCAAAGTATTTTAATTCTTTTCTCAATTTATCTTTCTTCTTTCTCGAATAGTTTTCCTTCTATATTTCATTTTTTCACAGTTAGATTGTAGAACATTCGGTTATTTGGTGCATCGTTTCTTGGATAACGTATTCCAAGTATCCATCATCTTTTGTTAAAAGATTTGACAATTTTTTGTTTATATCTGTTTTAGGCATATCTATCAAAATGCTGCAGTTCAAATCACGTACTTCAAATTGTCACTTCTTTTCCGTTTCTTATCGTTTTCTAGTTCGTGTTTTTTATTCCCTGACATTATTTATTTGTGCACTATACATAAAATAATTTTTGCGTAGCTGGTTTACCATCGTTGAAAAAAAATGGAAGTGTCACATAGTCAGGGTTTTAATGGTATATCTCCTTACTGGTATAACGGCTTTAAGTTTTTCATAACACCGCCGTAACCCTTCGTTTGATATTTTCAAATATGCATATTAAAAAGTATTATCTGCTTTGTTTTATATCAATGAAATACGTTGTTGATACAGTTTAATTACCTTATGTTCATGTTCCAAAATATTCAATATTTTTAACGTATGATATTTTCAAATATGCATATTAAAAAGTATTATCTGCTTTGTTTTATATCAATAAAATACGTTGCTGATACAGTATAATAACCTTATGTTCATGTTCCAAAATATTCAATATTTTTAACGTAACTTGTTTTATTTCCGAAATTGTATACAAACATCCTCCGGATGTGATGTGTACCTGCTGGTACACTGTGTGATTCATAAACCTAGCCATATTGAGTCAAAACATAGCACACATTCGATAGCAAAATGGCATTCATCTTCTAATTTATTACATACTCTACTGTACACATACTGCATTCTTATTGGACGTGTCCAATGGTCTGACCCAACTTCTAAACGATTTGATAAGAGTCGTAGCTGAGAAAATTGTCAATGAACCATAAGTAATATCGTTGATAAATAATAAGACAATGATGGCGATATATATTTGATCTGCCTTACGTCGATTTCTCAGTCAAACTCATCACTCAACTTCTTACAGTATGAAACACTTGATTTCATTGGTGAATACATTGATCTAATAACATTTATTAGTTACTTTTGCAAAACCTAACTTAATCAAAGTGCCATGAACTATGTAATTAAATACTTTAAAAGAGTCAATAAATGCACAATATATATATAAAGGGAGATAATTAAATTCACAACAACGGAATTTACGATTTTTGTGATCTTTTCAGATGCTCATTCACAATGCATGATATATATATATATGGAGATAATTATATGTGAATAATTTATGTCTTGGTTATTCACGAATAATTATCTCCATATATATATATATATATATATATATATATATATATATATATATATATATATATATATATACTTTAATTAGATAAAGTTAGATAAAGTATATAAGTAATCAGACCCATGAAACACAAACATATTGTCAACAGTATCTATAACGGTCTGAGTCTCTTTACCATACGTTTCTGTCCACTCTTTAAATCTATTATTAAAAAAAACGCGTCAGCAATTTACAAAAGCAATTTAGTAACGTAATTCCGCAGTAGTTATAAGTTACATTATACGTCAAATTTTGTAATGGTACAATATGTCCCTCTGACTAGCATTCAGGAAAATAACCGACATCAAATATCCTATTAAATTTTTTAACTAAGATTGGCAGAATAATCAGTTTGACATCCGTAAAATAAAGACTTAAATTGCAAAATTGCTTTCCGAGGGGCATTGAATGCGAAATCGTTATTTTCTAATTTATTGTTGATTTGTATAACATCGTTATCGTTATCTTTAACAATGATCTGAAGGGATATTTTATGGGTTTAAAATATTTTTCAAATAAGGGTACATAAAAATATATACAAGTATGTATTAGAGGTTTTATTGATTCAAAGGGTCCTCCATTGCCGAGTGGTCTAAGGTGCCGTCTCAATATCACCTATCTCTTATTGCTTACTTAAAGGTCGTAGTTTCGAGTTCCGCTCGGTCCAAAAACCTTATGTGAGAAAGTTTGCCATTTACTTGTGGAAGGACTCATTCATTCCGAGATCTTCCTCTATCAATAAAACTGGATATGCCATGTATAACCTGAAATGTGTTGAAAATGGCGTTAAATCCCATTCATTTATTTTATTCAGAACAAAACAGTTGTATTCCGTTTGTGCGTTCGCTAGAAATGTAGTCGTGGTCTCCATTTCCGATCGGTTATAACGAAAGACTTAAAGTAGAAATACCGGGATATAAAATTGATAGAAATTGGTGGTAATTAAAAGGAAACTTGCTGAAAAATATAGATTAATATTTGGCATTTATCAGCGGTCTACAACGTCGGGGTTTATTTCACTTTTGAAGTAAAAATATATTATACAAAAAAAGAAACTATCCATCTAGACTGAGGACAATTAACTTTTGAAATGCATTTAAAAAGTCAGAATCATAAAATAAGAGTTTGTCTCAGCGAATATCCTACAAATTCAGTCTTTTTTACTATTGACGGTAAGGTTTCAAGTCTGAGAGATACTTCAATGCCAAAACGATAATATGATAAAATGTCTTGTCTACATTGCTAATAAACTCTAGTGATAACATACCCTGTAAGAACTTTAACAATGGTAATACACTTATATGACACAATCTCCCTTTTAAGAACTACATGTAATATAAGGTTAATACACAGGCGTGATAAAATATCACTAATCCTAAACGCTTACTTGATACTATCTCCCGTATTAGAACTTATTCAGTGTTAATGCGTTCATATACTTATGTTTCCCGTTTAAAAGATAATACAAAGTGAATACGCCCGCATGATAATATACTAATATATCGTTTAAGAAAATAGGCAAACAGTGAGAAATGATATTCTCACATAACAACACATCCCGTATAAGAGCTAACAGAAAGCTAATACGAATGCATGGTGCTATCTACCGTATGAGAACTAATACAAAGCTAATACGCATGCATGATACTATTTCCCGTATCAGAATTAGTACAAAGCTAATATGCATGCATGGTACTATCTCCCGTATGATAACTAAAACAGAGATAATACGCATGCATGGTGCTATCTTCCATTTGAAAACTAAGACAAAGCTAATACACATGCATGGTACTATCTCCCGTACCAGAACTAATACAAAGCTGATACGCATGCATGGTACCATCTCCCTTATCAGAACTGGTACAAAGCTAATACGCATGTATGATATTATCTCCAGTATCATAACTTATACAAAGCTAATACGCATGCATATTTCCCGTACAAGAACTGGTACAAAGCAATTACATTTGCATGGTACTATCTCCCGTTTTAGCACTAATACAAAGCTAATACGTATGCATGGTACTATCTCCCGTTTTAGCACTAATACAAAGCTTATTACGTATGCATGGTACTATCTCCCGTTTTAGCACTAATACAAAGCTAATACGTATGTATGGTACTATCTCCCGTTTAAGCACTTACACAAAGATAATACGAGCACATGATGTTATCTCCGTTTAAGAATTAATACAAAATTAAACGCTTAAATGATAGTGTATTCCTTATAAGAAGTGCTTATACATCGAGAACGTAAGCACACTCTGGTGTTGTAATTAAACGCAGAATATTGACTTTCGTGCTTTGAAACATAATTATGTCAGATAATAACTTTCTTGTAAAAGACGGATTTTCATTCTTGCTACCTGAATATGAGAAAGCATCAATAATATGAAAGCAGGGATTGTATGATCACAGTCATAGAGACATTTTAATGAGTGTTTACAGAGGTATTAGTACTTGCAAATTACATTAATCAACGGTAACGAAACTGTACAGTGATATTAAATATCTCGCCTGTAAACAAAGTTGCCTGTATTGACTTACTGCCTTATCCATGAATAAATTCATTATGAGGCGATTTATCAAACGTTTGCAGGAGATGATTTTGTTTCAATAGCAAAGCTGTTCGTAATTGAAGTAATTTCAGTCGAAATAAGCAAACTTTGCTTTCAGTCAATGCAATCATTTATGCAAAACTTTCTTGGCTTCCGTAAATAAGACCAATTGTATAACGAATGGAACTATGGGTAAAGTATCATGTGAAGTATTCTTTCAGTAATATTGGGATATGTTAATACACTCTCCAGCAAGCACGAGGGTAATACTGATTTAATAATTTAAGGAAATTCAATCTATCTTTAAATACACGCAGATGTTTTTGTCGTGCTAAAACATTACTTATGGGAAGATAATAACATACATGGAATTGGTCCGCTGTGATTAAGAGTTATGTAAAATATAAATAATAATAGAAAAAGCAAAATATCGGTTTCTGATAGTTCTAGCCAAGCTGGTTCGTCAAATCGGCAATGTGTTATTGGATATTTTACCCGTGTCGTGTCGCTGCAATAAAATATCCTTAGCATATTGATAAACTGGAAAGGCAGTTACATGCACGGGTCGTTTACTAGCAAAGTGATAATAATCATGTTTAACATAGCAGCATATATGTTAATATTATCTCTGTGAAATATGTTGATTAATCTTTATGAAAGCGAGGATGTTTAAAAGAATATAAATTCCATTCTAATCTAACGATATGGATATTAGTATTTTATATATATAATTATTATGTTTGTGTGTGAATATTTCGTGATTCAATTTAAGGTAAGTTGAAAACGCCAGAGGCACTTTTTAAGTACATTTTTTTAATAACATGTCATCATTGTATTTTCTTTTTGATAACTGACTTTCATTGATAAGACTAACATATCCTCGCATCATTACTGATAAAGAGAAAATAATAAAAATATATTCTTGCAGGTCACAAGTAAATAACTTAATTATCTCATATTTTAAAATGTCTATCGGTAATCTTTTAATTTTTAATTCTGACAGAACAAAACTTTTTATATATGCATTGTTATGATATTGTTGCATTCTCCTTGACATAAGAAGACAATGGTACTCGCAAAAGATGGATTTTTTTTGACATTTCTTAGACAACAACAAAATAACCATTTATAATCATTTATTTATCAATGTAATGAAAACCAAGTGTTTAATTTTGCATTGTTTTAAGCGCTTTTTTACAATTTGCCTTAGAGATGTTATTTTTTTGTTATTTTAACAGTATTCAATTTTACTTCTATAATTATGACTTGGGTCATTATTCTTGAATTGAAATTTTCACGTCAACTGTCAAATTTAGGACAAACCAATATAAAATATAATTCATATTCAAAAACATTTAAATAACACTAGATATGGATATACGCTCTGTGTGTATCGTCATGCATAATGTGTTTTATAGATAAAAAAATTATACAATCTCTAAACGCAAGTTCCATGTTGATTATACATACATGTATAAAAAATATACAATCTAAAGTCCAGATTACGGCAAACTCGTGATCTTCATGATTCAACGTTTTTTGTGTATCCTTTGTATATAGCATATGAGTAGTCCTTAACCGGACCCTTCTCATATCAACCTATCAGCTAATATATGCAAATTGTCTGTAAAGTCCAGATGTGTTACGTGTTAAACCATTTGTAAAGTTGCAACCAATTTTATTAAGATGGTTAATTCCAAAGCTTTGCGTCCTCCTTGGTTTGCGTAGCTAGACGTGCTCGCCGTAGTCAGGTCTGTAGATTTATGTCTGATTGTTAACATATAATTTTTTTTCCAAATATATGTATGTCAAAGACACATTATGCAATAAACGCTTTGTATAAGCTGCTAATTGTACCATTGGAATCAATTAATTATTACTGTTTTGACAATATATCTCTAGTAATGTCTGAATATTTGTTACAGCAATAACCACAAAAAATACTTCCAGGCGCTGACCGTGACAAGATTTATACTAAACATTTGATTTAGTGTAATGTAGTGGAAACAAACAGATGCTAACCATCAATACAATACTATCAGTGTTATGTCGAATTATAATTTATAGAATTTAACAACCTGCTAAAGAAGAGGACTGTAACTTTATCTAATGAATAAACGCAGTTTATAATTACATTCAATTAAGAATCAAAGTTTGTGACGACATTCAATGACGAAACATAGGTCGTAACGACATTAAATGACGAAACAAAAGTATTTGACGACATTCAATGACGACACACAGTGTGTGACGACATCCTATGACAAAACACAGTTTGTGACGACATTCGCTGACGAAACACAATTTGTGTCGACATTCAATGACAAAACACAGGTTTTGACGGCATTAAATGACGTAACACAGTTCGTGACGACATTCAAATAAGAAAAACAGTTTGAGACTACAAAAACAGTTTGAGACTACATTCAATTAAAATATAGATAAGCAAGTCGTGTGGTGATTGGCATCATACTCTATTGTAGTCAAAATATCTAATACCTGATAAAAACGATTCATTACACGCGCAGTAGGCAACCAATGACGAAAACACCAGACTAAGTCTTTTTGAGCCAGTTCGTAAGAGGTTCATCTTAACAGCTGTTCTGATACGTATAAAACATCGATATGCGGGCTACTATTAAATTCGTATATTTCGATACAGCTTATAGATATGACGTGTCAACAAGTGCTGCACATCTCAGTATCGCACATATAAAAGTCTAACATTTGATGTAAGACATTTTTGGTGTGTCATTAAAGCTTTGATTAGACTTTTATTGTATAAACAAATGTAATGGTTGCAGCACTGACATGACATTTTGTGTGTCGTTTTAAATGGACACGCAGTAATGTTGATGAATTTTCATTAAACATTTTTATTTTGATATTTTATAACAAAAATGACAAAATCAAATATATCAGTTTTAAAATAAAAAAAGTTCAAACGAAAAATTTGTTTATATATATTTATCTGTGGTTTCTGTGTTTTAAACTATACATGTGTGTATGTTACTATATGTGTAACAGACTATGGCAGGGATATTTTACGCTGTCTCGTAATGAGTTAAGGGTGAGAATAATTATAGACATTAACAAGGTTTACGTTTTCCCTGGTGGCGTCTTGTTCCAGGACAGTATGCCCTGTTGTAACGTATTATCTGTTTATGTTTTGTTCTTATTATGTTATGCTTGTTACAAGGCGTTGCCCCCTGTTGTACCGTATTATCTGTTTATGTTTTGTTCTTATAAAGCTATGTCCCCTGTTTTGACATATTATTTGTTTATGTTTTGTTCTTATTATGCTATGCTTGTTCTAAGGCGGTGACCCTGTTGTAACGTATTATCTGTTTATGTTTTGTTCTTATAAAGCTATGTCCCCTGTTTTGACGTATTATCTGTTTATGTTTTGTTCTTATTATGCTATGCTTGTTCCAAGGCGGTGTCCCCTGTTGTAACGTATTATCTGTTTATGTTTTGTTCTTATAAAGCTATGTCCCCTGTTTTGACGTATTATCTGTTTATGTTTTGTTATTATTATGTTATGCTTATTCCAAGACGGTGTCCCCTGTTGTAACGTATTATCTGTTTATGTTTTGTTCTTATTATGCTTAGCTTGTTCGAAGGCGTTGCCCCCTGTTGTAACTTATTTTCTGTTTATGTTTTGTTCTTATTTTGCTATGCTTGTTCCAAGACGGTGTCCCTTGTTGTAACGTATTATCTGTTTATGTTTTGTTATAATTATGTTATGCTTATTCCAAGACGGTGTCCCCTGTTGTAACGTATTTTCTGTTTATGTTTGGTTCTTATTTTGCTATGCTTGTTCCAAGACGGTGTCCCCTGTTGTAACGTATTATCTGTTTAAGTTTTGTTATTATTATGTTATGCTTGTTTGAAGGCGTTGCCCCCTGTTGTAACATATTTTCTGTTTATGTTTTGTTCTTATTATGCTATGTCCTTTGTTGTGACGTATTATCTGTTTATGCTTTGTTCTTATTATGCTATGCTTGTTCGAAGGCGTTGCCCCCTGTTGTAACTTATTATCTGTTTATGTTTTGATCTTATTTTGCTATGCTTGTTCCAAGACGGTGTCCCCTGTTGTAACGTATTATCTGTTTAAGTTTTGTTATTATTATGTATGCTTGTTTGAAGGCGTTGCCCCCTGTTGTAACATATTTTCTGTTTATGTTTTGTTCTTATTATGCTATGTCCCCTGTTGTAACGTATTATCTGTTTAAGTTTTGTTATTATTATGTTATGCTTGTTTGAAGGCGTTGCCCCCTGTTGTAACATATTTTCTGTTTATGTTTTGTTCTTATTATGCTATGTCCTTTGTTGTGACGTATTATCTGTTTATGTTTTGTTCTTATTATGCTAAGCTTGTTTGAAGGCGTTGCCCCCTGTTGTAACATATTTTCTGTTTATGTTTTGTTCTTATTATGCTATGTTCTTTGTTGTGACGTATTATCTGTTTATGTTTTGTTCTTATTATGCTATGCTTGTTCCAAGGCGGTGTCCCCTGTTATAACGTATTATCTGTTTATGTTTTGTTCTTATTTTGCTATGTTCCTTGTTGTGACGTATTACCTGTTTATTTTTTGTTCCTATTATGCTATGCTTGTTCCAAGGCGGTGTCCCCTGTTATAACGTATTATCTGTTAATGTTTTGTTATTTTTTTGCTATGCTTGTTTCAAGACGGTGTCCCCTGTTGTGACGTATTATCTGTTTATGTTTTGTTCTTATTATTGTGGAAAACGGTACGTGGTCCATCTTTTTGCCGTATTGCTTTTCCCTTGTTCCAAGACGGTGTCGCCTGTTGTAACGTATAATCTGTTTATGTTTTGTTCTTATTTTGCTATGCTTGTTCCAAGACGGTGTCCCTTGTTGTAACGTATTATCTGTTTATGTTTTGTTCTTATTATGCTAAGCTTGTTCGAAGGCGTTGCCCCCTATTGTAACTTATTATCTGTTTATGTTTTGTTATAATTATGTTATGCTTATTCCAAGACGGTGTCCCCTGTTGTGACGTATAATCTGTTTATGTTTTGTTCTTATTATGCTATGCTTGTTCAAAGGCGGTGTCCCCTGTTGTAACGTATTATCTGTTTATGTTTTGTTCTTATTATGCTATGCTTGTTCCATGGCGTTGGCCCCTGTTGTAACGTGTTATCTGTTTATGTTTTGTTCTTATTTTGCTTTGTCTCTTGTTGTGACGTATTATCTGTTTATGTTTTGTTCTTATTATGCTATGCTTGTTTCAAGGCTTTGCCCCCTGTTGTACAGTATTATCTTTTTATGTTTTGTTCTTATTTTGCTATGTCTTTTGTTATGACGTATTATCTGTTTATGTTTTGTTCTTATTATGCTATGTCCCTTGTTGTGACGTATTATCGGTTTATGTTTTTGTTCTTATTATGCTATGCTTGTTCCAAGGCGTTGCCCCCTGTTGTAACGTATTATCTGTTTATGTTTTGTTCCTATCATGGATATGTTATACATAGTGTTTATGGCGTCTTGTTCCAAGACGATGTCCCCTGTTGTAACGTATTATCTGTTTATGTTTTGTTCTTATCATTGTTATGCTAAATATATTGTTTGAGTTCATTCTGCTTTGGTAGCTGTGTCCTGCTCGAATATATACTCTATTGTCAAGTAATATAAACAAACTCCTTAGAGCATCAAGGCGATTTGTGCCTTCATGTTATATATGCACAAAACACATTGATGCACCAAGGGGTCGAAATATTGTTTGACTCTTAATTTCAAAACTCGTTTAATAACATTAGTTTTATTTTTCAGAGTACTATTAATAGTTTCCAAATTTCGGACATTTATAACTTCTTAACGTCTCAATCTGTTTACAAACTGACTGTGTGCATACTGATTTGAGGCATACAAATGAGTACAACCGATTCCATTACCGTCGTGTACTTTTAAAGGAGATAATTTGTTTTGTATTTCATTACCAGATATATAAGGCCATAATAGATTAATTGCTTGATTATCATCCCCGCCCGTCCCCTAGCTCTCATGCCGCACCGACCCATTTTATTTTCATAAAAAAAATATTCAAAATAAAACAAAGTAAAAAAACAAACTAAAATATTTTAAAAATGAAAATAAAAAATAACAATAATAATAATAAAATCCTCCCACCGTCCCTGTTTTTAAGAAAAAATTGGATGATAATCTAGTAATTAATTTATAATGGACTAAACGACACAAAATGAGTTATAAAACATTTTTATAGAGTAAAACTATATAATTTGACATTTCAAAAACAAAATATTTATTATTAAAATAAAATAAATAAAGAATTGAAAATGTTAACCAGTTAATTTATTTTAAGACATAGTAATATTTGATATTAGTGTGTTGTTGGCAGTACACCACTAAACTACCCTACTGCTGTAAAAGTCATAAATACCACTAACGTCAACAACAGTTGTTTAGCAGTTCAACTACCATGATTAGTTTAGTTTAAACAGTATTAGTAAGTACATATATTTAGAATAGTTTAACAATGAAGTAATAAAGTCATACATCTAACACATTATGTGGAAAGTAAACAGAAAAAAGCTTTTGAAGCTTGTAAAAACCATGATTAGTAATACGATAGCAGCATAAAAACACCATAAAATCAACAACAATAATGATAATAATAATGGTAATAATAATAATTCACTGCTTACTTCTTGTTCTGCATAGTAATGCACGGCTATACTGCTGTCGTGGTAAAGTAGCAGTGTAGCCCTATCTTACAGTAGAAGTCGCAGTAACAGTAACACCAAAACATCAACGATAATGATAAAATGATATAAGTATAAAATGCTGCTGTACTTGTAGCAGTGCAGCAGTGCTGTTATACATCGCTGTACCGCATCACTTCACACTGACAGTATTTATACCAATACAAGATGTCTCTTTCTTACCAGTATGGTTAATCTCACCCAGAATGTAATCCTGTTAAATTAATCCCTGTCTTTGGTCTCGGTAATTCTACTTGATTCTTCCCTGTCTTTGGATTCGGTTATCGCGCTTAACTCATCTCTGTCTTTAGTCTCGGTAATCCTGCTTCATTATTCTCTGTCTTTGGTCTCGATAATCCTGCTTCATTTTCCCCTGTCTTTGGTCTCGATAATCCTGCTTGACCATCTCTGTCTTTAGTCTCGGTAATCCTACTTGACTCATCTCTTTCTTTGGTCTCGGTGTTCCTGCTTATTCTTCCCTGTCTTTGGTCTCGATATTCCTGCTTCTTTCTTCCCTGTCTTTGGTCTCGGTATTCCCGTTTGATTAATCCCTGTCTTTGGTTTCGGTAATCCTGCTTGATTAACAACTGTCTTTGATCTCGGTAATCCTGCTTAGTTAATCCCTGTCTTTGGTCTCGGTTATCCTGCTTGATTAATCCCTGTCTTTTGTTTCGGTAATCTTGCTTGATTCATACCTTTTTTTGGTCTAGGTAATCCTGCTTGACTCATCTCTGTCTTGGGTCTCGGTAATCCTGCTTGATTAATAACTGACTTTGGTCTTGGAAATCCTGCTTGATTAATCCCTGTCTTTGGTCTCTGTAATCTTGCTTGATTAATCCATGTCTTTGGTCTCGGTAATCCTGCTTGATTAATCCATGTCTTTGTTATTTTATTATTTTGGTTGCGTTTTGTTCTTTCAATCGATCATTTTCAGATATTTTGTAATCAAACATGGTGAAAGGATATCACAGGGAGTGTGACAATGATTTAGCGGTATCAGTTTTGGATGTTTCAGTTTTTCTTGTTAAACACGTTTCTCTCGAATATAATGATTGATTTATTATTTCATACGTATTACAAGGTTCTATCTTTTCTTATAATTATAGCATCGAGAAAATAAGGTTATATACTATATAAAGTATTTGTAAAAGATAATGTATACTGTTTATATCGTATATAACATTAGAATTGATAAGGACTATACGGAATGTATACATAAATAAAGGTGTATGCCGTGTATTGCATTCGAATCCGAGAGAATGTGTACATGATACGTACCGTCATATAAATAAAGGTTTATTCGTTATATTACAGTTGAATTAATATTGCTGGTTGCGGTATATGACCTTTTAAAAAATAACGTTATTCACAATCAATATATTACACTTGAATAAATACACAGACGACATTTTCTTACAACGTACGTTACTTTCCATACAGAAACTTTATAATATAAAGAAAATGAATTACTTTCCCGCCAATATTAAATTAGTGCATAAGGTTTATTTATTTAGACGGAGAACGCGTCTCATTATAGATAAAAAATAATAACAGTACAAGTTACGTCCTTTATCAACCATTTTTATAGAAGAAACAAATGAGTTTGCCGCCAATATCGAATTACCGTTACCATTTTATTACTTGCTTATATAGTGCCTGTCATATTTATTCGCGGATGCCAAAAAGAGTACACGACATGATGTATTGGTTTATTTCATTTAAATGATTCTAGATTGGCACTACGTTACTCACCTCGTAAGAATACAAATGAAAATAGTCCTGGTACAAATGAACTTGATTTGTCAATGGTTTATATTTTATTCATTGGAAGCTAAGACGTTATTCTGTAATTTTGGACAATAGACCTATGCTTAAGCCGATGTCATGTGCAAGCGAGAAGTTTAAAGTCTGTTGCATATTTCCTTACTTCTTCTATGCGGACTCAGTAGAAACGGGTATGTTTGTTTTCTTTTTATGACCTTAATCGGTGTTTCAAAAGCATTCTTTTATCAACTGCTATTAATGAAAAGTATGTTTTACAAAGAGTATTTTGTTTACCACTACAGAAGGGTTCGGTTCTATTTCTATGCAATCTTGCACACTCCTTGTTTTTTTTAAAAGTTCAATGTATTTTGTCTTTAACACTTGTAGCACGAAAACGAGACATCGTTTATGCACAATTTTACGTCTATTTGAATTTTCTTAGACAGTCCAGACGACATAAATCGTAATATATATAACATGTTGTTGTTTTGTTTTTTTGTACTTTTTTACAGCGTATATATCATCTAACAAAACTCAATTTTACATGTTGATTAATTTTTACCAGATATATTTGTTTGCATGAGGTTTTACGAATTTTTATTCAACAGTATTTCGTTTACTAAGGGTGGATAGCACACACATCGTCCCTAGGACCAGTTAAGCTGTTAACCAGTACACATTTTCTCTGTAAGTCGCTATGCACTTCTCCGCGTATTTATTGCTTTGTGATTTCTAACCATGGTACAATATCGTAGATTCGAACTAGTGACTCCGGGGTTGACTAAAAGCTAGCCAATCACGTCTTCGTCAAAGTACAGAATTGTTGTGTTGTTGTTGTTATTGTTGTTTATTGGTTGGCTGGTTGTTGTTGTTGTTGTTGTTGCTGCTGTTCTTGTTGTTGTTGTTGTTGTTGTTGTTGTTGTTGTTGTTGTTGTTGTTGTTGTTGTTGTTGTTGTTGTTGTTGTTGTAAAAATTAAACAATGATACGAAGGTTGTTTTACACTTGTTTTTATAGTTAACTGATTTACCATTAATCGAAGTCATACTTCTCCAATGATGTTGTTTTTCAATTCCTGATGCAAACGTATTTATTGAAATAAAGGGTGATATATCATTTATTTAGATTACCATTATGTAGTCTGGTATGTAGATTTATGTCTTGTTATTCATAAATAATTATCTCTCTCTACTCGTACAGTCCAGACATATAACGTGCTAAACCTTTATGTATAATTTATGGTTGAATCTATAGTTGAAACCATTTATATTGAGGTGGCTAATTCTATAGTATAGTATTGTTTGCATTGTAGCAAGGCGAGCTCGCTGTAATCCGGTATGTTGATTTTTTGACTGGTTGTTCATAAAAAAATCTTAATATATGTTGTATATATATAATTTGCATTGGGAAAGAAGAAGTTGAAGGAACTGACGTTTTATTTTATTAACTCCTATATATCTACACAGCAGTAAAACCGATTGAGTGTATTTTAATTTTGTTGGATTACTCACATTAAATTAATATGTAATTCTAGATGGACTTCATTAAACTTCTTTTTCCCAATATCTATATCCGTATTGCTGGAAAACAATACGTTCTGAATGTATTCAGAGAGATAATTAATTAATACACAAAAACAATACCGAATTTTTTTAAAAAAAATATATATATTTTATACATATACATTGTATATATATATATATACATATTTTGTTTTCATAAAGGGGGGTAATTAAATATATACACATATCAAACATTGTTTACTTGCTTCTAAAATGATCCCAAAAATCGGAAGAACTGTTGTTGTAAATTCTATTATCTCCCTTTACACAATAGCACATTATTCTGGTTTCACTGTGTCCTCTTGATCTCCTATAAGCTATCAGTACATGTATGTTCATTGCCCCTAAACTCCACACATGTTACAAGTTAAATGTTGATTTATCTTTATAATATATTGCTGAAGCCATTTCTATAATCTAGATTCTGTAGTTTTGTGTACATGGTTTGAACTGTAGCTAGATGCGCTTGCAGTGTTCTGGGTGTACACTGTTTGAACTGTAGCTAGGCGCGATTGCAGTGTTCTGGGTGTACATGGTTTGAACTGCAGCTAGGCGCGATTGCAGTGTTCTGGGTGTACATGGTTTGAACTGCAGCTAGGCGCGCTTGCAGTGTTCTGGGTGTACATGGTTTGAACTGTAGCTAGGCGCGCTTGCAGTGTTCTGGGTGGACATGGTTTGAACTGTAGCTAGGCGCTATTGCAGTGCTCTGGGTGTACATGGTTTGAACTGTAGCTAGGCGCGCTTGCAGTGTTCTGGGTGGACATGGTTTGAACTGTAGCTAGGCGCGCTTGCAGTGTTCTGGGTGGACATGGTTTAAACTGTAGTTAAGTGTGTTTTACAAAACTACTTACGACAAAAATCGCCGTAAACTAACAATTATTCATAATATTTTTAATGTTCATCCAAATGAAGCCAAGTTGGCCCAAATCATGCAGAAAATAACATATTTTCTGAAAATATCATCATTTTAAATTTTGATCCATATTAGAACACACAACGTTTTTTTGTGAATCGTCGTAAGTCAAATTTCCATTTTTTTGTGGAATTTTTAAATTTTGATTTACATATAGAATGATTGTATTTCCAGAAAATATATCATCTCTGCATCAATTGAGCCAACTTGGCTTCATTTGGATAAACAATAAAATTAATATGAATAATTGTTGGTTTACATTTACGTCGATTTTGCCGTAAGTATTTTTTTGGATCACACTCCTGGCCTGTATATTTAGGTTTTGTTGGTCACAAATAATCATCCCAATATATATATATATATATATATATATATATATTATTATTATTATTTTTATTATTATTATTATTATTATTATTATAATTATTATTATCATTATTATTATTATTATTATCATTATTATTATGCAACTCTAGCATTTGCAATGGCGTAACTTGAAACACACGTATTACTTAAATTTCACAGTATTGAAATCGTATATATAAGTTTACTACTGTTTTTTTATTAAAACGATTTATACTTTTCAGACGCCTCCGAAACCAATAGAAACAGTTTTGATCTGATGTTAACAAGCATACAAACATGGCTCGGTGGTTACCGTTGCTGGTAACACTGAATGTGTATGGCCTATGTAAGTAATTCACCTTTGAATATGTATCATATATGTGTGTAAGCAGAGAACATTAAACATATTTGTTTCTAATCATAATCAAGTTTATACTTATTTACTTAAGCTTGATTGCGATGTAAACATGGAGCTTTTATGAACCGCTCTCGCGTCCACACCCTGGGTAAAACCAGCTCATTGTTTTTATAAGCGGCATCGGGTCGAGCTAAGGACCGAACCTGCAACCTCTGGCGTGAGCGACCAATACACTATCCGCTACTACTACTTTTTATGGATTTGGAATTATGGATTTGGATAGGGATGTAGCGTTTGCAGCATAATATGAGGTCAATTTTGTCACCACCTTCCTTGGGTAGAGCAACTCAAATGGGGTGTCTATGGAAATGAATGAACACTTATATAGCGTAATAGTTTAATATCTATCCATGCATTCTCTCATTTAACATCTCGTACCATCTATTAATCTAGCATGTATTCTAACACAAACAATAAACATTATCATGATACTTAAAATAAAACAATTAATATAGAATTCGTTTGCTGATTTTCTGTCAGTTATTTGGTTAAACTTTACAAAATGGATGTGACATAGTTCTTAAAAGACTGTGATTATCCTGAAGAAGGCGAAAGCCGAAAATTTGTGAAAAAAAGAGTTTATTATAGACATTGATATTATATTTTATATTATGGTTAATTTGCAATAAACAATTTTTATCCCAGAATGCATATTTTATATAATGACCATAATATAAAAGACCAATTTCAGGCGTATCCGTAAATGATAGTGCCATCCGAAATAGGGTCATTTGTAGTATAATAGTAAATAGTTACATTAGCTGTTCTCGACAAGGTTGCTTCCGTTTGTGCGCAGAATTGGCAAACGTTCTAACTGTATTAAATACTTTCAATTTTTCTAATCATATAAAACATTTGGTAACATTTACTAAAGAATATTAACAAATATAATTACCTGAATGTATATAAAAAATGTCTAATATGAACAAATGGCGTAATGATCTATAACAAGGGAAATCAGAAGGACATCTATTTAGTGAAAAATCCGTGCACTGTTATTTTTAGAACATAGTCCTAAAGGGATGTAAAGTTTACTTAAAGCTGCACAAACACATTTATCTATCAAGATAAAGGCCTAGTAGATAATAAATATCATGAGAAATATTTTTGACACAGCTAATTTAGAAACAATGTATACTTTCTTCTTCAGACCTATCATTGATTGCAGTGACATATTTGACAATTGTGTGCTTTTCACATCGATTGTGAAATAAGTTTCCAAAGCTTAAAATCACACTCGATGTAGTCCTGGATAGAACCCGCACTAAGTACTAAAATGTCTTTCTCAAGGACATAAGAATTCCGAAGCTTGAACGTATACAATTACCTCAGATCTGAATATGTGTTTTAATGCGCCCTCTGCGATTGACTGTAAAAATTGTGATTTTTAACATATACTATTATCTCAGATCTAAGTATTTGTTCCAATACGCCGATATTAATTTTAAGAATTCAGAGGTTTTAACATATACTATTATCTTAATCAGATTAGTTGTTCCAATACGCCGAGATTAATTTTAAGAATTCAAAGGTTTTAACATAATATTATTTCAGATCTGATTATTTGTTCTAATACCCCGAGATTAATTTTAAGAATTCAGAGGTTTTAACATATACTATTATCTCATATCTGATTGTTTGTTCTAATACCCCGAGATTAGTTTTAAGAATTCAGAGGTTTTAACATATGCTATTATCTCAATCTGATTAGTTGTTCCAATACGCCGAGATTAATTTTAAGAATTCAAAGGTTTTAACATATACTATTATCTCAGATCTGATTATTTGTTCTAATACCCCGAGATTAATTTTAAGAATTCAGAGGTTTTAACATATACTATTATCTCATATCTGATTATTTGTTTAATACCCCGAGATTAGTTTTAAGAATTCAGAGGTTTTAACATATGCTATTATATCAATCTGATTAGTTGTTCCAATACGCCGAGATTAATTTTAAGAATTCAAAGGTTTTAACATATACTATTATCTCAGATCTGATTATTTGTTCTAATACCCCGATATTAGTTTTAAGAATTCTGAGGTTTTAACATATACTATTATCTCATATCTGATTAATTGTTCCAATACGCAGAGATTTATTTTGATACCCAAGATTAATTTTAAGAAATCAGAGGTCTTAACATATAGTATTATCTCAGACCTGAATATAGTTCCATTACGCCGCGATTGATTTTAAGAATTCAGAGGTTTTAACATATACTACTATCTCAGATCTGATTATTTGTTCCAATACGCCCACTGTGGATGACAGTAAGAATTCAGAAATTTAAGCATGTACTAGATCTATGATCTCAGATCTGATTACAATACGCACTCTGTGGATGACCGTAAGAACTCAAAATTTTAAACATGTACTACTACCTCAGATCTGATTATTTGTTCCAATACGCCCTCTGTGGATGACCGTAAGAAGTCAGAAGTAAAAACATGTACTACTCTCTCATATCTGGATATTTGTTTTAATACGCCTTCGGAAAATTCGTTGACAATTAGTAATATGAGTTATATGCGTATTTATGTTATTATAAACAACGTCAGTACGGTGAAACTGGAGCTGATGGAAAACAGATTTCCTGTACTGTTGATAAACCGAGATCCAATAATATTGATAAACAAACTAGTAATATTATCTAAAAAAAGTGTACACTTATTTTCATAAATACTTATTGATTTCATGACAAGTGCATTGCTGAGTGAGTGCTGGATTTGTCAGATAACATATATCTACCTTTTCCGATTATACTATTAAACATATTCACGTCTTCGTTCGTTCCTCGCTCATGTGTTTTAATCAAAGTTCGAATGACAGTTTCCCGCAGTTTATTACTGTTTATAGGGAGTTTTAGTTTTAATAGTTTTAATTTGTTCATGCTTGCTTTGCGCTTTTGGTGAAGTATCCCTTTGCATAATATTATTATTTACAGTGTTAATATCTACCAAAATAATAGATCGGACAATTTTATACTTGCTGTTATGTGTTTAGAAATAAATTAAATGAATCATGAATAATATAATTTTCATGCTGTTTCTTTTTTGTAAAGGAATTATATTGTATTGATGAATGTATATGTAACATACAAAGTAAACCCGTATATGCTGCATACACGGTAGACCTGTATGACTTGCATGTACGCTAGATATGTATAATATGCTTTATACAATCAGTACCCTGGTTTCAGTACCCTCTGTGCTGGATTTTCCTTTTTTCACCAATGTTACTAAAAAAACTTACCCCCTGAGATATTTTTTTTTTAAAAAGTTCTCTCAGAGGGAAACTGTCTGGTTAAAAAAATAAGGAAATCTGTGACGGGTTACGCTAACTTTAATTTTCTTTTCAAAATAGTTATACAGGTACATGAATCATGCTTTTCATTTCCATAGAAACAGATACCTATCGAAAACGACGCCAAAACTCCCTCCTCAGAAGGTTCTGCCCCATTCCACCAAAGTGAAGGGAGATACCTGACAGTATACCTCGATATGATGCATGTACGGTAGATACTGTACAGAAATAAATCTCATAACGAGACTTATTATACATAACAAGTTTTGAAAAAAAAATCACTTTCGTTTGAATCGATTACTTTACTACTCAAATCATTACGGTATCGTTTCAATATATAAGTTACTAACCCATTTAATAATGCGATGCATATCATTTTTTCCGTTGTTACATATCGAATTCCTTCATCTAATATTTTAGTGTTACATGTTAAAGATAAAAGTTTCCAAAGAAATAGATACAAATATAGACTCACGTGCTTCTTTTCAACAAATATAAGTTTTAAAGTTCTGGGAAATCCGTATTATTTTTTATCAAATATGGTTATATGACTTTTGATCGTCATACATGAATTATCCTACAAAACACATACCAGCACAACGACATATCAGATATACACACAAGACAACACGGTCATGACATAACATTTATAGCATATACATGAACAGAACGTATATATTCCAAATAACCAAATATAGTTTAATAAATGTTAGCCGGAAGTAGTTGATACAGCAGTCGGGTACTCGAGATTTTGATTGTGATGCCTTTACTTATATAGCGTAATAACTACAATCTGGGATGGTTCACTGCAGCTTCCATACAAATGATTATCCAGTATAAAGTATCCAGTATAAAATACAAAGTGTATGTCCTAAATTAGCAGCAGAAATGTAACCAGTCTGGCTTCCCCATCATAAAGTATTAAGATAAAAGAAGAAGTAACTGTGTTACAGCTATACTTCTCTATCAACAAGATTGTTCATGTTAATTTATACACACAACTATTTACTGAAGAATTGTACTAGAATGTCTTCATTAACATCAGTAATGTTATCTGGTGGCTATACATCACTTACACGAATAATGAGTTCCAGTTACATCCCCAACTGATTGTTTGTTATCAACTAACCACTGATTTATCCAGCAGTATATATCAATATAAAAAGCCGATGAAACATGTGTTTCGTGTCTTTTGAACGAGTCATGTATCCGATTTCTCAAATCAAATTCTTCTTCTCCATTTTCAATGCTTTACAACGCATAAAATGCATTACATGACTGCGGTATATTAGTCTAACCACTGGATGTTCGTTCCAATAAATTACATTTTATCTTGTATTTAGCATGCACATAGGATTTGGAATATTTGTTCTTAAAGGATGTGTAATGGTTGTGTGTGTTTATTACGCATTGTCACGGAACAAACGTTTTCAACGTCTTTAATATTGCTTAAAATGATACAAAACTATTACATGATTTCCCCACGCATTTGTATAACACTGCATTAATTTAAAAGCTTTTATTTATTATTCGATTAAACCTGATTCCATTCAAAGTTTGATTGAAAATTAAAAAAAACCACATCATTACAAATTGATACGCATCACTGATGGCAAATCATGGTTGCCTGGTGCAATGCATTTTGTTGTGTTAACTACCATATCGTGTACATCCACTGTGACAAAAAAATTAATGGTTTTACGTTTTTACGTTTTTACTTCTAATTTTCATTGATAACTGTTTCGTTAATATGATACTCATTTTATTTATTTCATAAACGATATTCAAAAAGAAGATAATCTGAATTAAAACCAACTTCCAACTTACAAAACATATGTATTTGCGCATTTCATTTTTTGAATCTATATAAAATAGAAGTAAATTCCATGCCAAGTGAGAAAAACAATACTTTTTTTTTTTTTGGTGAATAGAAATAAAATTGACTTTGTTCAAGATAATGTCTAATGGTTTAATAACTTGAAGGCTTTGGCAAAATATACCGTACATGTAATGCCTCGCATTCCCGTCGTGATTTTAGTTTATGTTTCATCTGAACTAAGTCCAACTAATTTCACATTAGAAAATATAGTTCCTACTTCAAAAATAATTTTGAAATGAATTACATAAATAAGAACAATGATAACGCTGATAATATTTTTTTATTAACTTAATAACAACTACAACCTGGTCATTTGTACTTGATGGATCTCTAGATGTTGCTGCTAAATCTTTTATTGATTTGATGACATTATGTATTTCATCAAATATTGTAAAAATTCGTCCAAAAGACAAACCATGGTACAACTCTAAACGAAATTAGGCAAACATCATGTAAGCGCAATAGACACATTTAGCTCTCCGTACATAAAAATAAATAAAGTTTTTTTTCAATTTCTAAGAAATAAAATCAATACCTTGAAGAAAAAGGCACTGAAACAGAAAAATTCTGATATTTTACGTAATGTTATTGTAAGTAAGTCCAGTGGCCCTGACGCAATAAGTCATTTAGTTAACAGAAACATCTAGTACTATTCGTTATCCAGTTTGTACATAACCTAACCGATCTCTCAAATAAAACATATATCCAAAATGCTTGGAAATTAGCAAATACCATTATTAAAAAGGAGCAAAATAATCACCATCGAACTGAATCGTGTAAGACAAATAAGGAACGTCAAATATTTATTCACATTTACAACTATTTACATATGAACAAAATTTTAATTGTCCATTCAATGATTTATCGACTAATTGATATTTTACTATTAAATTTGCAATGTTTTCGATAGTAAAATGAATACACATGTACTATTAGGTATTGTTAGATTTTAAACGTATTTGGTTGCGTGGTATTTAATTTGATATCCGACTATTTGAAAATCCGTAAACAGACGGTATTTGTTTTTTTTTCTGAAATGAAATATTTAAATGCTGGCTTTTAAAGACCTTTTTCGTTTTTAATTTATGTACGTGATATTGACGACTCTTTTATAAGTGAAACAAGCATGTGTATAACGATAATTCTTTTGTCGTATCTTCAGAGGACACAATATATATATAAACTTTCATTCAAAGTACTCGGTCCAATGAGAATAATTAAATTCATAACCCTTTACTAAAAATACAGATATTATCTTTGCATTATCTAAGAATACGCATTAATAATGTGGGTTGATGTAATGAATACAATACGAATGTGATAACCTAAAAATAATCAATATGAAGCTGCGGGAATCGTTACAGGCAACCATATTCTGTTTCAATAGAAAAATTAGTAAATGAAATTTGTTGGGTTTATCTTGAAGATGCAAAACATATTACTGGTTTACAAAAGAATCATGGGGATTCACAAAGCTATTTGGAAAACCATTTTCCCTTCAACTATATCCGAGTCAAATCCGTATACTCTAAGAACATTTCTAAATAGACTCATAGATAAAATACACACTATCTCTAAAACTATGAAATACATGTTATAGCACCGGCACCGCTTATTTCCTTTACATATTCTTTATCCTTGACTATAATAATATTGCTAACATCTCCATATAAAATACTTAGTGGGTGAAATGATCTTGTCGAGTTATATAATGTAATCTTTTGGTTCTATGCGTTGTACATTTGAAAATAATGCTCAGCGTCTTCAACATTACCACAATGTGAACAACAAGAATCAGTTCTGATATGATTACGAAACAGGTCATTATTTAAATTACTGCAATTATTTCAAAAGCCATTAATTATATTAGATAACGCCTTTTTAAGATGTCATGGTCACCATTTTATTGTTTCATTTGTTATAATTTGCCACTATTCTAGATTATTGTAACATATTCAATTGGTCGTTGAAATAATCTAAAAAATGAGTGATGTCTACCAAAATCTCTTCTTTTAGAGAGGAATCTGATAAGTCATGCACTCGAAATTGTAAATTAATACACACATACCTCTGTGTATACATAGCTAATCAATAAATAATATATTTTAGCACACTGAAACATAAATAATAGGTATTAAAAAACTGCTTTACTATAACCACTTCTACTATTTTATCCATACCGGGACAGATAACATTGAAGTTTTAAGGGTTAATATTTCATGATTACAACTAAGACTTTCTGTAATACCAGTCAAAGCCACAAAATCGGCAAATCAAATTGTTCTAACGTTTGAATGTTTCTCATGCGTGACTGTCATGTGTTATCCAAGCATCACTTGTCATTATTGATACATTTTCTCTTTTTTTCTGTTGTTTCTTGAGAATAGAATAGTTCATTGCTAACTTTTCCCCACGATAATCATGCACAGTATTGCACTGATACTGTATGTATTGACTACAGACTGATACGTTAACGTATGCCAAAAAAGCCCGATGACAGTTTTCCGACAGCTTAATCGCAGCCAGATCTTGCATTAATGAATATTAATGTACCACGGTTAGACTTTACGTGAAATTCATTTTGATTAAATCCTAAACATAAATTGGCATCAATCTTATGTCAATGATTATCGAAGGAATAGCTATATAATTACAATTCGGAGAGGCATGAATTCTAAGCTTGGTATACCCGATACTCTTTTAAATGAGAACACGGGACCGACTTTCGCAGTCAGTAACGTCTTTGACTGTCAATCCAGGGATCGTGTGTTTGAATCCCCGCCCAGTCCTAGTCTCTTTGATGATTGGTTATGAACTTTGTTTTTCAACCATGGGATATTTACCTCTGAATGCGTGGCGAAGTGACTTGCAGAATTAAGGCATTTCTTGTAACGAATTACTGCCAAGCAGACTGGAGAATATTCACCTAAATATTAGAAGATAAACGATATGTTGGTTTGGAGTTACATTTAACTTATATTAACTGTTGACAAAATGTCCAATCAATGTTTTAAATGTATTTTTAAATTTACCCATGACTTTCCGTTTTATTATTTGAATGCACTAATTGATGTTTAATAGTGTTCACCTTTATTTAAACAAATAATACTAAATTACTAGTATACATTCAAAACAGGAAAACTTTAAATTAATTCCATGAAGAAATTCTAATTCATTCTACGGAGACCTGAACTTAAATTCATCAATATTTTGAGTCAGACCTAAAATTTCAAAAAAATTATATTTAGCTAACATTATATTAAACAAGCAAATTATTATATTTAGTTGCCGAAACAAGCAGTTTTAATGATTTTTTAACAGAACATATTACATAATCACATTTTTACCCATACTTGTTTGTTTACAGGGTTTTCAAAAATGTAAGATTTTGAGTCTGTGTCCGATTCTCAGACTCAAATTATTGATGAATTTAAGCCCTGTCCTTTAAACGCAAAAAAAAATGTTTTGTTTGCATTGATTACGTTTGTGCTGATTTTTTTTAAATGTAATGTCAACTAATGGAAATGTATTTTCTTTACAACGACTCTTAAAGCCCCCGAACTCATTAGAGTACTTTAATAATGATACACATAAAACTGCCTTTATGTATAATATAATCTATTTTACATTTTGTCATCCACGCTTTGTATATGACATTGACATTCTCAAAGTAATAAGCTACGGTTCTTACCTCGTGTACATTACAAATTATAGATATCCTGACTAAACTTAATTCAATACAACCAGTAAACAATACGGAAGAACGCCATATTTTTAGAAAATGACATAAAACCAACAAAGACCAATATATTGTGTATGAAGATATTGATATATTTTCAGGTAGCTGCATTAGGTGTTATGAATGCGACACAATGAGCAACCCAGCCTGTGGTGTAGATTTCAAATCGTATCAGTTCGAAGCACAGTCATGTCGAGGACGCAAAGTTAAGTGTGGCCTGCAACGACAGGAAGCCATGCTTAAAAATGGTAAGTACTATTCTACAATGTGTCGTCATTGTTCAATGCAAAATAGTTCGTAACCATGTCAATTTTATTTCAGTGTTCACATCTTAAGAACTTTTAATTTCTTGATTCATCTTTGATATCTCAGTCAGTTTTATGTTATGTTGTTTTGCTAATTAGTTATAATAAGATTATGGGTCTATAGTACTAATTCGCAATTAATGACAAACATAGTTAATATAATTATCTTTTTTTATATTTGTAAAGCACAAATCTGAATCATGAATCAGCTATACCTTAATATAAAACTATTTTTTCAAAAGAAATGCTATTTTATGTTTAACTTTCACTTTTAAACTATTTGTTTTCATCTCTATCTGCCAGCCTTCCTTGTACAATGTAACAGTTACTGTTACACAATTTCATTGAACAGTTCGTCTGTATAAATCAAAGTACTTAAAGGTACTGATAGCTTTCCTTTAATAAGTATAACTACGACTACACAATTTGATTTTAGCGTGTTTATGTAACAGTTTTAAAAATGACATAAAACAATGTACATAAATATGTTTATTGGTTCATGTGTTGCTGCTTGGGTATATAAAATACATGCAAATAAAATGAAATTCAAGGAATACAAATGTAGTCCACGTTGCGTTTGATAATTTGTGTGGTGATAAAGACTGCAAAAACTACTACCAAATTTGATTGAAGCGTTTTTATGTAACAGTTTTAAAAATGACATAAAACAATGTACATAAATAAGTTTATTGTTTCATGTGTTGCTGCTTGGGTATATAAAATACATGCAAATAAAATGAAATTCAAGGAATACAAATGTAGTCCACGTTGCGTTTGATAATTTGTGTAGTGATAAAGGCTGCAAAAACTACTACCAAATTTGATTGTAGCGTTTTTTGTAACAGTTTTAAAAATGACATAAAACAATGTACATAAATATGTTTATTGTTTCATGGGTTGATGCTTGGGTATATAAAATACATGCAAATAAAATGAAATTCAAGGAATACAAATGTAGTCCATGTTGCGTTTGATAATTTGTGTGGTGATAAAGGCTGCAAAAACTACTACCAAATTTGATTGTAGCGTTTTTATGTAACAGTTTTAAAAATGACATAAAACAATGTACATACATATGTTTATTGGTTCATGTGTTGCTGCTTGGGTATATACAATACATGCAAATAAAATGAAATTCAAGGAATACAAATGTAGTCCACGTTGCGTTTGATAATTTGTGTGGTGATAAAGGCTGCAAAAACTACTACCAAATTTGATTGTAGCGTTTTTATGTAACAGTTTTAAAAATGACATAAAACAATGTACATACATATGTTTATTGATTCATGTGTTGCTGCTTGGGTATATACAATACATGCAAATAAAATGAAATTCAAGGAATACAAATGTAGTCCACGTTGCGTTTGATAATGTGTGTGGTGATAAAGACTGCAAAAACTACTACCAAATTTGATTGTAGCGTTTTTATGTAACAGTTTTAAAAATGACATAAAACAATGTACATAAATATGTTTATTGTTTCTTGTGTTGATGCTTGGGTATGTAAAATACATGCAAATAAAATGAAATTCAAGGAATACAAATGTAGTCCACGTTGCGTTTGATAATGTGTGTGGTGATAAAGACTGCAAAAACTACTACCAAATTTGATTGTAGCGTTTTTATGAAACAGTTTTAAAAATGACATAAAACAAGTACATACATATGTTTATTGTTTCATGTGTTGCTGCTTGGGTATATAAAATACATGCAAATAAAATGAAATTCAAGGAATACAAATGTAGTCCACGTTGCGTTTGAAAATTTGTGTAGTGATGAAGACTGCCAACTTTGATTACGACGAAATAATTAGGGCTTTTCCTTTGGCATAAAGCCAGACTAAAATAACATGAACCAGACGATTGAAAGTGCATATTGAAAACAACGATTCCGATATTTTACTTGAAAGGAATGTGTTACCCTGTGCCAATATAGTATGCCGTCTCAAGATCACTTACTTTTCACCGCTAAGGTTCGAGTCCCGCTCACTCCAAAAACTTTATGTGCGAAAGTTTCGTGTTACTTGCGAAAGAACGGTGGTTGTAAATATTACAAATGTTAAAGTAATAAATGTGTTATATATTTCTTATTTACCTAACTGGCAGTTATATTTAATTCGGAAATATTTTTTCAGTAGGTTTTACAGTATCATACTATTACATTTTCTTTTTCTTTTAGACAAATCCGTCGGTATTCTGAGGAGATGTTATCACTTAGGTCAACTTGGTCCAGCAATTAATGAATCAGACGGCTGCAGACGACTTCAAACACCTCCGTATAATTATACGTTTGAATTCTGCTTTTGTAGCGAGGATTACTGTAATGCAACATCGAGTGTGTTTAATAACGTCATCAGGATCGTTTTATGTGCCTCACTTGTGATTGGTGTGTTATTGACTAAGCGGCAACACGAATCCTAGATTAGTTTGATAATGTGAAAAAACTAATTATGGAGCATTAAAAGGATTTCTGTTTAAAGCTATCACGTTAAAAATACTGTGTGAAGTTCCGTTCTGGCGATTGGTTATAACTTTTGTGTTACTCGAAGAGGTAAAATTGACCATTTTAAGATAACAATGTGTGCTATATTTTAGATTATGCATAGACGTTTTAATCTTAACGCGATGGAATTTTGAGATAGATGCAGATTTGAATCATGACCTTGATTTAGAGCATTATATTCCAGATAGTAATAAG
Source organism: Panopea generosa (assembly GCA_029582155.1). NCBI lineage: Eukaryota > Metazoa > Mollusca > Bivalvia > Adapedonta > Hiatellidae > Panopea > Panopea generosa. The sequence goes on along the minus strand of CM055902.1, from coordinate 40,740,205 downwards.
TATCCGAGTGTTACCCGCTACTACGTTGATTAGTTACTTCAAAAGGCTTGATTTTGATTCCATACGTAACAATAAGGCATCGAGTCACATTCCGTGAATAAGTACTTCGTTATTTTTAGATGAATAACTTTAATTCATAATTGTTATTGAGAGTTTTATAATCCAGACAAAATAAGAACTACGACCTTACCTGGATTTATATCATCTGAGATGTTGAATGTAATATATTGATTGTAATTTGGAACATATTTATAAGGAATAGACAGGCTTTTTCGAGGAGAAGGTTTTTGACTTATTACTTTTATTCATGACAGTTTTGATATGCTGTACTGTGGTTAATTATTTAGGTATTTTGGAAGGATGAAGTTTGGATTCGATCCCAAGCTCGACCGGGTACCTCTCAAAAAAAGAACACTCAGTACTGGCTCAACCTAGGTAGCGGACTCGAGTACGGTTCATATGAGCTTTGACTCTCTTTTGCAATTGAACTAAATTAAATTAGTATAAACCAATATAGTTTGGCCTTATCTTGTGGTAAAATAGTTTGATTTATGACAGGATAAAACTATAAATCATTAATGTTGTAATTTGATTGAAGCTTTTTAATTTGGGATAGAAATGGTATTCCTGTCTTACTTTGACTGATTTATTTGTTATTTGTAATTATGGTTTGGATAGGACTTAATATTCCGTCCTGACTTGGCAATGATTATTTTCTTTAGTGTTAGAGAGACGATTGGAGTGTTTAGTTATTATTATGATTTAGTACATTGTATTTCGGAATGGACATTATGTTCCGTCCTTCCTCAGTTTGAATGAATAAATAATGACATGTCTATTTTTGCTTTTATAAATAACATGTAATAAATTAATTAATTTATGTATTTATCTTTGTAATATATTTTAAAAATAGTTAAACGTTTCTTGCTCGAATTTGATTAATCATATGTTCACAATCGGCTCAGCTCAGTTCCTCCACGTGAAATATCGAATTAATTTCAGACTTGGCCAAACATCAACATAGCGTTTAACTAATCATTGTGAATGACGTAGTATTCAGATGTCGGCATCGTATGATGACAAAATCAAATGCAACAGGGGAACCAAAACACTTTCTATGGCGCGAATTTAAATAATGTGGCCATTTTACTGCAATAAAACTTGGACCAAATGCATGACATTTAAACATCTTATACACCTGTCTCGACTATAGCTACCACCTGAATTAACATAACTTTGTTTGAAGTAACATTTTTTCCACTTGGAATTCCCCAGGCGTAAATATAGCTTCCAACACATTGAAACGATGCACTGAGTTTGTGAACTTGATATTTTTACTACATTGAAGATGAAGTCTGTACTTAATTTATCTTAATAAATCTTAATTATTGTTGACAGGAAGACACCATATTCTGTGGCCATTTCTCATTTAGATTGTGACTTCATATATAAGAACCTAATTTAGACGGCATTTGTGTACCTGGATGGTCTCGTTGGAATAACCGGGTTTAAGGGCCACAATATTCACACAATGTATCTTGGATATACAAACATCAATCCGCTTCTTTCTGCTCTTGCTTTCTTTTTCTGTAAGACGTTTTTCTTCTTCATAAGAGATACTTTGAAGAGGTAAAAACTCTTTTTAAAAATTGCATTGTGACATGTAAAATACATTTATTGACATGTAAAATACATTTATTGACCAGATAAACATGAAACCCATACAATGCTGTGTCTTACAGGTTTTATTTTTCGAAATGGCTCAAAATTCGCGAATCACCTCTTATATATGCAGTTTGATTTACAGCATCTTGGAAAACCCATTTCTTCTCGTTCTTAACTTCTCATGAAGTGAAAAATAAAGGTAAATGTACAATTTCTGCATGATCAAAGAAGTTCATATTCGTGCTCATTAATTATTATAATATTAAACTTGAGCCGTTGTTAAAAATTAAATAATGCTCAACAAAATCTAACATAAATATATTTGCCATATCGATAAATGAACATTGTCTATGCACGTATCGACCTTAATACAATACATTACTGTTCGATGAAATACCTTGCTGCAATATTGGAAGATAACTTAATTTGTTGTTTTAGACAAAGTTTTCATGATTTATATAGGTAAGTTAACTTGCAGTGCACATGCATAATACATTTTTATTTCATCTAAAACTCTATGAGCTTGTGGGCATTTATTGACTATGCAATTTTGTCGTTTAATTGCATTATGATAGCAGTTGTAGTTTGTTTAAAATCCATTAGGCTAAACGCATACAGTGAGTCATATACAACAATATTTCATGATGTACCTTTTCAAAATACTTTTTGATTGATATACATATGCAATTCACATATATACGCCCAGATAAGGAGCACATGTATTTGTTTCTGTGCCATTTTATGGGGTTAAACGCCATTTTCAACACATTTTAGGTTATATATGGCATATCCAGTTTTACTGGTGAATGAAGACCTCAGACTGAGTCAGACTGAGCAGAACCACCGTTCTTCAGCAAGTAACTGGAAACTTTCTCACATAAAGTTTTTGGATCGAGCGGGACTCGAACCTACGACCATAGCGGTAAAAGGTAAGTGATCTTGAGACGGCGTCTTACACCACTCGGCTACGGAGAATCCCGAGCACATATTTATATATTTGGAGCTAGTATCACAGCAATATAATGCACAGAATTTATATTTTTAAAATATCTCAAATATATGTCTCGAATCGGATAAGTAAAAAACAATGTTTAAGTTTATCATCAAATAAGACAAATATTATTATTCGTGTTTTAGGCAAAGAGACAATTACGCATGACCAATGTTATATATATCACCAGCATTACATAACCATGGTATATGTGTTTCTGCATAGTCTCTCGTTGATTGTAAAATAGATTATCATTGGCTTAAGCTGAACATAAATATTAAAGATTATGTCAACTCTTATATGGATACAAAGTGTCACGTGAAAAAAATCGTTGAAATAAATAAAAATATTATTCAAGTAAAGCTTTTCCTCCCAAGGACACAACGAAATAATGTTAGTTGTAGACTTCTTCAACTATTGTTCTAGTCACATGGTTTAGCTAATTTATCTTCAGGTTTTATTAATAAATTAACTATCAGGGGATTTACCTTCTTAGTGGTAAAATTAAACGTTTTACTTATGAAGAAAAAACATATTTTACTGCAAAAAAAAATTAATTATCTATGCAAAATTAGTGTTGCCGCAAAAGCAAACATCAAAATATATTGGCATAATTTTTGATATGCGTAAACTATTGTGATAAACGTTTAACATTTTAATATTATAGAAACTTGCCAAAAAATTACATCAAATTTTAACATATATTTCTGTTGTCGTTTCTTTTTAAACTTTATTCATCATTTCTTTCGAAAATTGTTTGGTTGATACAAGCACTCAACAATAAGTTTGAAATCAAACGACCTTTTGAACGAAGACATTGATTGTTTCCCACAACAGCTCACTTGATAAATGATCTAAGAAGTGATTGATCGAGTTTTTATTCCTTAAGAACATGACACAACCTACATATTGAATAGGGGAGAACATTACAGAACATATAAAATGATCGAGCATGTTGTGTTCGGATTTCATTAACACGACAGTTGTCGATTTTGGTTAAATGATATATTCTTCTGCCAAATGTATAGGACAATAAACATGGATGTACAAGAGCTACTTTTGATAAACATTCGCTTAAATTATTTCGCATAGCTGCAAAACTACGATATATATGATGACGTGCAAACCCCTATTTTGTTTAATGTTAGGAGAAAGGATAACTCCGGCATTACATCATACAAGGATTCACGTAACACATATATGCAGTCATACGTACCAAATGCAATCATATTTTATATTCATCAATTTTATTGCTATAATAGAAGAAATTCACCCCGTGAAAATAGTAACGTCGTACGTGTTCAAAACGTTAAAACACGTAGATAAATATTGTTAACGTTTTAGATATTTTCATATTGTTACACGTTCATAAGTGTTGATATATTTATTTAATATGTGGTAGGTTTTATGTCCTTAACGAACTCAAAAATCTATCTGTTCGTGTTATTTCAGAAGTAGATGTGTTTAACAAAAAAACTAAGAATATTTCTAATACGTTAATGCTGTTATTCATTCTACGATTAGACGATATGTGTAATACTGCGGAAGAAGTTAAGTTTTTTTACCATCTATCTAGTTATTCCAATGGTCTTAAGTCCGAATCCCCGCCCGCCCCCCAAGTCTTTGTGATAATTGCCATGAGCTTTGTTCTACTGTCATGAATCTACAACCTCTGACAGCCGTTATGCAACTCTATATTCCTTTAAGTTTGTCTTCTAGTTAAATTCATTCGTACTGCGTGTTTATTAAAACAAATGGACTCTCTTGTGATATTTTCAAACAATAACCAGACTACTAAATTTCAACTGTTTATTGTTGAACATGTTATTTTTAGAATCAGTACATTTGCATATTGCTATACCTTTGTGACTTGAAAAACATGACAATATTCTAGCGTGACATAATAAAAAAGAAATGGATATTAATAATATACTTTTGGAAAATATATTTTAAGTATTTAAAAGTATTCATATTGTTCACCGTGTTATGGAATTTCAATTGCATTCTATCTATTTTTGTGAGCTTGTATTTTAAGATGCATTGATGATGCCGTATTCATATAGAACTAAATCGGAGTGATGCAATAAATGCAGACACTACTAAAAATAGAATGACCTGTCTTTGGACTCAAAATATATTGTAAAATTACCTAATTCAAACTTGTTGACAGCGTTACTCTTTCTCATCAAATATATGATAACAATGGTGGGTTATTGTGTTTTCCTAGAGAAGATACCGGGCATCACATCGCCTACGTGAATGACAACCTTCCTTGATACGCTGTTGATTCGGGTGTTATTCTATTTAAACAATCGGATTAACAACATTGTTTTCCTTTTAAGATTAATGTAACGATTTTCACTGACCCAGTAAATGTAGGTTATCAAAAAGTTACTGTTTTCAACAGAATCACTTAATCATCAATTCATGTACAGCCTACACTCAGTGGTTGAATCCTACATGACTGGAGCAGGAAACAATGTAACTCAATAAATAAAAATACCTAAGATTTTACAATTTTAATATTTTAATTTAAAGATACTGGTTCAGAATATACTTTGTAAATTGTAAATTTATTGCTTGTAATGCTTCCATTATTATCTTGTTTTTCTCGAAATAATAGATATAGCATCAAATTTATAGAGCAGTGCAACTATAATTCGCCAATGCAACAATAAATATTTTAGTCATCTAATATGTCATATGTTGCAAAACGTAAACATATACTTTTAAAGCATATGAGGTACACACTTTTACACACCAGAGACACGATTAATTCACTTAAAAAACAAGATACCCATTATTAAAACACACAAGAGACGTTATTAAAATACAGAACGGACGTTATAAAAACATACAAGATACGTTGTTGAAACACACAAAGTACATTATTAAAACCAATAATGGTAGTAAACACATAAGCAACGTTATTAAAACGCACATGAGACGTAATAACAACAAACAAGAGACGTAATTACACACATGAAACGTTATTTGACGAGTCGTTATATGAACACACAAGACACATTATTTTAACACATAGAAGCCGTTATTAGAACACACAAGAGGCGTTTTTTTATCACAGGGTAGACACTCTTACAACACAAAAGAGACTGTATAATTATACACAAGATACGTTGTTTGACGAGTCGTTATATGAATACACAAGACACATTATTTTAACACATAGAAGCCGTTATTACAACACACAAGAGGCGTTTTTTTATCACAGAGAAGACACTCTTACAACACAAAAGAGACTGTATAATTATCAATGCACATCAGGGGCGTAGCGTGACAACTTTGCAAGTTACTCAAGGCAGTGTGTTTGCGAAGGTTGTTTAACTTCCCCTGATAGAAGACCAGGTAAACAAGAAATGGTGACTTCTTCTATTAAACTTTTATGCTTCATTTGAATAGAACACATTACTTATAAAAAGCTTTACCTACATCAGGAAATGTCGACCTGGTCGATGTTAAACATGAAAGACACAGGGAACACTTTATGCATGGAATTGTTCATGCCGAAACGTTGATGTACCTATAACGAACGCCCTGCTGTTACATTGCTGTTGCTTCACGCGACTTTTTAGCCTTTTCAATATCTAGGCTTTGGTTTCCGATATTACTCAGCAGAGTATCTGAGCATGCTACGCAACGCGCCTGCACCTGATGGACATTCTTATAATACATTATATTAAAAATTATACATATATTTATATATAAGTCACTATTGGCACTATTTCACTTCTATAGTTAAATCACCAGGTGTGGCCACAGGTGTTAAATATTAATCAAAATATCGCCTGATCGTAATAAACGTATCATGGATTTCGGAAGGAAAGTTGTATAACTTTTAAAAAAACACATAACACATAACAAATATGTGGACATTTAAAATCCAGTTTTACTGGCGGTGAAGAATTTGGAACGAGATTGGTTCAAAGTAGCAACCTCAACAGCATTATAGACAGCATCTAAGACCAGTATCTACGAAGGAGAATCTTAAATGTGAAAATTACTGTTTAGTTTTGGTTGTCGTCTTCTCTGCAAAGTGCATATTGATTATGTCTCTTGAATATATGGAAATGGACATGATGATGCCTTACAGTATGCGAGCGCAAATTGGAATAATAATGAATCAAACCTAAACTTCGGAGCACTGTGTATTTACATCGCTTTCGGAAACATTACGTTAGAAGGATATACACGTGTATTATCATTTACATACTGCATATAACTTACATCGGCATACTGGTGAATGTGTTAATTTAAAGGGAATTCATTGATATATTGCCATTCACCAGTAAAACTTACATCTTAATGTGTTTAAGCATTTCGTATGGTAGCAAGTATGTAAGTATGGTTTTTGAATAGGAAACGACAACTATAAACAAGTAATTGTTACTGTTTAGTTGTGTTGTTAATATTTTAACGTGTTCATGAATATGTTACGTATTCTCCATTCAAACATATATATTTACATAGTTATACATATACATAGGTAGGTAGGTAGGTAGGTAGTTAGGTAAAGGTAGGTAGGTTGTTTATGGATATTTTTTCACCATATGAATAGTTTACTGCCACCAACTGCAGATGGACTCCGTTTCAAAATACGAGAATAATATAAATCCTTTCTAAATAAGATATGAATACTAGAAAAAAATAACATCCTACACAATATCGAGCAAAAAGGATTTTTCAACGATGATTTCAAGTATGTAAAGGATTAGAAAATGACAATAATGTGAACAGTAAGATATTTACGGAGAAACTATGATAACTACAATACAGATATGCTAGAACACTCTGTTTTGTTGTTGTTGTTGTTGTTGTTGTTGTTGTTGTTGTTGTTGTTGTTGTTGTTGTTGTTGTTGTTGTTGTTGTTTTGTTGTATTTCAGCTTACGAACACGAATAATGAACAATATTAAAAGAACATCACGAAGATACAGAAAAAACATTCAACGATGTTACTGCGTCTTAAAGGTAAGCGGCAAATCCGTCACTGGGCATTTGAAGCTTAATTTACGGGGGCATCCAACCTTGTGTTTTCACTGTAACCCAATCATTAAATAAGACGCAGTGAAGAAAAAAGTATCGCCTTTATATCCTCTTATAAATGCGGCATTAATCACATGAAGATAATTAAAATCACAATAACAGAATTTCCGATTTATGCGATCTTTTCAGATGTACATTCACAATGTATACATATATTGGACGGAACAGCTGACCCGACACCTAAAATTTTATGTACCTTACATTTTATGTATTTTCTAAGAAATTGGCTAATCAATTTCTTTGAAATTTGGACTTAAATAAAGAAGAACCATTAGCTATTTAAAATATATCAATTAAATACTTGTCTGCTTATGACTTATCTAAGCTATAACAGCGCTACTCAATGGTTTAACGAAAATATTGGTAATACAAAAATGGCGGGTTAGCTGTTCCGTTCAGTATATATGGAGATAATTATTTGTGAACAAACATACATAAATGTGCATACCAAACTACGGAGAGTTCGCCTAGCTAAAATGCAAATCATAGACACAATATCAAGGCATCTATCAAACCAAATAAATTTGGTGTCAACCATTACTTATATACTATGGTTTTACATGCAACACTTGGATTTGGACGGACAATTTAAATACATATATAGAATTATTTGTGAATTATTTGTGAAAGGCCAGACATTAATCTACAGAACAGACTACGGCAAGCCTGCCTAGCTGCAATGTCAACCAAAGAAACAAGATCATACCACTACAATAGTCTACTCAATAGAATTGGTGTCAACTTTGACTGATGTAGTATGGTTATACATTGAACATATCTAGAATGATAGCTTTATATGAGTATACGACTACTATTCATGGCTATATATAGGACATAGAAACCCGTAAATTTTTGTTACTTGATGTCATTGATAGATTGTTTTTGTTAGCAGCGCCTCCGTTTAGTTTAAACATATTTTATTCGTAAATAGTATACAATTACATTGAAAATATCACATATTAGCTAATACATGTGTATACAATTATGAAAGGGATTCAGAAGAAAGCTTACACCTTTTGTAATCTGTCTAGTATAAGGATCTATAGATGTTCTTACATTACATATTATATATATATATATATATATATATATATATATATATATATGGAGATAATTATTTGTGAATAACCAAGACATAAATGTACAGACCAGACTACGGCGAGTGCGCCTAGCTACAATGCAAACCATAGATACAATATCAAGGCCTCTGCCAAACCATATAAATTTGGTGTCGACCATGACTTATATACTATGGAATTTCATGCAACACATCTGGACAGGGTGGACAAATTTACATACATAAAGTGATAGCTTTATATGAGTAGGATCCAGCTAAGGATTCATGACTACTCACATGCTATATTAAGGACAGATTTATAAACCCGTTGGATCATATAGATACAGTGAATTCATATATATTTAATTTCATAAAGGGAGATAATTAAATTCACAACAACGGAATTTACGACTTTTGGGATCTTTTCAGATGCTCATTCACAATGCATGATATATATATGGAGATAATTATTTGTGAATAACCAAGACATAAATGTACAGACCAGACTACGGCGAGTGCGCCTAGCTACAATGCAAACCATAGATACAATATCAAGGCCTCTGCCAAACCATATAAATTTGGTGTCGACCATGACTTATATACTATAGAATTACATGCAACACATCTGGACAGGGTGGACAGATTTACATACATGAAGTGATAGCTTTATATGAGTAGGATCCAGTTAAGGATTCATAACTACTCACATGCTATATTAAGGACAGATTCATAAACCCGTTGGATCATATAGATACAGTGAATTCATATATATTTAATATACATATATCTTAATAGAATATGTCAAGAATCTTTGCATATCGTAACAAAGAGAGAGAGAGAGAGAGAGAGAGAGAGAGAGAGAGAGAGTGAAATTTTGCTGTTCGTCTCAACAGGAATAGGAATAGCCATTGAGGGACTTAATGGTATGGTCAATTATGTACAGATATATCGAAAATAAGTTCAGATAAATGTTAGTTAACATTAAGATTTGAAAGGATATTAAAAGTATTACTTTTTAAGTGGTTTATGCGCTACTTGACTCTTTTTGGTGCTATTATATAGTCTTGTACTGTTAGATATAAGCTTGTATTGATTTCAATGGATAATAAGGGATCTCCAAACAAAAGTGTATTTACAGTTGGCTGTATGTTTAATTCTCGTATTTTTGTAACATAATGCCTCTCTGCTCCGTATACAAAGAACAAATGAAGAGGTAATGATCTGTGTTTTCTATTAATCCGCATGTACAAAGTGGGCTGTACATTAAGTTTTTAGTGTATAGAAGATAATTAAGAGGACTACGGTATGTTCTAAGGCGAGTGTGTTGAATCTGATAATCTCTTCCCTGCATAATAGTGTTTTGGAGTAATCGGTTGGTTGCTATTGAGTTTATTCTTAAAAACTGTAATTGATTTTGAGTTTTAATTTCTATTGTTAGTTCGTTCCAGTCCCTTGTTGTCGAGGGAAGAAAAGATTTGTAAAAAAGCTGGGTATTACATGGTAATGTACGGTTGTCATTTGAATTTCGCAGGTTGTACGTAACTGTATTACCGATGTTTGCAGGGACTAGAGCAGTAAGAGGAGACAATTTGTATTTTTTACGTCTATGTATTAACCATTCCCAGCCAATTTCCTGATAAAGTGTTTGAATTGAGATAAGTTTAGTAGTTCCAGTTGCTTTGCTGGCTGCTTCTGTTTGAATGGATTCTAGTTCTTATTTTTCGTATTGGGTACAGTTATCCCAGATTACATCTGCGTATTCCAAGATGGGTCTTATGAATGTTAGATACATAATTTCCAATGATTTTCGATCTAATTGAAACTTAAATTTTCTCATAATATTAGTTTTCTTCCAAGCCCTTCCGATAATACTATAAAAGTGTTCGTACCATGTTCCATTTGAAGACAAAGTTAGACCTAAATGTTTATGAGTTTTACTGCGTTGATGGGTACATTATTCATAAGTAGGTAAGGGTGGACAGGTTTGTTAATTTTCCTCGAAATAACTATTGATTCGGTTTTCAAAGGATTAAAAGTAACTAGTCATGTGTTTGCCCAGTGGTTAATAGTGGCTAAGTCACGATTGATCATTGTAGCAGCATTTTCGGATTTATTTACTATGATATATAAACTAGAATCATGCCAAACAATTTAATTTGACAGTTTATTTTGGAGAAAATTTCATTAATGTATATTAAAAATAAAAGACACCCGAGCAATGATCCTTGCGGAACTCCAGCCTCAACTGAGGTAGTGTCTGATATATGGCCAGGAATAACAACACGTTTTTTTTCTGTTTTGGAGATAATTTGTAATCCAATCTAATAGAAGATCCGTTATTCCAACTGACTTTAATTTAAGAATAAATCCTCTATGCCAGACCATATCGAAAGCTTTTGATGTATCACAAAACATAGCACGTACTTCCTTTCCTTCGTCTAAGACCTGATAAAAAGTATTGTACATGTCTACAAGTTGATTAGTAGTAGAGTCATTGGAAACAAAGCCAAATAGGAGTGGTGGTATAATTTTATCATGGTAAAAAAATTAAATAAATGTTTATGTTCTATGCTTTCCATTAGTTTGTCGATACTTTACAACAATGATTGAGATCGATAGTTCGAAATATCGGATGGGTCATTTTTTTAAAATAGCACAAACATGGGCCAACTTCCAGTCGGAAGGGACTTCGCTTAATTAAAGTGAACGATTAAAAAGGTTAGTCAATGGAACTGTTAATTCAAGTGATAGTTCTTTAAGAATTCTATTATTTATCATATCAGGTCCTGCCGCTTTGCCAAGCTTTAGCTGTTGAAGAGCTGTTCTTACTTCTGCTTGTGAAATTACGATCACACTTAATGTTGGTTTATTTGGATCTGTCAATATATCTGTATTTTTGTCATTAAGTTGTGTTTGTGAAGTGAAATGATTATTTAAGAGATTAATGTTGGTTTATTTGGATCTGTCTATATATCTGTATTTTTGTCATTAAGTTGTGTTTGTGAAGTGAAATGATTATTTAAGAGATTAACCTTTTCAAGACCGTCTGTATATATAGTGTTATTATGTTTAAGTGGGGTATTCTAGATGAAGTGTAATTTGGTTTAATAAATGATTTTAGGAGTTTCCACCAGTAAGAGGTTGATAATAAACTAAACTTTAACTTTTCAGATAGATTGTTTAATTGTTCCTGTTTGGATATCCGTATTTTTGTTATTGTTTCGTTTCGAAGTTTTTAATAGTTTGACCAATTCTCAAGCGTGTTGGAGATTTTAGCTTTGTCATATAATTGTTTACGTTTTCGCATAAGTTTACGTATTTCAGATTTCATCCAAGGGGGTCAGTTGGGCGAATTATTACAATTTTTCTTGGAATTGAGCTTTCAACGAGTTTAATTATTGTGTTTGATATATTTCTGCATATGTGTCAATGTCGTTGTCATAATGGGAGTTCCAGTCGGTGTAACGTGCTTCTTATCTTAAACAGTCATAGTCGCCCTGATTATACATCGAAATAGTACGTTTGGAGCAATTTGGTAATGGTTTGCTCAAGTTAATATGGCAGAAGATGGGACAGTGATATCTCATGTTTTGATCAAGAAAAGGTCCGCTAACTCCGCTAGCAGCAATTGTGGCGAGTTTAGATTCAAACAACAAGTCAATAATAGATGAAGAATATTCTGTAAAAGGGGTGGGTTCTGTTATTGTTTGCAAAAGGTCAAATCTCTGCATTAGATTAATAAGTTTCCTATCAGTATTTGGTTTAAGAGCATCAAGGTTGAAATCTCCCATTATAATAATATCTTGTATTCCTGTATCCACAGCGAGCCCTATAGACTCTTCAATAGTATTTAATGTAGCTTCAGGAGAATTTTGAGGTCTGTAGAACGTACCATAAAGCATCTTTTTATTATTAATGTACACTTCTATCCATAAGCATTCGACATTATTAGGTTCAAGTTCAGTTCTTCTTATTGCGTGTTATTTATCGCTTACGTATACAATAAAACCATCATAAGCGTCAAATGGTCTGTCTTTACGAAATAGGACTAAATAATTGTCAAAGAATATTTCATCGTTTGACACAATGTCTGTTAACCAAGTTCGGTAAATGCTAATATATCAAAGTTGAATAATTCTGCATAGAGTAAATCTTTCTTTGGCAAAAATCTCTGGAGATTGTAGTGAACTATTGACATATTATGTTAATGAGAAGTGTTAATGACTGGCGAATTAAGTGTATGGATTGGGCTTGGATTGGATTCAATATCCCAATGTTGCATTATGATTATAGCTTACCAAGACAATAGTTCAAAATTTGTAAGAGACTTAAGTCCCTTTGTCCTAGATTGAGTAAGGGCGAATGTTCATATTCTTGCCCTGTACATATTTAAATCAACACACATTATGTAATTCCAAAGTCATAACTATCACCAGAGAAGGGCGACCGATGAGACAAAACGAGCAAAATGACCTAGACATAACAGAGATGAAGAGAGGTAAAGGAATAGAAGTCTGAAAGAAGAAAGGAAATAAAAATAATCAAGGCAACTTGAAACGATTTTAGAATTATTCAAGTTGTTAGATGAAGGAAAGTGTTTGTGAATATTCTCATTTCATATATTATTTTTTATATATTCGAGGTAAGAAGTAAAAAAAAAAGAAAAAATATGGAAAAGGCTATCCTTGCCAATTAAAAATGTGCCTTACTTAGAAACAATCAATCAGTTATAATCTTAATAACTATAACATAATATCAACAACAACAACAAGAACAATCATTATTATCATTATAATTATAATTATAATAATTATTATTATCATTATTAATATTATTATTCTCATAATCATCATCATCATTATCATTGTTATTATTATTATCATTACAATTATTATTATTATTATTTTTATTATTTTTACTATTATTATTATAATTATTATTATTATTATTTTTATTATTATTATTATGATTATCATCATCATCATCATCATCATCAGCATCATCATCATCATCATCATATTCATTATCATTATCATTATCATTTTATCATTATCATTATTATAATTATTTTCATTATTATTATCATTAATATTTTATAATTACCACCATCATCATCATCATCATCATCATCATCATCACCATCATCATCACCACCACCACCACCACCACCACCATCATCATCATCATCATTATCGTTATTATTATTATTATTGTTATTAATTATTATTATTATTATTATTATTATTATTATTATTAGTATTATTATTATTATTATTATTATTATTATTATTATTATTATTATTATTATTATTATTATAAGACAGTACATAAAAACTTCGTAGAAGTAAGTGTGAATATTTTTACAACATGCTAATAGTTGTTAATTAGTTGATGTAAATAAATTCAGAAACTGTTACATATCATAAATACGCTTTCCATGAATAAACTCTATGGACATCTAAGAAAACTTTCGACGAAGAACAAAATGAAAATTAATATTTTAACATTTTGTAGCACACCCGTGGTTGCATAGATTAAAGAACTCGAATTTTCAAAAATACACATTTTATTCCGTTATATTTTACAAGTCTGTATTCTAATATAAAAACAAGTTCCATTAATTTTAAACATACAAAAAGTTCTAGTATTCAACAACTAGTCTCCTAGATGTAACCAACATCCTTCACTCTCAACGTTCCCGTTCCTTCCCTCTAGATACTAAAGTTTCTCGAGTTTATATAGGTTCGAGGAAACAACAAAGTAATTAAAAGCTGATGCAATCCTTGTGAAGCAAGCATGTGGTAAAATGTAATAAACAAACATAATGACAAAAACATATAAGTATTGTATAATGCATAGAATAAACTATCTAATTAACCTAAATTTGGTTCCTTTAACTAGTAAACAAAATAATCAACTTTGATTTATAAATCTGTTTAGACAATTAAATGCTGAGGTAATTGATTTTACATATTCAGTTTTGTTCATCAAGAATCCTTGAATAAATACATGGTGGACATATTGACTAAACCTTACCAATATTGTGAAATGCACATCATAGACAAGTTAATTAGCCTTATTCTTTAACTTATGACAATTAAGCTATGCTGAGATAATAGACTTCACATATCCTGGATGTAACCCTTAAATTCTTGATCACCTGTTAGATAAAGAGTTTTGACCTGCTTTATAATAAACATAGTAATTACCTCATATCATCTCTGATGAGGCATTACCTGTACAGAGGTCAGTGCTCAGAGGTCATTGTGTTACATCACTCCCACCCGCAAGAAGAATATTCATTAATGATGAAGATTCTTGTATCAGAATAAAAATAACTATAGGTTACTGATATAACGATGATAACGAATTTTATTACACTAATTACTGATACAATTAGTATTTCTTATCTTGATTACCAAAGGAGAAATCTATATCTTTAGATAGAATCTTTGATACGACGTCATAAATTTGCATTCAAAATGTTTCGAAGATCGACATAGGAGGCGTTGTTGTAGATTTGTCGCAACGGTATGGAATTCGCGTCCATTTGGTCCATTATGTAGCGCTGGGCTCTCATGATAAAAATAAGCCGTGAGCGAATTTCGCAGTCCCAGTCCTGCTGTCGAAATAAGCCTAGTAAAATTGTCCAATAAGTGACGTGGGTAAAGCCCACTGCCGTTCCCGAAGTCAAGCTGACATTCATGGTGTCCCGCAGCCCCGAACTGGCACTGCGGACACATTGCACCAACCTGCTGAGTTAACGTATGTATGATGTATCCTCTTAACCATAGTTTAATGTATCCACAGAACATGGTGAAAATCTCTTCGTTGGTGTACATTGTCGTAGTTCGAATATGATTGTCCTGTTGTTGTTTTGTTGTGGTAGGATTGTGAGAAGGAATACCCGAGATGTATATGTGTCCCCGGGGGATTGAGGTGGGGTAGTCCTGTTGTTGTTTTTTTCTCACCATTCTTCATTAGAGGCTACAGATAGTCCAATATCAAGCCACCGAGATGCTTATCTCTTCTTACAACTGACCATTTGTTGGCAGTTTCATAACTGGCATTTTGATGGAGCACCCTACCGTGCACGATATGCTACTTACTAATTAATCAGGGCTAGGTGTATATCACTAACGAACAACTAAGAAAATATATTATTAACACTGATGCACGTCTATGAAATAAAATGAACATTGAGTTTCACGTCTATTAAATAAGCTCGTATGGCACTAACAAACTAGAAAAAAATAAATGATTAACACTGAATGCACGTCTATGAATAAACACATCTTGTTTCACTTTCACAGCAAATAACGCTGCAGCTTATAATTCATGTTCTTTTAATAGCCAATGTCAGACTGCATTGGAACTGTCATACTCCCATCGCTCCTTGTTATTGTTGTGACGTCAATGCTGGGATACAACTTCTGCACAAAATTCGTTGTTGCAGTCTGCATTTATATTTCGTGCTTTCGTGGTGCTGGTGATTTTTCTGGTTCAGTGACGGTAATTACGTCTGCAGACTGGACTGCCACCACCTGTTCACAAGTTGGAGTACTGCTAGTATCAATGCTTTTGGCTTTCCTGACTAACCAGGTTGGTTTTAACTTGCTTAGCTTAACTTTAAATTTACAGTAAATATAAATAACTACGAGTGCAATGATTACGACTATAAAAGCAATAACTACATAAAACCAATTAAATTCAGCACTGTTTTCAGCAGGGATCTATCTCAATTGTTGTAATCTATTTATGAGATGATCCATATGGATTTGTTTTAAAGGCGCTAATTCCGCAGGTAACTCTATTTTTGTGAGATTTGGAAGAGCTTTATTAAAGTCTGTCCAAACGTTGGCGGTTGATAAAATTTGTATTCCCCAGAGTGTTTTAATGGAATCTTTTAGTACATGAGATTTTCCGCATCGAATGACGTTGACAATGTCATAAAATCGCTATATGCAAAACAGTTCTGTTTTAATTGTATGACGCCAAATGGAGGCACGATTTTAGCATGTGTTTGTCTTGATTTAGTTTCATGGCATACAATTGAAAGTCGGAGCGAGTGTGAAGTTGCGATTAATTAATTACCCGAGTCTATATATCGTGCTAAAGGTAAGCGTGAATTGGGTTATACGATGATTCGGCAAAATTGTTTGATCTTGATATCATCTTTCAGAAAGAGCGAGATGACACATAATTTTATAAGGTTTATCAGATAGATGGTACTTGTTATTTTACAAAACCGTGTTATTTTGGTATTACATGATTTGAATTCCTCTTTTTAGCAAGACATATCTGGTTTGTTCTTTGTTGACAAGTTAAGCAGACAACCCAATGTCATAATTAGCAGTGATGTCGGGGTCTTATCTTTCTTGTTATCGTTGTTTTGTTCCGGGATGTATGGGAAAGGCATATTATGTATTTCGTAAACTTCATAGTTCTCACTTAAATCTATTAAAGGAACTGATATATGACCAAAAAATTGTTTTGGTGTATAACCGTTGTACAAGTCAAATACCTATAAAAGTTCCAAAGATTCTTATCTGGATCATCTGAAAGCGTCAATGATCTAGGCAGTCGTGCCATGATCTCGTGCAATAGTCCTCTCAAGTTTTCTGGTGTCACAAGACTTGGTGACAAATGTTCTAAACTTAGCATGTTTAACTGTAAATTGAATGTTTCTAAGTAGAGGTTTGCCTGTTGCATCATTTGTTTCACCTCTTCTATGTACCTATCCAATTGCAGATATGTACCTGTAAAGTCAGTCAGTTTATTGATTTGAATTTGGAATGAATTGGCTATTCTTTTAACATTGCGTTAAGTAGGCTTACAGAGGCAGCTTATTAATAGTTTGGCTATTTTGAGCAATCTGTTTCCTTGAGACATTAAGAATGGAAAGATTTTGCTCAAGAATATGAATAATATCTCGTTGGGTTGCAGCCAATTTTCCGATGTTATTTCGGATAGCTTAGATCACCCTCTGACGCTACTCCGAACAGAAACTTGAACACAACCAAAGGATAGAATAGCTCATTTCGTTCTATCTGGTATGGATTTAAGTTCAACATAGCTGTTTATGATTGAGCGGTGCGTTTGATTTAGATTTTCAATTTCCGATTTCATATTTTTAAATGCTGACAAAACCGTTCGGTTTGAGGTGTATTAAAATGTTGAATTATTTGTTTAATAATACAAGCTGCCGCTTCTATATCCTCACTTTAGTTTATCAGGAAGTTCTCATATTCTTCTTAACTTATTACACAGGTAATTAACCAACGAGAACGCGTCGTTGTGATGTCACTCACCTTATTAAAAACAACATTATTATGAATAACCGTTGCGCCAGTTAAGCCAACAAGGTAAAATATCAGGAAACCATTCATGGTTCCTGCAAATATAGCATATGCTTATTATTATATACAAGTTACAGCTTATTGAAGCTGTTATGCGTATGTCAACATTTAGTACATGCGTGGTGGTTATTTGTTTGCTTACAACAAATTGACAATCGATTTGAGCAATGAAATTCACGTCTTTCTATTTTCCTATATTATGACACTTAGGTCTCCTACTCCTGATAACTGATCGTTTTGAGTTAAAGGAGTTTGTAGTTAAGTGTGGCATAACTTCATTAACAATCATGTGTTCTTTATTGTGAGATGTATCATTGAGATTTTGATTGTCGTCAGACAATTCTGTCTAATTATTACATTGCGACCGAGTTGGTGGGGTTATTGTCCGATCCAAATACCCCGCAACTTTCACTAGAAGAAGAGCTATTATGTGTGTCATTGATTTTGTGATCATAATTGTCATTTTGTTTTTGTCTTAAACGTTTATTTTCACTGTAAGATGTTTCAGGATGTACAACGTAGGTTGTCGTTCTTTTAATTTTATTTGCTGTATCTTTTGGACTTTCCGAGTCATCAACGTTTGCACGTCTCAACTGTTCAACATGTACGGTCCTAGTCGTGTTGTCCAACTGATTTTTGATGGTATAGTTTACTGGCGACGTCTTTTCTATTATTCTAAAGTATGGCTTCCAGTTCTGTCATGCTTCCCTTTTCTTTGAAAATTCATGTAGTAAATGGGATCATTTATTTCAAATGTTGTTTCTTTAGCATTCCGGTTAGCATATTTTGCTTGTCTTCTTTTTGCTTTCTTTAGGTTTCTATATGCTGTGAGGAAAGCACGATGTTGCTCTTGTAAAGCAATTTCATACATTTCCTCTCCTTCATACTTTCTGAGAGGTTTCAATAAATTATCTTATGGTAATACGGCATCACGGTTGTAGACCAAGTTAAATGGGGAGAATTCCGTTGTCTCGCTTACATTAAATCTGATTGTTGCCAAACTTTGATTTAAGAACCTGCCCCATGAGTCTAATTGCCCGTTTTCTATTTTCTTTGAGATGATATCATTTATTGTTTAATGAAAGCATTCTATACTTGCATTCCCTTGTGGATAAAAAGTAGTACATTTAACATGTGCAATGTTTAATGCATCCAGTGTTTCTAATACCATTTTTGAACAATTCTCAGAACCGTTATCATAAATGATTTTCAATGGCGTCCCATAACGTGGATAAATTTCTTCAATGAGCAGGTAAGCTATAATATCTGAACTCTTATCTGGGACTCCAAAAGCCTCTGGGTACCCATTTTATAGATCTATAAATCCTACAATATAAATGTTCCCTGATTTAGTGAGAGGAAACGGTCCACTCATATCTAACCCAATGCACGCAAAAGCATACGGCGGAACGCCAGTTTCTTGTATTGGTGCTCTTATTTTTTTTAAATTCGGGTTTGACAGTTGGCGCATTTGGATACATATTTTCGCAGTTCCTTAAACATTGAAGAGCAAAAGTATCTTTGCTTGATTGTATAGAATAATTTGTCTGTTCCCATGTGCCCATTGTCATTATGAAATTGTTTGACAACTGCTTCCTTTAAGTGGTTTGGTACATAAAGCCGGAGACAAGGCTCTTCATCTGGGTTTGATAGATAATATAAGACATTTTCAATTTCAATATACTTGTTCTGAATCGATTTGCTAGGTTGACTATGTTTTAATATCATTCTAAATTCCAGTATGTCACTTACCTTTGCTTGTTCTTGCTCCATGTTGTATTCGGATTCAGGTTTCTGTAACGAGTCTTTCTGTGGTGGAACATATTCCGCGAATTCTTTTGGATCAAATAGATTGGTATTTATAGCACTAATTTCAAACGTCCAATCATCGATGTCGGGTTCTATTTGTTCATCCGGTTTATTTCCTAACGAAATATCCGTTGGCATTCTTGACAGCAAATCAGCACAATAATTTTTAGAACCCTCAATGTATTTAATTGGGTAGTTATACCCAGAGATGCCCAAGGCCCATAGTTGAATCTTTCTGTTTTGCATTGGTGACTCAAGTAAGTATTATAATGGTTTATGGTCTGTGCGAATGACAAATTCAGCATTATGAAGGTAGGTATCTAATTTCTGTAACGAGTAATGTATATCCAGCGCCTCTCGCTCCACAATTGAATATTTACACTGGGCATTAATAAGTTTGTGAGAGAGGTAGTAAATTGGTTTTTCATCTTGAAAATTGTCATCGATCTTTTCATTTTTCTCACACTCTTGTGTTAAACAAGCGCCAATGCAGGTGTCGCTGGCGTCGGTATACAGAATATAAGGTTCATTTTGATTTGGGTATGCTAACAAGGGCACTATAGTTAAATGTTTTTTTAATGTCTTGAAACTAGTGTCACAAGATTGTGTCCTATTGAATTGGAATATTTTCTCGTTAAATCGATGAGATGTTCAGCAATCTCTGAAAATTGAGGGATTAACCGTCTGTAAAATGAGCTCATTCCAATAAAACTCCTAGCTTCTCTGACACATTTAGGAGCAGGTAACGTCCTTATGGCCTTTACTTTAGTTGGATCTTTTGAAATCACAAATCCCAGGTAATTGGTTTTAGGCTGCAGAAATTGACACTTACGTAGCTTAAGTCTGAGTCCATGCGATCGTAAGCGTTGGAAGATTAATTCGATGTGATTTACATGAGTTTCCAATGTTTTTTAATAGATTAATACATCGTCCAAGTAAGCAACCGCAAACTTATCCATGTCTTCGAGAACAACTGACATAAGTTCTTGGAAAATTCCTGGAGCACTGGCCAGTCCGAGTGGCAAAACTTGGAATTCAAAAAGACCTCTATGACAGACAAAGGCTGTCTTTTCTTTATCTTTTTCGTCCATGAGTATTTGCCAGTACCCACTCTTGAGATCTAAAGATGTGAAGTATTTAGCTTCTCCCAACAGGGCTAACAAGTCATCAATAAGCGGAAGTGGAAATGGAAATGCATTAGATTTTTGTTATCGCATTGAGTTTTCTAATGTGTACACAGAAACGCTTAGAACCGTCTTTCTTATCAACTATTACAACTGGAAAGCTCCAAGGAGATTTCGATCTAGTTATTATTCTTACTTCTAACATTTCGTCGATGGCTTGGTCTATAACCTTCCTATTGTTAAGAGGTGTTCTGTAAGGCCTCAACTTTATCGGTGTGTTGTTTCCGGTGTCCAATGTCATTCGGACAGTTTCTGTGTGTCCGAGCTCAGAATCCCTTTTAGCAAATATATCTATATTTTTGGCTACGAGTGATGAAATTCTTTCTTTATTCGCCAATGGCACTTTAATATCATCAGCTATATCCTGATTCTGAGTCATAGATGAAGCGCTTTCCTTATTTTGTTGAAATATTTTATTTACTGACGCGATGTTATCTTCCTGAATTCGTTCTATTTTAGCAAGTATGCAGCCCCGCTTTAATTTAATAGTTTTATTAGTTTTATTGACAACTAAAATTGGGATGTGTTGCCGTTTTTCATTTTCATGACAGAATTCGAAGCCATAAGTCCTGGTTCAGTATTATGTAACCACGTTCACAACTCGTTAATGAATAAACTTCACCGATTGGAATGTTAGGGTTATTTTTAACCGTAACAGAACAAACCCTTGTAGTTTGAGGTTTTAAAATTGTGTCATATTTAATTCTTACAAGGGAGCAGATATGAATGCCTTCTTCTAAGGGGACATATGTTTTTCCAACTCTTAGACAACAAAGGTCAAAATAGAGTCTGACGCCATTTTTTATTAACCAGTCCCGTCCAAGTATCACATTTCTGTTCATGTCCTTAACTACATAGAACGTGTGATTCATTTCGGTACCCCCGATTCGAAAATTGAGTTGGATGCACTCTTCAACTGCAAGATTCCCTCCATTAAAAGACTGTAGCGAAACTTTTTTCTTCATTAGTTTCGATTTGTCCTTTAAAAGGGAAACCAGTCGACGACTTATCAGACTCACTTCGGCTCCAGAATCAACCAATGATCTATATCTACTTTTGCCTATTTAATAATGCACGAACTTTGACTACCGGCTAGGGAAATATTAAATGTTGACCAACTTTTACTCTTTTCATCAGCTTCATTATGATAAGAGGATCCTAGTTTTCCTGTCGTATGTTTTGGTTTCTCCCTTGTCTAAAGAATACCCTTTGTACACTGACATTGGAGATGGCCCATTTGCCCACAATTCCAACATTCGTAGGATTCATAGTTGCTTAGTTTTCTGTCTTTATCGAATGCGTTCACCTCCCTTCTTTTAAGCCTGTTATCTTGTTCAACATGCCCCGTATGTTTGCAATAAAAACATTTCTTTACTGGTTTATAGTGATCAACTTCCATAGGCTCAGGTCGTTGAGTATGGTTTTCAGTTTCTTTACCTAATCTTTAATTGAACCTAGTTCTTAGATTTTGTTCATTCATCGCGCTTCTCACCGCAGCTTGTAATGTGGCTGGATTTTCTCTCATAACCTTCATTTTAAGATAGTCATGTGCTTACATAACAACAAAGAAGCCAACCAATTGCCTTTCGATTGTTGCCAATTCCCCCTGATGTCCTACAAATGCCTCCTCCGCTAGAGCAAGCAAACGTTCACAATATAGTTGCACGGGTTCAGACAATTTTTAATCAACGGTTCTTAGTAGCATAAATGCATGCTGAAAGTCAGTAATTTTAGCAAATCGTGACGCTAATTCTATTTTGAAATTATCCCAAGTGTCATTTGGATGATCATTTAGATATCTCTGTACAAAATCACTTACAGCTCCTTGACTTGATTTATATGCCACTAATTTCTTTTTATCATCTGCAAGGCAAGTTAAAATAGCATACTTTTCAATAGATTTTATCCAAGTTTTATAATTTTTAGGATTCCCATCAAATGGTACAACAATTTGAGCAATTCCCTGCATACCAACAGCTGCTGAAACATTTGATAGTTGTGTAGCTAAATTTTGAAATACCGCGTTTATGTCCTGGTCAGCCATTTCAAACAAAAAGAATAAATAAAGCAGTGACTCACCTTGCTAAGTAGTTAAGTAGTAGATCGTTTTTCTGTATTCGCTTGAATTTTTTTATTTTCCAACGATGTTGTCCGTACTTCGGTTAGTTTGTGTTGTGTCCGCAACAATGTTTACTTGTTTCAATCCTGGTCACTTGTGCGTCATATCTATGTAGCACTCCCGTGGTTGCATAGATAAAAGAACTCGAATTTTCAAACACACACATTTTATTCAGTTATATTTTACAAGTCCGTGTTCTAATATAAAAACAAGTTCCATTAATTTTAAACATACAAAAAGTTATGGTATTAAACAACTAGATACCTACATGTAACCAACATCCTTCACTCTCAACGTTCCCGTTCTTTCCCTCTAGGTACTTAAGTTTCTCGAGTTTATATAGGTTCGAGGAAACAACAAAGTAATTAAAAGCTGATGAAATCCTTGTGAAACAAGCATGTGGTAAAATGTAATAAACAAACATAATGACAAAAACATATAAGTATTGTATAATGCACAGCATAAACTATCTAATTAACCTAAATTTGGTACCTTTAACTAGTAAACAAAATAATCAACTTTGATCTATAAATTTGTTTAGACAATTAAATGAAATGCTGAGGTAATTGATTTTACATATTTACTTGTTTAATCGGGGAGCCATTTGATACCCATATTATGTAGATAATGACTAAACCACACCAACATTATGAAATATATATCGTTACAATTTAAGTAACCGCATTCTTTAACTAGTCAACACAGTTATTAGGTTTCGCTTATCAACATATGCATACAACAGAGGGACAATTACTAATTAAGTAAATGCCGAGATAATTAACTTTACATATTCAGTTTTGTTCATCAAGAATCCCTGAATAAGTACATGGTGGACATAATGACTAAAACATACCAATATTGTGAAATGCACATCATAGACAAGGTAATTAGCCTCATTCTTTAACTAATGATAATTAAGCCATGCTGAGAAAATGGACTTTACATATCCTGGATGTAACCCTTAAATTCTTGATCACCTGTTAGATAAAGAGTTTTGACCTGCTCCATAATAAACATAGTAATTACCTCATATCTGCAGAAGTCATTATCTCTGATGAGGTGTTACCTGTACGGAGGTCAGTGCTCAGAGGTCATTATGTTACAATTTTGTCAACAGCAAAAAAACTAATACTGATTTCAAAAAAAATATTCATATCCATATCGCTTTGAAAAGTTCCTCAAATAAAAAACAATCAAGTTAAGTAATTATGATTTTACAATAGATCGAGCTTCAGTAGCAAATGCATCCTTTTTATTCGTGCCTAATCTGTGACAAATGTACAAAAGTACTTTGAGAATCTACATATACGCATTATCCGCACGCACGCTAGCTCGTACGCAAGCAGTCACGTACGTATGGACGCACTCACATACATACACATATACGCATACTCGCATGCACGATATCATGTAAGTTACATATGCATGCACACACACATACTACTTCTACTACTACTACTGTTGCTGCTGTTAATACTATTACACACACGCGCACTCACATGAACACATATTATTGAGAGATAATATATTTACATACATATGAAAAAGCAACACAGTCTGTAGCTGGTAATATTGTACAAACAATAGGAATTGAGGAACACAACATATATATTCTGTTTCAAAAGAAAAAAAAATACAAAAAATAAATACGAATATACAGGCTAAACGCCGAAACGGCTGCTGATTTGTAGGTAAACACCTAGAATACTCAGAAGTAGATCAGCAACTAAGACTGGTGGCGGTTGTGATCAATATAGTTCAGTAACCATATCATATAGCCGATATTACATAGTGTGGTTTGTCATGCATAAACAGGGTTCCGCCTTCACAGTGTTATCTATACCATCAATATTAAAATCACATGTTTCTATAATATTTTTACATGTTTTAATATGTTTAAAATCAGACACGCTTCATAGCATGATAGTCTTCCTTTGTAGGTGCAGTTTAGTGCGGCTATGCTGCACATGTGATGTAGTAAGCTGTTACTGTAAACCACCGATATACTATTCCTGTCCAAGTCCATGGTTTCGGTGTCAATTTACCATGCTCATAGCAGATATATGCCTATTTACGTTATACACTGTATAAAACACCTCAATTATCTCAGCTAACGGTATCGTACAAATAGTTACATAAAATCATCGGAATATGGATCTTAATAACTGCTGTAAGCATTCTAGATAAACTACCATATGTAAGTGGAGGTATGGTGACAACAGGCCTGCAACAACTGTATTCATGTGAACTCGCATAAAATAAGAATGCAGTATTAATATCAGAAAACATTTAAAATAAACACGAATGTGAGTCCATGTATCGGCGGGCAGAAATGTATTGTAAACTACTGTATGGAAAGCTGTCTGAGACATTTTGACTATATCGTATCTATACATCATGCATACATATACAAGTTATAATTAAGATTGTAATTAGTTCATTTTAGAAAACACATGGTTTGAAGGATCACTTGGGCCACTTTGGAAACACTGCACCGCGGTCTATGATCTCTTATATGTATCCAACTAGGTCCCTTAGTCCACGTTTTCTTGATATTCTGTCATTTTTGTCTTTCACAAGAACGTTTCCGTCGTGGGTCCATGTCTTCGTGATTGAGCTATTCGCGTTTTTCACATGTTGACGGCATTCAAATGCTATAGATTTTCTGAATTTGGTCAGGTCTTCATTCAAGTAAATGTTAATGTTTTTTTCGCGTAGTGTCTTCCTGCCCTTAATAAACGCGGTTCGCGATTTGTATGAGGTGAATTTCACGATGATTTCGCGAGACTTGTTTGCTGAGGAGTCAGGCCTTCCAATCCTATGGGATCGTTCGATCTCTGAAGAGTTTATGGTGACACCTGCTTGTTCTGCAACTTTCAGCACGATTTTGTCCGTATCTTCACCAGCACTCTCTTTAAAGTGGCTGATTCGTATACAGTTCCTTCTACTGTACTGTTGAAGGTCATCCTGATTGTCCTGAAGTTCAGCAATCTGACATCTTAATATGTCATTTTCATTTCGTAGGACACGAACTTCATCTACCACTTTTTCAGGGTTTTTTTGTACCTTAGAAGTCACTAGCAAATCTATTTCATCATGCAGAAGATCCTTCATTTTCATTGCGATTCTAGTAATTTCGCTATCAGGAAGAGGCGCATGCTGAGCTATTTGGGTGGTCAGTTTGATTAATGGATTAAGGCTACTGCATATATGCATAAAACAAAAGTGTGTTTCCCGTTACAGTTATCATGCCCAAATTCCTTACAACGGCCCTTGTCAAAACAAATTTTAGGAACAAAAAAATACTTAAGAAAGTGCATTATGCAATCCATGATAATGATATATTATTGTAAGTTTTTTTGTGATTAACATCAATGCTATATATGCATCCTCTTACAAAATACTTAACAGTTGACAAAGACTAAGCACGGTTATTCCTATACAAGGACGGAAGATTAACAATTTGGATCTATATTCAATAAAACTATGTATGCAATGTTTTTCTTTGATTTGTTTATCGTTTAATCTTATTTCATTTAAGTTTGAATTCTTTCAGAATGACGGACACAGTGTGATCACAAAACATTGTTTCTGTTTGATAAAGTAATTGTCTCTTAAATATTAAAACACAACAAAGTGAATTTCTGGAAAAACTCTTTTTTCCGAAAACATTTATTTTTATCTTTCGTTATTTTTATTGACAAAGTATCGCAGTTTGAAGAGTATGACTCTGCGATCACAAAAAGGTAACCAAAAGAATTATGAATTGCCGATTTATGTCACAAATATAATCTAAAGACCCCCAAAATGCATGCTTTCCCACTGGAAAGTCGTTTCGTCCAAGTTGGAAAGATAAATTAACGATTGGAATTTCTAATTTCCAAATTGGAATCAGAAATCTATTTTTAGAATTGGCCAATGGGAACCGAGGTTTTCCATTTGGAGGGTTCCAATATTGATATTGGTGTTATTTAATTGGAAAGTGCCGGTGTCACGTTATATTCACACGCACTACGGAAAGTCCACTCTTTATGGGTGTATAATTATGTTTTTTTTATCTAGTGTTACTTTAAGTTATGTATTGATATTTAAATGATTTGTTTCATCATATCTAAACTTTAAATTGCTAAAGGTTAGAAGAAATTGTTCGTCCAATAAAAGTCACATATAAAATCGAAAAATATTGACAAAATGTGCGGTTTTATACTCAATGCGTTCTTTTTTGAAACCTTAATTCTCGAAAGATACTCAAGAAAGAAACAAAAAAACTGACAAAACTCATTTGATATAATACATTTTCATATAGCACAGTTACCAAAAAATGTTATTAGAAAAGAAATCATCCACAATTTACAATTTACAATTTCCGAGCAATGCATTTTTTTGGCATCAAATGGTTCTTTTCAAAACCTTAATTTGCAAAAAAAATATAAAAAATACCAATATGAATTCTTCAAAATAACCATTTGGTATACCTTATTTTCAATCGCCGATACTTTTAAAGTTATCTTAATCAGCTTAAATTGATGAAAAAATTAATGTTCTTCCAAAATGTATACATTTCCGAAAATCAACATTTCCCGTTGTTTCTACGTTCAGAAAGATCTGGAACCTAAATAAACAATGTTAATTATTTTATTTTATTCTATTTTATGACCTTTACGAATGCAAGTTTAATCTTTCATTCAACAACAAACATATAAAGATATTTTTTATTGTCTTTTGAGAGAAATATAAGAGATTAAATCCAGGTATTTATGTTTTTAAATAGTTAAATTTATTTTCTATCAATTGTCGCATATGAAAATATAGTGTCAAACAAGAAAATTGAATGTTCTGTAAGGATGTTGAGTACATACAGATTAAAAAGTCTAATGCTTAGTAAGAAAAATATATAGTCGAAGAAGGATTTTGCGGATTGAGTGAGAAAATCAAGTGTCGTGTATGAAATTATAGTGTCAAAGAAGAAATTTGACTGTTGTGTGATGATGTTGATCAAATTTAGATTAGAAAATTTAGTGCCCAGTAAGAAAAATCTTTAGTCAAATAAGGATGTTGTGTATCGAGTCAGAAAATGTTGTGTTCAAAATAAAAATATAGTATGAAATAAGAAATTTGAATGTTTTGTAAGAATGTTGAGTAAATATAGATTAGAAAATCTAAAGGCCAGTAAGAGAAATCAAAAGTCAAGTGAGGATGTTATGTATCGAGTAAGAAAATGTAGTGTTGCATATAAAAATATAGTGTCAAATAAGAAATTTGAATGTTGTGTAAGAATGTTGAGTAAGTATAGAGTAGAAAATCTAGTGCCCAATAAGAAAAATCTATAGTCAAGTAAGGATGTTGTTTATCGAGTGAGAAAATATAGTGTCGCATATGAAAATATAGTGTCAAATAAGAAATTTGAATGTTGTGTAAGAATGTTGAGTAAATAAAGATTAGAAAATCTTGTGCCCAGTAAGAAAAAAATACACTGAAGTAAGGATGTTGTGTATCAAGCGAGAAAATGTAGCGTTCCGTATGAAAATATAGTGTGAAAAAAGAAATTTGAATGCCGTGTGAGATTGTTGAGTAAATATAGATTCAAAAATCTAGTTCTTAGTAAGAAAAATCTATAGTCAAGTAAGGATGTTGTGTATTGAGCTAGAAAATCTAGTGTCACATATGAACATAAAGTGTCAAATATGGAATTTGAATCTTGTGTAAGGATGTTGAATATAAATATATAGATTAGAAATTCTAGTGCCCATTAAGAAAAATCTATAGTCGAGTAAGGATGTTGTGTATCAAGTGAGTAGATATAGTATCGCGTATGAAAGGAAAGTGTTGAATAAGGAATTTTAATTTGTTTAAGGATGTTGAGTATATATCAATTAGAAAATATAGTTCTTAGTAAGAAAATATATAGCCACGTATGGATTTTGTGTTTTAAGTGAGAAAATCCAATGTCGCATATGAAAATATTGTGTAAAATAAGAAATTTCAATGTTGTGTAAGAATGTTGAATAAATATAGAATAAAAAATAATACTACCACTACTACTATACTACTACTACTACTACTACTACTACTACTACTACTACTACTACTACTACTACTACTACTACTATTACTACTACTACTACTATTACTACTACTACTACTACTATACTATTACTACTACTACTACTACTACTACTACTATTACTACTACTACTACTATACTACTACTACTACTACTACTACTACTTCTACTACTACTACTACTACAACTACTACTACTACTACTACTACTACTACTACTACTACTACTACTACCACTTCTTCTTCTTCTTCTACTATACTACTACTACTACTACCACTACTACTACTACTACTACTACTACTACTACTACTACTACTACTACTACTACTACTACTACTACTACTACTACTACTACTTCTACTACAATGACAACTACTTCTATACTTCTACTATTATTACTACTACAAATACTATTCTTTACATAAGAAATGGACTAAAATGAAAAATTTTCCCCTAAAATAGTAAAAACATAAAACATAATTATGTCTAGTCCAGGAAGAGTTGTTTCTTATATTTGAAAAAATGACAAATGTGACATTTGAAATTTAAAAAAGCACCTGCAGTCACTCATATCTTTGTTTATGTCTATGTAACTACTACCGACACTAATCTATATATTTATCTTCTTTAAAGTCAAATTTCTTCTGAGTACCAAGAGTTTTCGCGTGATTAAACAGCATAAACGTATGGTTAGCTACCACCATTGAGACGAGCTCTCTGATTGGCTGTAAAAGGGCATA
This sequence comes from Panopea generosa, assembly GCA_029582155.1. Classification (NCBI taxonomy): domain Eukaryota; kingdom Metazoa; phylum Mollusca; class Bivalvia; order Adapedonta; family Hiatellidae; genus Panopea; species Panopea generosa. The sequence continues at coordinate 40,710,155 of CM055902.1, read as the reverse complement.
TATTTTTATAGTAAGCTTAATTCTAGTTGGATGAAAATGTTAAACTGGCAAATGATCACAATAAGATAAAAGTTTATTATGTTCGTGTCAATAAAAAACTAGAATTATGTTTCTGTGACTGACTAAATTCATTTTATCAAGGAAACTGCATGGAAAGTAAATTTGGTGGAATTTACTTTTTACATACTGAAAGTGGGGGTACCCAACTTCAGGGCGCAAAAAGTGGTAAAACGTGGTAATTTTGGCCCCATTTTGGGGCCATTTTAATTTGAGTCTAGGACAGTACTTGAATATATGATATAGGACTTTTTGGTCCGCGAATGATAGAAATAGTGAAAATTAGGTCAAACGTTAATGTAAGTCTATGGAAACGCAAAGGTGGTAGCTGACCTTATAAAAGACGAGATAGAGAAGTATACGGAAACCGTCGATAAGCTGTGAATGGCAAATACCCATAACTCTGCCCGGATCGTCTACTTTTATATTTCGTCTGCTACAGGTTATCGCTATCGAAAATAATCGGAATATAACGAGCGGTACTCGCCGAGACTTTCGTAACATACCGACAGTTTCCGGTATTTTGTTTCACTTTAAATATTGTTTTACTTTATGAAATTTCATAAAAATAAAACAGTAAATATAACTTAATTAATTTCAGCGAGAATGTATACATTTTTTCCTTTTTAATGAAATGGCAACTGACTGCTCGAATTCTGATTTCTTCTTACACAAGTAAATCTGGATACGTCGTATTTACTTTAAATAGGTCAAAACAGATATAAAACCCCAATAGTAAAACAAATTCGTCAACAGCCGTACAATATCCTGAGTTGTAGTTTATAACAAATCTCTTCATAAACTACGACAATATTGCTCCCAGGAGATTTTTATCAGACTTGTCTTTATTATGTTTAATACCCTGACTATTACTATTATAACTACTATTACACATTATTCCTTATTTGTACTGATAATGATTGTTTGAATATTTAGCGTCATTTTTAGGCCATCGAGAGCTAACAGACGATCAGTTAACCTAACCACTGTTTCCTGGGATTAACCAGTACTTGAGCACACCCCATCTCCGCAAGTAATTGATTACTTTCCTACTTTAATCAGTGGTGAGAGACGAATGATATGAGACACCATGTCGTATATCAATCATCACGGAGACTGTTACCGGGCGGGGATTCGAACTCACGACCCCTGGATTGATGGCCAGACGAATAATCGACTGAAATAATCGGGCCCGGCTTGTACGGATAAATACAACAAAATAAAACAACACAAAAAACAACAAAAAAAACTTTGTTGTACTGATACATATAGCAAGTTTTATTTATCAAGCTTCTATTGATATTACTTCTATTTTAATAAGATTTTAGTTCTTTTGTTCTTATTACACTTTTTAAAAAATAACTCGTATATATTAATTACCTCGTGTCCTTTAAATTAAGACTGATGGTCTTTGTCGTTTTATGACCCCACCCGCAGAGATTACTGGGTCATTGGTAACATTGCTATTACAATAACGCACTGTCAGTGATTAGCTCACGCTAAAAGTTTTTTTAGACATGCAGTTCCGACATGTAATCCGGCACGTGACCGTTATTAACATTTTTGTAAAGATAGGTATTTATAATATTTTGGGGCAACGAAAGTAAACATACTTTACAACTACAACTTCTACTACTACTACTACTACTACTACTACTACTACTACTACTACTACTACTACCACTACTGCTGCTGCTGCTGCTGATGTTAATACTACTACTACTATTACTACTGCTGCTGCTGCTATTAAAACTACTTCTTCTACTAATAATAATAATAATAATTCTGCTACTGCTGCTGCTGTTAATACTACTACTACTACTACTTCTACTACTACTACTACTACTACTACTACTACTATTACTACAAATACTGCTGATGATACTACTACTTCTACTACTACTACTACTTATAATAATACTTCTACTACTGCTGCTGCTACTGCTGTAAATACTACTACTATTACTACTGCTGCTGCTGCTGCTGTTAATACTACTATTTCTACTACTTCTACTACTATTACTACTATTTCTACTACTACTACTACTACTACTTCTACTGCTGCTGCTGTTGCTGTTAATACTACTACTACTACTACTACTACTTCTATTTCTACTATTGCTAATACTACTACTACTACTACTGCTGCTGCTGCTGCTGCTGCTGCTGCTGCCTTTAATACTACTACTACTTCTTCTACTACTACTTCTACTACCAGTATTGCTGCTGCTGCTGTTAATACTGCTGCTATTACTGCTACTACTACTACTACAACTACTGCTGGTGATGCTGCTGCTGTTTATACTACTACTTTTACTACTGCTACTACTACTATTGCTGCAGTTGCTTCTGCTGTTGATACTACTACTATAACAACCACTACTA